>JAKKZN010000013.1:17772525-17790369 GCA_033441825.1 Pangasius elongatus
ATTGCATGCAAGGTCTTCAAACAGGATGATGACACGACACATCTTTGTTCGTGATCAACAATCTGATGCATGAGGATATGATGCTACACAATTTAGAGCCATGATGATGTGATCAAACAGACTGATTAGGACACACCAACAGAAAAACAAGCCTGGAATAAAATGTGATGAATGCGGAGTTACTGTGACCAAGCCAAAGTTGATCATTTTCCTGGAACAGCACACCTTGCATGATACAATGAATACAATTTTCATTTATTAAAGTCATTCTTTTTATCTGTGGATAGCTATGCTTTCAAAAGAACGTGGCTCATCATGTTACCAAGAAACCGCAAAGCACAAAACATTACTCATCACTCATAATAGTATTTTCTTTCGGGGAAGGCATCTCAATATTACTTGTAAGGAAGCTGATACTTTTGAAACCAACACTTTGTGCACAATGTTGCTGTGTATTTATGAAAAATCAGGTTCTGCAGGTTACTCGTATTAATTTATATAAAACCTTCGCAGATTTTCATGGGGGGGGGCAATAAATCCTAGTTTCTCAGAATCCTGATTTGTCCTGTAGAGAAAATTTTTTAAAAACCTCTTGACCAATCAAAACTGAGAAAAGCAACCAAGCCATAGAAATGAGCATGTCATGGTAGTGAAATCCAGTGTAGGGTGGGAGAAGAAAACAGTCCTGGGATACAAAGTGGAATAAAAGTCTTTTATTGTTTAGCTATGTCATTATCCATGTTCCCAAAAGAAGCCGCACAGGCAAACAAAAACAACGACGTCGCTTCAATAGAGAGACTACCTCGAGATAGCATAGAAAAGAAAAGATCTTTGTCAAGCCCGTGCTCCCTCTTCTCCCCTACTCTCCATATTTCACCCCACACCTTATTTGGAACAACTGTGACACTGAAAAGCGCCTCTCCGGGCATACCTTTTTTTTTTTTTTTTTTTCCTCTTTAATAAGAATGCATATATTTCTCCCACCCCAATACTCCAAGGTTTAACAGCTGATCGTATAAAAAAAAAAAAAAAAAAAGCTACACATCGTTACACTTTCAGTCAGATTACATAGAAACCGATTATTAGTGTTCGACACCGTTTATGTGAGAAAGATTGAGAAACCAAAACGAGGCAAGTCCACTACAACTCAACACTACAGAAGACATAAAAAGGAAATACAAATTACTGCTGAAACAAAAAAACAAAACAAAACAAAAAAAAAAAAAAACAATTAATGAATACATACTAGAGGTTAAAACCAAGCTAGGAGGTCAGTACCATAGACTGATCTTTTAATAAAAAAAAAAAAATAAAAAAAAAAAAAGGGAAAGTGAAATAAAAACAAAGCTAAAAAGGTTTACAGTTCCATCTTTAGAACTTCCATCTCCACTCATCAAGAGCACCCGCTCCCAAAATCCCTCTCGACTTTCCTTCCTCCATCATGGCCAAGTGGAAAAAAATAGAAGTCCAGAATAATAACAACAAAAAAAGGGGGGTTGGCTTCCCTTCCTCTTGTTCCTCGTAGAAAACTCCCTCTCATCTCCAACACGTGTACATGTATGTGTGTGGGTGTGTATGTGTGTGTGTGTGCGCAGTGTTTGTGTGTGTGTGTGCATTGTCAGGCACTTTCCGATATGCTCGCGCACCCGCCGCAACCCTTCCGTGACTCCTTAGGCAAAAATCACAATGCAGATTCATTCACGCAATACAACTGCAAGGGAGACAAAAAGAAAACAAACAAAAACAATTCAGCATTATAGAAACAAGTTTTTACCAGAAATGAGTGTAAAATTGACCAAAAAAAAGCTAAATACAGAATTTTGCACAATCATGGAGGTTTAAACACACAAAGACCTTTTATAAAGAGAAGTTAAAAATGAAAATCAGAGGTCATGTTCAAAGCTTCCTTTATGTTTTCGCTACATTAGCCTTGCTCCTCTCAGAAGGAATTAATCATTCCACTAAAACAGATTACAGACAGTGCAAACGTGTAAACCTGGTAGTACGGTTTTCCCTTTTCCCTTCCAGCCCCCACCCCCTTTGGCATCTCTCACCTTCTCTACTTGCAGACTGTGTGTGTGTGAGAATGTGTTTAGAGGTCCGTGTCGAACCAGGCCAGCTGATTGGAGTCTGTGGGAGGAAGGCCGTCCATCAGGTCGTGGCTGTGGCCGAGGTCAGGAAGCCCCTCCACTGGGTACTCTGCTCCGGGATGGTGGCCAGCGAGCTCATGTTCCAGCATGCCATCCATGCCCAGGCCGTCCTGTGCATAGCCCGAGTGGAAGGAGCGGTAACTTGGGTCTATCGCAGAGAGAAGGAGGGGGGGAAAAAAAAAAAAAAAAACAGACATGAAGGACATACTGGAAAAAGTTCAGGCGCACAAAGTAGTGTAGTGGGGCACTTGTACACAAATGTGCAGTTATTTTCTGTGTAAACTAATTCTTATTGGTGCATTCAAGTAAAACACATGTTCACCTCCATATTCAGGATATATTCACCATTCTAGGAGTTCATAAAGATATGGATGCAAAAATGGGCTCCATAATGAAAAATGACTATAGTACATATTCTACATATACATTACATATTGAACATATATAGTATGAAACATTCAGCTTCAAAAGGATCTTCACTGGTTGTTTTAATCAGTGTAAATCTATATGTATAAAATATATGGTTAGAATTACACTTCTGAAATAAAAGGCTGTTTGTCAGGGTGATGAGTCATATGTTGTCTGAATATTTGTATAATTAATCATGGAGTCAATAATAAAAAAAAAATTTACATAAAATTAATCAGGATTGTTTTTTGCCATCAACTGCGTCAGCATAACAGATGCAACAGAGTAAACGTGGCAGGACTCTTACCATCTGGTCTGTATCCAACAGGCTCTCCTTGAGCTCCCATATCCAGACCCATATCACCAGTCTAGGAAAGATGGACAGAAAATCAAATACAGCCATATAATTAAATCACGTGTGTGCGCTCTGTTACCGAGGGCACGAACCTCGTTCCAGGCCATGGGCTCTGTTCTGAAGAGAGAGCTGGTCAGCTCCACAGACAGCCGCTTCTTGTAGTCCTGAGGTTTGTCCTCAGACATGCGGAACAGCACAGCTGCCGCATACGTAGCTAGACAAACAGAGAGAGAGAGAGCGTGATTACAATTTAGTAATGCTTTTTGTTTGTAAATGTTAAAGTTTTTCATATCAGAGTAACAGCCTAGTCTTTATCTGTAATAAAAAGCCTTTTACTGTAATAAAAAGAATATATTGTATGTGTTTTTAGCTGAAATGTCAGAGCAACGATTCTGTTTGCAGTGTGCCTGAACCTTCCATGGTCTGATGAACCAAATTATGGGATTGCCCTTTCCAAACGAGGACACATTGTGCTACTTTGAATTCGTCCAAAATAAAGAAACCTCAGACAGCTGTCCTTATGTTGCCTTCCAAACAGAACAGACTGTACCTGCCTAAAAAAAGCTGAAGCAACAAAAACAACCATGAAGAACTGATCAAATCCACATGGTTACTAATCTGCTGCCACATACAGATTAGTTTGTAGAGGGAAAAACGTCGAAAATTAACGCGCAGTGCCCGTGCGCACGGTCTGCACGTTCGAGAGGAAAAGGTTTTTGAATACGAGTTTCAAAATGCACAAATTGTGTAAAAGCAGCTAGATTATAAATGTAAAAAAAAAATTATATTTTTCTACACAGTGATGTTAGAAATGACCTAATTTTCATTTCCAAAACCGGCACTGCATGTTGCTTAACATGCAGAAAAACAAGGAAAGCACGAACGCCGACAACTGGCTTAACCACGTGTCTAACCTGAACAGTTTCGATTGAGCCGTCCCTCTAAACACACACTCACCCACTCCCTCGTTCCTGGAGTGCAGCAGTTCAGTGAGGGGCGCCGTGGCTCCCTCTGCTTCGATGGCCTCGGCCGCTTCCTTGTCCTGTGCCAGTTCGCACAGCACACCGGCCGCCACACGCTGGATGTTTTCGATCGGAGAGTACAGCAACTGCACAACGAAAGAGAGAGGCAGCTCTTGAGAACTGGTGCTTTTGTTCATGAACTGAACTATGACCTTTTTAGTTTCACTCGAGCATTAAGCAATATAAATATTTCCTGTTTGCGATTTACCTTATTAATGATTCAGATTATTCTAGAAAACTTTAGACATATTAAGGGCTCCTTTGGAAAATGGTGCCTAGCCAATCTGCATCAGAAAGTTTTGTAAGACGGACCAAAACAGGACTGACTTTTTAATTTGTCATTTTAATGTCCCATTTAATATCATCCATGTCAAGAACTGATTTCAGAAAAGTAGCTATCTTGTGTATATACAACAATCGGGATCACGTAGCTAGGCCCGGTCTTTCAGCTTAGCACCGTTAACATGATTTGCAAAAAACTTGTGTTGTACCTGAACAAACAGAGGGATGGTGTTGAGTCCTCGGATAACAATTCTGTTGTGTACATCTCTGGCCAGGATGTGGAGTGCGCCAGTGCAGCCCTCTACAATCTCCTCCATTCGAACACCCTCCTTTAAAAAAAATAAATAAATAATATAAATATATATATATAACCATGAGCTTTTGGTCTGTACTTGTGTCTGTCAGTAGAGAAACCATTTCCACAAAGTAGTCATTCTGATTTGAAGCACTGGCCAAAATACTCACCACAAACTGTTGCTGTGTGCCTCCCATGGAGGTGCGTCTCTGGGTGTCCTGGTGTGCCCTCACGAGCAGCTGGACTAATCGGGGGATGGCACCCTGCTCGCGCAGTGGTGCGTGATTGGCTGGACATAGCGCCAGGTTACGGATCAGACCAACCGTGGCCTGGGAGGGGGAGCGAAACGCAATGATCAGACATGTACAGCTAACATGAAGGTGGTTAAATGGGCATAGCTGGTGAAAACCTTGTACCTTAATAAGAGGCCAGTGAGAGGGCGGGTGCAGCAGTTTGACCACCACAGGAAGGCCGTAGTGCAGGCGCACAGCATTCTGGGCCATTTCAGCATCCTGGTGTCTGGAGGTGAGATGGCGGAGAGCACACACGGCCGGCTCTGTGATGTCCTCGCGGTCTCCGGCTCTGAGCACGGTGCGCACGAGCGACTCGATGCCACCGACCTGGCACACCATCATTTTGTTCTTGTAGTTGTTGCAGGTAAGGTTGGACAGGATGCCGGCGGCACACGTCACCACGTTGATGTCGTCCGAGCCGAGCAGCTGGACCAGGGTGCCGAGCAGGCCTTCCATACCCTCCTATAGCACGCAAAACAATTAGCCAAGTTAACAAGGCTGAAAATACAGAGTGAAAAATAAAGCACCTACATATATCGTGTTCATTTTTAAATAATAAATTACAAATTGTGCACGTGTGTGTGTGTGTGTGTGTGTGTACCTGCTTGGTGGCAGCGTCTGACAGGTTTCTGAGGGTCCAGAGGCAGTTCTGTACCAGTCTCTGACTGGGGTCGGTCAGGTGAAGGCCAAGAGCCTGCATGCCTCCTGAAATGACACGCGGCGATAAAATAAAAACACTGACTTGTCAAGCGCTGCACGCAGGGTGTCTACAGGTATTCTAAAGCTTAGAACCTTTTAAAATATGAATACATTTTAAGATTTAAGACCTAATTTGCAGTACACACAATTAATATAAAACATAACTCATGGGAGGGAAATTGTAGGAAAATTGTTGTTTTTCCTGCTATAATCAATAATCTGTAGAGGCCACACCACTGAAGTGTTTTAACTCATTTATTTCAAATACACTAAGCAGTGAGGGTTCTAAGCTTCTGGCAGTCACAAATTTTAACCAGTTTTAACTATTTGCTGTTCTCCAGCCACGTCTGCTTGATTATTACATTTCCTCAAATTGTCATTGATGGATCCATGAGCAAGAATTCTGACCGTACTCGGTGCAATTGGAAGTCACTCTGGATAACTACATCTTCCAAAGGAGTACAAAGACATCAGATTTATATATAAAAAAAAACCTAAAAAGCCATCTATATAAAACTTAAGGCCTTGAATTTCTACAATGTAATTTCGGGCAAATGAATGCTTTCTAACAAACACAGACACCCCTTGCAATTGCATTAGCATTCGGCTCAAAGCCAATAAAAACCTGAACACTTTGATCATTGTGTGTGGGTGTTTGCCCGTATAAACGCACCAGCCTCCACGATGGCAGGTTTGTTACTGGAGCAAACGGACAGCACTTTGAGCACACGGCTGGTGGTCCACAGCAGCTTCTCGTACGTGTAGGTCCTCATGATGTTCACCAGAGCCTGAGGGCCGCCACTAGCCAAGATGATCAACTAAAAGGAACAGAGGAGGCTTGCTTAGACAACCGAACTTGGCGAGCGTACAGTTCAACGATAGTACAAACATCATGCATTTGGTCACACATCTTCACCTTGCTCTCCTGGTTGCCGTAAGCCAGGATCTGTAGGCAGTCTGTGGTGATGGCCAGGAATTTAACGTTGGTCTTGTTCAGCAGGGCGACCATCTTCTGCAGGCCACCGGCCAGACGGACAGCCATTTTGGCTCCTTCCTGGTGCAGGAGGAGGTTGTGCAGCGTGGTGATGGCATAGAACAGCACACTGTCCACTGGGGATCTGACCACACACACACACACACACAAAATGTTATTCAAGCAATTAAATGGTGATTATTTGTATAACTGAATGTTACAAAACATAATCTCCCATTTACTGCATGTTATTTTACAAGCAAGTTTTTGCAGAAAAAACCATTGTAGAGAACTACTACGACCCAATGCGAAGCTGAGTCACTGTTAACACCATGCAGACATTTTGTACCTTATAATTGGGTAATATTTGAATGATTATGCTGAGATTCCACAGCCACTACAAACAGCTGTGCATCACAATGTCTCCTCAGAGCCTAGCTCTTACCCAAGCATCTTGACGAGAGCAGGGATGCCGCCGGATTTGAAGATGGCGAGAAGGCCCTCCCGGTGGTGGGAGAGGTTGTGCAGTGTGCCGGCAGTGCAGCGGGCCGTCTCCACGTCGGCCGTGTTCTGCATGGTCCTCACGATGGCCGACACCATCTGAGGGGAGCGCATGATGGCGTGCCGCGATGCCTCCTTCTTCGACAGCTGATGCACCATGACGGATGCCTTATTCACCACCACCTCCACAGAGAAAAGGTAGACAAGTTAGAAAGTGAAACATGCTGCTCCAGTTTCCTGAAAAATCTTTCCCTGAAGTCCTCGTGTCCTTTTTATTTTTATTTTTAAAGTGAAGATGCGACACAGCAGAAACGTTTTTGGGTCAGTCTTTTTTTTTTTTTTTTAAATAAAGTATCTGATTTATTTTTAAACACAGTTAGCTTTACCTTAAATCCCCCTCCAAAAATATATATACACATGTTATTTAGTAGACAAAGAAAACTAAGCAATCTTCACCTGGTCTTCGTCGTTGAGGAGCTTGGTGAGCTCTGGAATAGCCCTGGTGGCAAGTTCAGCGTCATCCTGGTAGTTGATGAGGTTCACCACGGCGTGTTTGAGCATCTGGGACGGCTCAGCCAGCCGCTGCACGTTGGTAGGGTTAGCCGAGTCGAACTGGGTGGTGGGGATCTGCATGCCCTCGTCCAGGGTCTCGGGGAACATGGCGGCACGCACACGCTGGGCACGGGTCATGGCGTACTGCCCGTCCATGTCTAGAAAAGGCGCGTGGGTGTTATGCACGCAGCAACCTGTGGATATTTGCCATAAACTACTTTCGTGCAGCTCCTAAAGCACAGAAACCAACTCGTACCTGTCACCTGCTCTGGTGTAAAGGGTTGGCTGAATCCCTGCTCCCACTCATACAGCACCTGGTTGTCCAGCTCCTCGTCCTCCGGGTTCCCCTTGCCAGAGAGCGAGGGTGCGGTGGTGGTGGCTCCAGAGTGGATACCTGAGTCCAGGTAGGACTGCTGCTGCCAGTGGCTCACCGCGGCCTTCCGGTCCTGCTCCATCGCCATATCCAGCTCCATCAGATCAGCTATACACCCCCACCCACAGCAAAGAAGGCATGTTAATCAGAGAGGAAGGTGGGGAGAAAAAAAAAGACAAAGCACTGTGTGCAATTTGCAACCATTTAAAAAAAAAATTTGCCAGTAAAATGACTAGAACCCGGCGGCAACTCGTCAATTAATCTTGAGTCAACCAAGACGCAGAAAAAGCAGAGATGCCACCACCACTACCTCACTACAGGAACATTTTAAAATAAATTTGACTATTTGCCTAAGTTCTGGTGATTTTACAAGTTCTTGTCATTATTTCTTTTACATGTAAACAGTCACTGGTTAGCATTCAGAGTGCTAACCTAAGCAGCATTACTTCTTCTTTCAATCACTATTTATGCAATAAAGTGCTTGAGTCTGGAAGTTGCATCCTGACTCCTGTTTATTAAATCAGCAAAAGTCGATCCCCCCACCCGCCCGCCCCGACTTATACAAATAACTTGCAAAATAAGTAGAACATAATATGCGGCTGAGAGATTCCATTTGGAAAATTGATTTCTGGTCCGGAACGAACGCTTGTGTTTGGATGAGCTTCCTGTTAGTCATTTTATAGACATTGTACTCGATGCAACACTGTAGATCCTGGGTGGGGAAAGGGGGATGGGCTCAAGGAGTTAAAAAAAAAAAAAATAATAATCATTAATGTCAAAGCCACCCAACTGGAAGTAGTCTTTCAAAAATAAAATAAAATAAATAAATAAATCTTACCTAATGCACCTTTTAATTTGGCTGACTCTTATAACTGTGTATGCATGCACACCGTGAACAAAAACAATACCACATGCATTACATAGACGGTAAACTACTGTGTTGCCCTCATTACGATGACTAGCTTCTAGACTTTTCTACACGTTTAAACAGGTCCTGCCCAGGTTTCAGTCGCTGTGTGTGGTATCGTTAGGTGTGTTTGTGTACGTGGTGGGGGAGGGCGCCATGTTTTCCGGTCGCTCATTACCGTGCGAACCCGTTCATTTAATTCCGGGCTATAATTAGAATTTCTGAGACGTGTACTCACACTGGGTAGCCATCGTGATGCCGAGCCGTCAGTCCGAACTACTTCCAAATCTGCGGGGAAAACAAAGAAACGCATTCGTGAGCAAAAAGAAGGAAAATCAGCAGAGGCACAAAGTGTAACTTGGCAAAGTTGTGGAAGAGGACATGCAATACGGGCTCTTACAAACAGCCTGAAACCTGATCGTCTGTATTCAGCACTCCATTCCTTTCAGACAACAGCTGTCTGTGTGTGAGAGCGGGGGCTCGAGTCATACAGCCTCAAGCTCTGTGTGTGTGTGTGTGTGTGTGTGTGTGTGTTCTCAGGGAAACTCCCAGCATTCAAGCAGCTGTGTGTGTGTATTTGTGCATGCATCTCTCTCTCTCTCTCTCTCTCTCTCTCTCTCTCTCTCTCTCTCTCTCTCTCTCTCTCTCTCTCTCTCACACACACNCTCTCTCTCTCTCTCTCTCTCTCTCTCTCTCTCTCTCTCTCTCTCTCTCTCTCTCTCTCTCTCTCTCACTCACTCACCACACACACACTGAGTCATCATGGCACTGGCAATAAAAACATTCCTGAGGGTTAGTCAGCGTCATTCGTCAGCACTTGATGAGAGTATCGAGATGTGCTGAACAACGTGAAGATCAACAAGCTAATTGAAAATAAACAGCGTTGGGATAGACAGACGCTCATTTCCACCGGAAGCGTTTAAATGGTTTATGGCACCGCGTCCCAATCAGGCCTGGCTGTAGCACCAGGCTGAAAACGACTACACAGCACCATCAGTCGCAAGCCCACAGCCTAATGACATGCGTTTGCTGTTTCTTGGTTTTTTTTATAAAGACGCAGAAACCCCAAAATGATTTGTTTGTAAACGTAACCACCGGTGGCCACCTTTAGGACCAGCAAAAGACTATTCTCTATCTAAAACCCTAAGAAAATAAACTCAAAATGTGGTTCAAAGAAACATACCTCTACAGGAACTGATGCACAGTGGAAATGTCTACACACGAGAACTAGCCAGGCTACACTGTGCCTCTTCTATAGATTACACCTAACTGAAATAACTCATTCTGGAAAACTCAGTACATACTAATCAGATCCCATATTTTCACAAGCACTCTGACACACTGTGGCTGTTTTAGTAATGCCACTGACAGCTATAGTCAGGTAGCTTGACTACAGAAAGAAGAAGAAGAAGAAAAAAAAAAAAAACGACCAGGTTAGTCGCACTGGAATGTAAAACTTTAGAGCTGGCCAAGATGGCAGCAATCCATCTACTACTCAAACAAGACGACAGAAGGAATAGGAGAGCGACAGATGGGCTAAATTAAAAAAAAAAAAAAAAAAAAAAAAAAGGAAAGATTTTAAAATGTGTCCGTCTGTGAAACCCAATGAACAACACACTGAAGAGAGATGAGATAAGCAGAAGAGGGTGTACTGGTAGTCAAGATTGACCTGTGATCATGAGATTTGTAGCAATAAGAATTTATTTAAAAAAAAAAAAAAAAAAAAACAAGGGGGGAAAAATTTAGGCCAAACACACTAAACCATAGCTGTAACAGCACACTTTTTCGTCACATTTTTTAACATTTCTTTTTAAACACAGCTGTTCCAGGAAAGCATTTCAGGCTGAATTTTCCTTTTTTCCCCCTTAATATGCTGACTAAACCAGAGAACTTGTATAAACACGTTAGACGGCGCTTCGAAGCAACACTAAAGAGCTAGTCAACAGCCACAAACCTGCTTTAGCGTTTCTGCAGAAAGAGAGAGGATGTGGACTAATCCAGGACAACGGAAACCACTTTTAGGTACGGCTTCCTGAGCTGCGACTCGTCGGGCTGGAGAGTAAATGCCTCTCGAGTGCTCGGCAGCTCGGGTTAAATGATTAGTGCTTTTCATTAAAAAAGTAAATACGACGTTCAGGAAAAAAAAGAAAAAGAAAAAAAAAAAGTCCAAAATCCACTACCTTGAATTCCCCTTGAGCTACCAAGCAAGAGATTAGCGATTAATTAAACTGTGACTAACGCGCAAATCCTTTTATCAGTATTGCTTCCACCCCCCCACCCCCCATTACCAAAGCAACCACAACTGCGTGCAAACAACCTGTAACGAATCTGCTTGAAAAACACTGTCACTGATGCGTGTCCCTGTATCGCTCAGTGCACCGCATAACATTTTAATAACGAACATTACAGGGACAGGTACGAGTGCTGGAGCTCAATCATGATGGCACGAGGCTATGCTCAGACAAGTACGGAAAAACAACATGAAATCTGACTCGTAAGCCTTATCTGGATGGGATTAAATTTACAAGGGGTTCTGGGGTCATTTTGTATTTTACAAGTTCCCGTTTGGTTGTTTTTTTTTCTCTCTGTCCTCCTTTGAGGAAAATTACACTCTGAACTACCTGTTTTTTTTTCCCCCGCCAAACTCAGCAGTCTTGTGATAATTTTAGTCCAGATGTACATGTCTGAGTCTCTATGCAGCTTTCATCCCATTACAGATGCTTGACTGCTGCAATTTCTGTATTTAGTCTCGTAGAGTGTGTACGAGTGACCTTCCCCCTGATATTAAACACTTTCCAAGCCGGGAAACGAAAAAGGGATGCTTCTCGGATACTTTGCAATTATTGTTTTCAGCTTGTCGCTGGAGCTTTGGTTTGCCCCCAAACTGAAATAAGAGCCGGCGTCTCTTCTCTACTCCAGTGCCACGTTCGACTGCTTGGATGCCATGTTGTGAATGGAGCGTGATCAGACGACTGCGTGACGGAAACGTCCAGGTTGGTCGAAAATACACCCTGCCAGAAACTCGCGCCACCTGTGGTCATTTTAATGCGGCATTACGTGCACGGCCCTTAAATTAACTTGATATTAAATTGGCTTTTAAAAGCCCTTCCACTCTGAAAACCCTCAGAACGGTGACTGGACGTTGTACCACACCCCACGGCATAATCTCAGAACTAGCCGACTTTGAAAGTCCCCAATTAATCTAACCGNGTGAAAAGATTAACAAAGAAACAGAAAACGTGAGAGTACAGGACAGTGAAAGTTTGAGCAAATCGCCTCGCTTTTAAACACATAACCACATCTGAGAGAACGCCGCAGCTAATAGCTGAAATGTTGGCCAAAGACCAGCTGTGGTTACATTTCATCAAGACACAACAGGCTTCTCGAGTCAGTGTGAGATTCGTCTGTCAAGGACTCAAGTTATTGAAATGCAAAACGAGCATCGGTACAATGCAGGTTATTTACCTTTTTCCACCCTATCCATAACAAGAAAAGATCTTGGTCTTGAGGAATTATGGAAAAAAGCTTAAATTCCAGTCTTTATTTGCATTATATACACGCATGCTCAAGCTTTTCGTGCATCGTTAACATCGCCACATTAACATTTGAGAGGAGCTTAAAATAAAGCAATTCACACCCTTGCTCAGGCTTAAAAAAAAAATTCAAGCAGCTCATCTGAAGCTCTTACTCAGAAAAGGAGCCCCTTTCACACACAGGTAATTACAGGAACCCACATTTATGAAAACATCCTGCAGTCAGCGTCGGACATTCCAGTGTGTGTGTGTGTGGCTGCCGGGGAG
The DNA here is from genome assembly GCA_033441825.1 of Pangasius elongatus. Lineage (NCBI taxonomy): Eukaryota > Metazoa > Chordata > Actinopteri > Siluriformes > Pangasiidae > Pangasius > Pangasius elongatus. The sequence continues at coordinate 17,785,136 of JAKKZN010000013.1, forward strand.
GTACAGTACAGCACTTCAGACGTCTGCCTACACCGAACCAGACAGAAAGCTTCTTAATAGGAGGAGGGAAACTGTAGCACTGTGAAGTCGTGCCAAAGTTAATAAATCAGGCCTTTTTTCTTTTTTTAAGCGAGTGAAGGGGGCTGTTCCTTTTCGAAAAACACTCCGAGTGCACACAGGAGCAGCTGTGGCTATGAAAACACACTTTGTAAGCAGTTCATTCAACATCGTTCAGATCAGACTGGGGGGAAAAAAATTTCAATGCTTCGCTGAGGAACTGAAAACATTTCCGTGGCTGCCTCAGGACTTGCTCAGAGTCAGAGTGGAATAGAGCGATAAAGCCACAACATGACAATCTCACCATCAATCACACCATTTAAAAAAAAAAACAACAAAGAAAAAAATACATCACATATCTGCTTTTCAAAGACAACGTCCAACATGGTGAACGAACCTTATAGAAGGGCTCCTATCTTCCCCAAAAACGAGCGCAGCGATTCAAACCAAGCACGAAGACACGCCACCCTCTTCCATATGGAAGCGATTTAGAAAAGCCGTGTCTTCAAAGCAAACGTAAAGACGCCGCCTGACTGTCCTTAACGGCTTCATTCGGACTACTTCGCTGTGATGGAAATTCACAGCAGAGGATCGCTTATCACGAACCACACAACACCACACAACTAAGCTAAACCAAGCTAAACATGTTATTCTCCGTCTACATTTTCCGTGCAGTGGCGTAAGGGAAAGCGGATGCAGTGTTTCTGGGTTTTCCCCCCTGAGCAAGACAACGCACAGCTCTCCGTCTGCGAGATCAAAGACGCGCTCTATAGCAGTTTCCTGATCCTGCTCCTTCAGTCCTCGGGTTCCTGCACAGACAAACACTCACGTTTTATCCTTACCAAAAAGGTTGTTAAGGAGCTGATGATGAGTCAGGACTTGTGTTAGAGCAGGGATTACATGAAGTCGTAGTCTATAGTGCAGGAGTTCCTGAAAAAACGGCATCGGAGTTATAGAGCGGCGTGAGCAGTTAATAAAAGCTGCTTCTAAAAGTCAGCACACATTCAGGGAACTTTTAATTTGTATGAATTCCCATGGAAATATGCAATTTGTTTACATGAAACAAATATTTTTTGGCACAAAGTAGCACAAGAGTCCCTAAGCCGCTTCCACACATGCCGGATTTACTCCTTTTGAATCAGACCCTGGTGTGTTTTCTCATCACAGTTGATTTAGGCAGATCAGAACACAGCAATACAACGGAGAGTGTCTGTTTGAGAGAGACGTCATCTCGGTCTGCTTCCGAGTGTGATCCAACTGAGCCGAGAAAGTGATTCAACCCTGAATCAAACCGACTCGACTGGAGGAAGTGAACCAAACAGGCCGTGTTTTTCTGGCTGCAGCAGTATTTTTTCCCCTGCTGAACTGAGCCAAAGAACAGAGCTGTAGTAGGCCAGAACGAGAAAACGAATCAAGGCTGTATGGGTAGGTTTTCATCCCTGCATGCCTCACAACTGGCTTTCTGGTGATCTTTCGTTCATGGCAAACAAACCACTGGGCGGTTCTAGGTACTAGGTGAAAAAAGCGCTGTCAAGTTCCCCACTGAAAAACTCGATTTTACTGAGCCTTGCCAAATATTGAAAGTCTCTCATTACCGGTTTAAACAATCAACGTTGTTAGAGCTGTAGAATTGCGTAGGTGTGATTTTGGACGCTGCAGAGACAAACTTTACCTCGTAAGACTATCGGTCAGTTCACCGAGGGCATAACTGAGGGTTCAACAACACTGTGGTGCAGGATTTTTTTGGGTTTCCTTGCAAGGAGATAAGTCAGCATCAATACAGAAACAAAGGACACTATCAAACAGTATAACACTGAAAGTGTAACTCATTTAATCTTTTGTTCAACTGAATTCTCTATTCTAGTTACATAATGATTAGTTAATCATTAATTATTAACTAACAACTATTAAGATATTAAAAATATCAATCGGAAATGCATTAATCCTTACCCATGTTTATAAGTATAATTTCAAAATATGCTCCATGTTCTAGGTTTCGGGTGTATTTGATAAATTTTGTGTGTTGTGCTCATGCTAAGGTTTGATGTACTCCTCCATTTTGTGCCCTTTTTTTTTTTTTTAAATATAAACAGGTTGTAATAAAGTGGTTAGCAAACTTGTTAAAAGTGAAAACCCCCCAAATACTTATTTTATACACTTTAATGTGTTGTAATATATTAACAATTAGTGCAGTTACAAGTACCTTAATACCACAAATTATCCACAGTCCCAAAAAACACTATCAAAATAAACTTAGCATGCTAGTCAATTGTAACCTTATTACAGAACACTGCTAGCAACGCAATCAGTTCACACCTATTTTCCAAGAAGTCCCGCCTCATCGCCCAGGATTGGCTCACAACCACAAAACCTTGCTCTCTCATTGGCTAGTGAGCGTATCCAATTAGCAAACTGTTCGCGTGTACGCACTGTTAACCAATCCGGTACCGTTTATCAGAAAACGGGTAGGGGGGGAAAAAAATTATAGGTAGCTATCTAAACAGTGGTTCTCTCTCGCGCGCGCACACACACACCACCTGAAATGTGCGTGTAGTTGTAGAGTTTTTCTGTAAAGAATGTGAAAATGTAAAATACAAAAACCTGTTCTGAGTGAGAAATGTAATTATTTCGAGGAGAACGTCGGCTAATTAGCCAAGTACTCAGAAATCTCAGTTACGACGTAGTTACCATGTAAAATTACAAAGTTAATCATTAGTAATAAATTAATAATAAGCCCTGAAATCCACCCGGTCTTTTAAACATGGACACATTTAGTTAGTTAGTTAGTAAAAGTCAAACTGCTTCGATGGTAAACAGAAGAAACGCCTAAACTTCTATTAACTCGCACACATTATAAACGTACCTGATACAAAAAACCGGATAACCCGTTTTTTCCCCTTGTCTTTCTTCTTTAAGCAACGTGAGAGCAACGTTCTTGGTATCCAAAACTGGAATAAAAACAGCAAGACCGCCCGGTAAATATATATATTTTCTTTCCGTGCCTCCTCTCCGCTGCGGCTCGCTGCTATGTTAGCTGGAAACTGGAGCCTCAAAATGGCGTCCCGTCTCTGTCGCCCCTGCCCGAGTCGCACTGCGCATGCGCACTACTCTCACGCACAGCGCACACCTCAGAGGAAGTTCTTATTACGTTGAATGCGGTTTAATGTATCCTACCGCATAGTTGAAAGAAAATAAACCGCTACCTGAGGTGTGTGGGTTCCTGCCACGCGTGGAATACTCATCAGACTGCCTTCAAGAAAAAAGACAGATAGAAATATCGATAAATATGTTGTTGTTATTGCTGAAAATGTAGACTTTTTTTGCCACATTTCGTTTGAAGAAAACTATGTGGAATGCGCGGATGGATATGCTGTATGTTGTTAGGATGAGGTCCATTCATTAGCATGGAATGTGCCTGATTTGAACAGGGTTTTGGGAGCACAACTTCCAAACACAAAGTAGCTTTTATATCAGGACTACACATTATATATTGCATTAAATTAAAAAAAATAAATATATATACTCGTTGTTTTTGGCACTTTTTGTCGAGTTAACTTGTATAGTTTTAGCAAAAATGGCACACATCGCTTATAAATTATATATGGCCTACTGTTTTCTCCTCAGCCAGTAGCCTATAGAGGGGAAAAATAATTCTGAACATGAATATTTTAACTAAAAGGGCACTACAAGTGTATAACCATTTCACTTTTATTTAAAATTTACACTCACTGAGCATTTTATTTCATTCATGCAATTATCTAATCAGCCAGTAGTGTGGCAGCAGTGCAATGCATAAGATCGTGCAGATACAGGAGTGTATCTTTGGGTGGTGTTCACATTAACCATCAGAATTGGGGATGAAAAAATGTGATCTCTGTGATTTTGACCATGGCATGATTGTTGATGTCAGACTGGCTGGTCTGAGTGTTTCAGAAACTGTTGATCTCCTGGGATTTTTACACAAAACAGTCTCTCGAGTTTACTCAGAATGGTGCAATAAAGAAAAAACATCCAGTGAGCGTCAGTACTGTAGAAGGAACCGCCTTGTTGATAAGCAAGGTCAAAGAAGAATGGCCAGACTGGTTCGAGCTGACAGAAAGGCTACAGGAATTCAGATAACCACTCTGTACCATTGTGGTGAGCAGAAAAGCATGTCAGAATGCACAACACGTCAAACCTTGAGGAATAGGAGCTACAACAGCAGAATCATGTCGGGTTCCACTTCTGTCAGCCAAGAACAGAAAGCTGAGGCTGCAGTGGGCACAGGCTCACCAAAACTGGACAGTTTGTGAAGACTGGAAAAACGTAGCCTGGTCTGATGAATCTTCTGCTGAGGCACGCAGATGGTAGGGTCAGAATGTCTTGACTCCATGGATCCAACCTGCCTCATGTCAACAGTTCAGGCTGGTGGAGGTGGTGTAATGATGTGAGGAAAGTTTTCTTGGCACACTTTGGGCCTGTTAATACCAATCACTCATAATCGCTTGAATGCCACAGCCTGTTTGAATATTGTTGCTGACCATGTGCATCTCTTCATGGCCACAATTTACTCATCTTCTACTTCCAGCATGAGAATGAACCAAACTGGTTTCATGAATGACCTTTGAATGATTCCTACCCATGTTCATGAAGCTTCACTCACACGATCTTGGGTGACCCATATAGTGCCTATAAAATGACTGACAGGGCATGCACCAAACACATAAAAGCATTCCAGACAGGAGTTTTTCCAAATGGGTTTTCTCAGCAACTTAATAAACTTTTGCTAAGGCCACAGTTTAACCCATTGCTTTTTATCATATTCTACATATTTTCCAGGTTATTTGTACAACTACATCTATCTATCTATAAATAAAGACTATTGCACATTTAATGCTGAAACATTTTTTCTCCATATATTGGAAATATTAGGTTGTTTCCAGCATCCCTTGTAAAATACTATAAATACATACTACCAAAAACATTTTATATTTTACAGCAGAGGAAGTTTCTCAAGATTCTGGCATCTAGGAAATGCGTATTTTAGCACGAGTTTGAAAAATAAACCAAGACCTAAAGCCAAATCAACTTGGAATGTAATGAACTAAGCTTTAAACAGTGCAAAGCTTCCGGGTCTGGTTGGATCTCGAGAATGTCCGCTCTCACGTCAACACAACATGTCAGAGATCTATGTGGAA
>JAKKZN010000013.1:17809560-17826020 GCA_033441825.1 Pangasius elongatus
ATAAATTGCCTACTCTCTATTTTTTGTCTCTTGCTCTTGTTTCTTCTTTTGGCATTTTGAAGAAGTTCTTACAACCTAGTGACGATCCACAAATACGAAGTGTGAATACGTTAAACATTTTCCCTGGTCTTAACATTTTGATCAGGAGTGTGTATGTGTGTGTGTGTGTGTGTGTGTGTGTGTATATATATATATATATATATATATAAAATATATTGATAATTATTTTTTAAATTCTGTGCTGGGTATAACAGAGAGAAATGGTATCAGATCAAACCTAACTGACGTGAAAACGCAGAACTCAGCCATGCTGCTAATAGGGAAGTAAACGGGTCTATTTCTGTGTGTGTGTGTGAGTGTGTGTAAGAGAGAGAGGCTCTGTGACCTTTTAGTGACTCTGAGTGATGTGTGTGCTGCACTGAACTTTAGCGTGTGTGTGTGTGTGTGGTGTTATGTAATATCAGAGTTACAGTCCTGTGTGCCAGCTCACGCTACGAGAACAGCTGAATAAACACTGAGTAAATGTTCTGCTGTCAATAAATAGATAAATATAAGAAACAAAACAAAAATATATATTTTTTCTTTAAAAAACAGAGAAGTGTTTTCTGCGTTCTTGATAGAAATGATAGAATTTTGTAAAGACTTAACAGTTTGCAGAGCTCGGACCAAATTCTACTTCTGTCTACATACAAATAAGTTATAATCTATTTATTTCCTATTCGGATTAAACTCTATTCTGGTAAAACTCTATTCTAATCTGATGAGACTGTATTTTATTCTATTTCTATTCTGATAAAAATAGTTCTGTGTTATTTTGATAAAGCTACTGTATTCTACTACAATAAAACTATTTTCTATTAAAACTATTCTATTTTTTAAAATTCAATTCTGATGACTCTGGTCTGTTCTATTCAGATAAAACACTATTCTATTCTGATAGACTCTATAGGCTCCATACTAATCGAATGTGATAATTCTATTCTGATACAACTATTCTGACAAAACTGTTGTATTCAACTCTATTCTATTCTGATAAAACTCTAGTCTATTGTATACTGACAAACTATTCTATTCAACTCTATTCTGATGCAACTCTACTCTATACTGATAAATTTATTCTACTCTATTCTGATGCAACTCTACTCTATACTGATAAATTTATTCTACTCTATTCTGATACAACTCTACTCTATACTGATAAATTTATTCTACTCTATTCTGATACAACTCTACTCTATACTGATAAATTTATTCTACTCTATTCTGATGCAACTCTACTCTATACTGATAAATTTATTCTACTCTATTCTGAGAAAACCTCTGTTCTGAGAAGAGTACTCCTTCCTGACCAAACTATTCGATTCTCTTCTATAACGCAATTCAATTCCTTTCTGATAAACTCTATTTCCGATCAAACTATTCTAATCTAATTCAATAATTCTCTCCTATTCCGACAGAACTCTGTTCTGATCAGCTCTGTATTTAATCTATTTGATAATTCAGTTCTGACACTCAGCACTCTACTCCGATAAAACCCTGTTCCGCTCGCCGTCTTTAGGAAGCGTTCCCTCTTCGCAAACGATCATGCGGATCGATGAACATTTCAAACTGTTTCTGTGACGTCACCCGGCGACCTTTTGAGCTTTAGCTACTTTCCCCTGAAAAGATTTGTACAGCACTGGAACTGAGAGTCTTACCGAACAGCATGAAGAGCAGCACACAGATGAGAGTGGCCACGATGACCAGCACAGTCAAGCCCAGACTCTGCCACATTCTCTCTCTCTCTCTCTTTCTCTCTCTCCTAATGAACAAACAAAAACACCCATTCAGCCAGTTCCAACTGACACTACCTACTGACACTCACATTGCACACTTCTGGATTACTGTATAATGTCTGGACTTTACAGTTAGTACTTAAAACTCTGTAATGAAATGTGTACATAATAACCACAGCACTGTCACTCATACAGTTAATGGAAGCATGCGTTGTTTGGCGTTAGCCTGAACAGCTAATTAGCACAAATAATAAATAAATAAATAAATAAACAACCAAACAGACAAAACCCATACAGTCCACTCGTTCCTCACGGGGACACACACGGCTCATGGAGGGCCTTCTGGTCTTCTGTTATTAAGCTTTCTACATAACTGCGACACGTTTATGAAACAATATTTCCTAGCAAAACTGTACGAGTTACAGGCAACAACAAAACGAGCCAGGAAGTAGGTGACCCGGAAGTAGTCATCAGACGCGCGGCTGTGCCTGGTGGGTAATGAAGTTCTCTGGGTTTTAACAAACTATCCAAGTAAAGTACTGCGTTTTTGTTATCCTATATTGTATGTATCCAATTAAAAATATCTATCTATCTATCTATCTATCTATCTATCTATCTATCTATCTATCTATCTAAGCCATTTCCTTTGTTTTCTCTTTGTTGTTTTGGGGGTTTTTTTGGGGGTTTTTTTTTACTGTGGAATCTACACATAGGCATATTTTTTCCATAGGAAACCTTTATCAATAGATTTAATAATGAAACCTATAAATAGAAAAAAATACTGAAATCTATGTAATGTAAAAAAAAATAATAATAAATTGTACAAAACAATAATGTAATTAGTATGCTAACTCATTCACTCAGTTGCAGTAAGTGCTTCTTCCTGGTCAGGATTGCAGTGGCTCCTGAGACTGTCCCAGGAACACTGGGCGTGAGGAAGGAACACATAATTCGGCAGAATTTCAAATGAGCACCCTGTTTGTTTAGGCAAAAAATAAATAAATTATATTGGCAATGTGTACACTGTGACCAAAAGAAGAGTAGAAATATGATTTCTGTATAGCTTCATGGAAAAATTGGCCTCTGCCATTGTTTTCAATTGGGAAAAAAGAACAAAGGTACCTACTTTTTGCACTTTATACACAAATAAAAAGTTGAAAAATTAAGATGAAATGTAGGTGTAGTGCTAAAAATGTAATGCAGATTTAAAAACACTTGCACGTCACTGTTTATATAGTGATATACTGTATATCATGTAAGAAATAAACTACAGGTGAAGTGCAGTCACTGTTTCCACTCAGACATTGATCATTTTCCTAAAATAGCAGATCCCAAAGTGTTTCATTCCTCTTACACCACAGCAAATTTGCCAGAAATTACAATTTTTTTATTGATTAACGAATGACATCATACATTCAACCATTAATATTTATATTTTATGTTTTGTAACGTCCATGAAATAAGTTAGTTCCTCTTATCGCTTATGTTATAGCAGCTATAAGCAGTCATTCCCTGTCATACCAGCCTCTCTTTTTTCTCTCTGGAGGTTAATAAGAGAAAAAAAAAAACAAAAAACAAGCTTTTCATGTTACTGAGAAACCAGAAAAACTCTTCAAACTTCTTTAAACTCTTCTATCCTGAAGACTTTCCCATGGTGGAAAACATTTACAAAACACTGACACCGGAGACTCCTTCCACAAATCTTTAACAAACATCTCTTTACAGAAAGCATCACCGTCAACAGTCAACAATTATACGTTCTTACTTTGTTAAATAACAACATGTTTTTAAAATCTGTTTATTATTAGACGAGTGTAATGCGTCCACCATAGAAGTCCCTGCGAATGAGTGAAATAATATAGAAATGAAGTAGATCAAGCACAATAATATAAACCTGTGATTTGCAAATGCACTACTGTCAGAGCTGCTGTTATAGAAAACGAATCAACACCTTCTGACCAATCACTGATTGGAGATTTGAGAATTCGGCAACGTTGTGGTATAAATATTTATTTCCAATGAGGATTACGGTAAGTTTGCAGGTTACATCAGAAAATGTAGTAATAATAATACATCAAATCAAAATATACATAAAAATGATGTAGGCAAGTAAAATTATAATTGTAAAATATAATAAAGTGATTTAAAGTGCAGATACAAAAGGGTGGGGAGGTGATAATTTCTCTCTTTTCTTAAAAACATCCCAATTCTTAAAATATCACAGATTTCTACCACCCAGTTTCACATGAGGCAAATGTTAAGACAATGCTTCTGTCATAATGAGAGTGTGCATCCAATTGGGCTGTCACATGAAAAACAAACTGTGTGACATTAACATTAACTGATGCTTTTTCTTGTTAGGACATTTGCTGAAAATTGCTTTGAGAAAGTACGAGAGATGTTAACCCACAGAGGCTGACTCTGCACTGTTCCGTTTATAGAACTAGCTGTGTAGTTTTATGGCTGAAGGTGGAATGGTGGTGTTTCCAGTTTCAGCTCAGAGCTGATTGATGGTGTGTTACAGGTCTGTGGTGTTGAGTGACGGGTTGGTGAAGGTGAGGCTGGGACCCTCTGAGCCTTTCTTCTTCCCTCTCTGAGCCAACGCTGCACCCAGGGGTTCAATGTACGAAGAGTCGCCATTTTCCTCTTCTTCCTCAATGATCTAGCAAAGAGAAAACACATTCATGAACAGATATGTCACACACACACACACACTATATATATATATATATATATATATATATATATATATATATATATATATATATAAACACTATCTATCTATCTATCTTAGTTAATCTATCCTTTTATCCATCAATCCATCATAGCTAGCTAGTTATCCATTTTTCCACCCACCCATTCACCCATCCATCTATTATGGCTAGCTGGTTATCCTTTTATTCACCCATCCATCCATCTGTCCATCCATCCATGCATCCATCATAGCAAGCTAGCTATCCATTTTCCATCCACCCATCCATCCAGCTGTCCATGCATCCATCATAGATATCTAATTATCCATTTTTCCATCCATCCCTCCATCCATCCATCCATCCAGCACTATCTATACTCCCCTTGCACATTTTATACACATGCACTTTATTTGTGTTAGTAAAATATTAGTGGGTTTTTTGTTTGTTTGTTTGTTTGTTTTTTTTACCATCATTGGCATTGTGTCTTTATCAGTCATACTGATGTCCAGAGAATTGAGGCTGTAAACACACAGAGCACATATACACGATCAGAATCACACAACAAAACAGCTTATTTTAATTCATTCCTGATGGAATAAAGCTTAGCTGCGAGAAGGGGAGCAGAGGAAGGGCTCTGTTTGGGGTGAGGCTATAAAATGAGATATAATGAGAGATTCTGAGAGCTCCAGAAGGAAGGAATTCACCTCACAGGAATAATGAAAAGAAAAAAAAAACATCAACCACACAAATTAGCACCAGAATAGCTAAACACATCACAAATAACTCAGCGTAAATGGGTTAACTGAGTATGAAAATATAGAAAGCGTGGTGTGTGGTGATAGTTACCTCTCTCTGTCCGCACTAGATGCCTCCTCATCAAAGCCCAGGTCTGTGGAAGCATCGATGTTCAAGTTGAGGACCGGGTTTGCTCTGCAGAACGAACACCAGAACACAAAAAACACTCTTAGCACACACTCACATTATCATGGGCTAATAATCAAAGAGTGCTAAGCTAGCTAAACCTAACCTAGCTAATGTTAATTTTTAAACAAATATTTAATTGTTATGCTGCTAATTTTTCACAGCTTTGGTGACTGCTAAATAAATCATACAGAATATGATGATGTACATCATGTTAAGGCTAAGAAATTTAAATCTCACTTGTGCCAAGCTAGTCAGCAGTTAGCTAGATAGCTAGTGGATAGCTAGCAGGCAGTTGTTAGTGAGCTAGCTGTCATGTTTAATGTTAGGGATGGGTTTAATGGTACATTTTAAAAGGTTTGCCTGCTGTTAAATAAATCACTTGAAATATGAAAACGTAACTCAATAATTGCCCACTGCGGCAAACACGAGCTTGTTTATTAGCAGCATGCTAGTTTATTAATTAGCCTACATAGCTAATATTAGGCGATTTTAGATGACAGGACAATATTGAAGCCTAATTGCTGTTCATGTTCATGCGTATTTTAATTAATTTTGGCATTTTCTTAAACAAGGCTAAACCTATAGACATACTATAGACAAACCCATTACAATAGATTAAAAACATTATTATAGTGTGTGTGCGTGTGTGTGTGTGTGTATATATATATATATATACGTAAACCTATTTCCGAATTACTTATTGCTTCACGCAATATAAAATGCAGCTAGTTTGAAATATGCAAGTATGAATTGATTATTTTAGATGGGAAAAACGTGTGAACCAGTGTTACCAGATTTGTTTTTTTTTCTCCTCCTGCCTAAAATGTCTAAATTTTTATCATTGCACTGGAAAATAATATCATCACGCTGGTCAATTTAATTTTCTTAGTTTAATCCAATCTGGCAAATTCCAGTGAGTATGTGTTTGTGTGTGTATATGTGTGTTTGTCCATGTCTCACCCCTCTCTGGTGTACTTGTTGGTTCCAGGAACAACAGGCCCATCCTTCTGGTACTCAGTAGCTGCCATGGCTGCCGTGTTCATGGCCTTGGCTGCCTTCAGCTTTGTCTTGTACCTAGAAAAGTGAATGCAAATTAAACGAATTTAAATGTCAGTTAAAAACCACACACAGCAATACCAGTATAACTTCAGTGCAGGACATTACTGAGCAATGGATTGTATCACAAGGTCTCACTGATGGCATAATAAGAATGATGTAGGGAAAACTATCATTCATACACACACACACACACACACACACACACACACACACTCACTTAGAAGCAGATAGACAGCTGCATTCAGTATTTCTAAATTTACCCCTGGACAGGGTACCGAATCATTTAAGGGCACAATCACACACACATTCATACAGTTTAGAGATGCCAATCAGCCTACAGCACATATCCGAAGCACAAGGAAAGCATGCAAACTTAATGGCCTTTCTCAAGGACCCAGCAGTGGCAGCCAGAACTTATGACCTTCCAGTCAGTGGTCCAACATCTTAACCACTGAGCCACCACTGCAGTGATGCAAGGTAAGTCTCCCATGAGTGTGTGATGTCTTACTTTTTCCTAATGCACACCATTGACGTTGTGGTGACAATCAGGACAATCACGAGGCATGCCACGAGTCCCACCATAATGAACAACACTGTGTTGTCTTCTTTTGGCGTCTCTGTGTTTCCCATCTGCAAAAACCATTAACAAGAGTAAATAAACCACAATCTAGTTCCTGAATAAGCAACGTTTAAGACACTATTGTACTTTATAATCCACATATAAGATAAAAACGGCACAAAATTTCCTGTTTCTTACAATGCCGGTGAGACCGTACTGCTGCAAGATGACACCGTACTGTTCATACACGGACTGCGAGTTCAGGATCCTCCCCACATCATTCGAGTTGAGGGCTGTCCCGTTCAGAAACACGAAGTACGCCTCTAGAAGGGTCATCACTTTCCTGGGAAACAAAAAAAAAAACAACAAAAAAAGGTAAGACAACGATCAGCATCATACAATGGCATCTTCAATTTGCTTCCAATTTACTTTGCAACACTAGTAAAATTTTGCTACTATAAATGTAACTTTAAACGGATAAAAAAGTATGATGTGTCAGATAAAACTGAGTTGACTGATCATTTAATGTCAATAAAATTATTTAACATTGAAAAGAAGGAACAATAAGGTCATTCTGTAATTAAATTTGAAAATTTTACAATTTAAGAAAATTGTTTTTATTTTATGATTTGTTATAAAATATATTGCTACACCTGCAATATCTCAAAAAGGTATTGGGACATAATTTATCACAATATTGACATTATAATCTTCATATTGCCCAGCCTTAGTATCATATATTATGATGAATTCATGTAACTTTTATAAAAATTGGATTGAGATATTGAGATGCACTGTATCATCTCATATCATACCTTAATGATAATACAAGGGTTATGGAATTTTAATACTAATAACACTAAAGTTAATTACACACATAAGTATGACACATGTATGAATATTGCACATATGAACTTCATCTACCTCTGTGTGGTGTCACTTGATTCGGGTGACACTTTAACGATATGCACCATTGCTTTTGTGGCTCCTGTCAGGGCCCTGAAAAACATTCCACACCAGCAGCATTTTACCTCTTTTGCTTAACACTTGAAGTGATGGATAACGAGCTGAAGTGTGTACACTAAACAGGCTCTGACTCTGCAACACTCACTGTCTGATGTGCGGCAGGTTTTCGTTGACTTGGTCTATTGTCGAATCAAATCGGAGGCCGACCTTGTAAGACTTGTCCACCGTGATGAGCTGCAAAAAAAAAAAAAACAGAAAAAACTTGGACATGAGGTATTGCTTGCTTGATTGATTGATTTAGTCACTTATTTGCACACTGCCATCTGTACATAGTGTGTAAGCAGTGCACTCTTCTCTGTTTTGATGATGATGTGACTGTGCAGGAGCATTGCGGACATTTTGCTATGTCAGGTGAGATTCACTGTGTGAGGAAATCACTCTTATCTACCAGGATTTAAGACATTGTTACAGAAACAGACTGTTTTTACCACCGTGTTTGTTAAACAGCAAAACAGCAGACGTTGGCGCAAGGTAAGAAAGTAGACTAAATAAAAACATTTCCATGTGGTTCTGGTGAAATACATTTATGCTTTATGTTTAAATACAGAGGTCGAAGTAGATTATTAGCACAAAAACTCAATTTTCAGATTTTTAGCTGTTTTCCATAAATTAGCCACAGCAAGTGTCATGGTACTTACCTCCAGTACCTCAGTCGAACTGAGAATGAGGCTCTTCGCCTCCACAGTCACCAAGTACTTCCCTTGTTTATCAGCTTCCAGTGTATTTTTGGACCTGAGAAACAGAACGTCGTTCATTTAAATATTCAGGATGGAGCCAGGAAAAGCTTTAAAGCAGTTTATAGTTTATTTTCAGAGAAATTTCAAGGGAAGTGTGAAAAAACGATTCTGGAATGGCAATGTTAATAAAAAATTCCGACAAAGGTGTTCATGATAATAATAATAAAGGACTTTCATGGTCTCAATGCAAGCACAAAATATAAGGCATTTAAGAGATATTAGCAGTAGTTTGTTTGAACGTTATGCCAAATGGGCCTAATTAGAAAAAAGGGTGGAGTTTGAATAATATTACTGATTATTATCAAGAGTTCACAAAATAAACAAAAATTCTGCTTGTCTTATTGCTCACATGTGCAAGCCTCTAGGACAGGGTTTTTATTGGCTACTTCCTTATCATGTTATAATAAAGACCAACGGATGGTCTGATGAGGCCTGGCATGAAGCAGAGGTACTGTTACCGCTCGAAGTTGATTATTTTCAATAACACCATCCCGAAGTGTTTTATTCCTCTTACACCACAGCAATTTTCCAATGATTCCAATTTTTTTATTTATAAAAAGAATGACACATTGGACATTTTTCTTCTGTTACATTTAAGGTTGTGGAACAATTAGAAAACAATTTAGTCTCAGTGCAAGTCGTCACTATAGAAATGTTACTGTATTAGAACAAGCACATTAATAGAAACCTGTGAATTTTCTTTAGTAAGAGCTGCTTTTATAGAAAATTCATCGACACCTTCTGACCAATCAGAATCGAGAATTAGATGGCACTGTGGTATAATCTTACTTGATAACTCCTCTATAGTTTCCATTTTCATCCGGCTGCTCAGTCTCGGCGTAGAAAATTAGGTCTATCGGCTTTGGCGTGTCGTCCTGGTTGTTGCTGACAAACTCCACTAATGTGACCTGAAACGTGATCTTCTTATTGTCTCCCGAATCCTTATCCTCTGCCTTTTGAGAGATAACAACAACAACATGAAGATCAAAATTCAAATACATATCATACACGTAGATGCACGCAAACATCCTGGTGGTTTATGTTACATGCTGTCAGAGAACCATCCTGATCATTTCTCTGATCAGTTACTGTTTCTTGCTAGAATATCAGCAATTTAAGAAATGTTCCATACACAAGACATAAAGTCCGTTCTAACAAGATTTGAAATAGGTATAGGAATGTCTAGGTACCTAGATAATTTATTATTATTTTTAACTATAGAGAATAAATCCCAAATGAATCAGTGTCCAAAATATAATGAAAAATGTCATTTAAATGTAAATTAAAAAGCATGAAAAGTACTCACATACACCCGGGCCACGCTCTTGTCTTGCTCAATGCTCTCAGAAATCAGGACTACAAGATGGAAGTTTCAGATTAATGTATGTTAATTAATGTTCTTTAATACTTTTACATCTCTTTATGAATTTATTAATTGTCAGCATTTTCAAAGTATATTGTATAGCATGAGAAGGAAGTAGAAATGTAGACATGTAGTACTTATTAGTAATCATTAGCAATAATTATTGTAACTTTCAAATATGTAACAAGAAATTAAATTATATTGATAAATGGAAAATAATAATTAAAAAAACACCAAACATTTAAATGGAGAACATTAGTTACTGAAGGACTTTAAGCATTTAGGAAAACTACAAATACAGTGTTACACACATCAGTTTGCACTAATTCTAAAAATAAACTTTGATTTTAAATATTTTTTTTTAAGATTTACCAAAAAATTCCTGGACTGGGATGAACACAGGTGCATTGTCATCCACGTCAATAATATCGATCATGATGAAATCTGAAAGAGATGATAATATCCATCAAAAACCAAAATGGACTTGTCTGATGTACTTATGTGTTGGTAAAGCAAAGGAACAAGTGTAGTTGCCGAAATTATGAAATTACTGCTTAAAATTTAAGATTAAAAATGTCGCACAGTACAACGACTGAAAAAAGGTACATAACTATAACATAGATATAAATAGGAGGTGCACTATTCTTTTTTTTTTTTTTTTTTTTAAAGTTTGCCCTTAGACTTTGCCTTTGTTTGCCTAAATATACTGGAATTCATTCAGATTATATTATATATTGGTGGCCGCAGTGTATTTTTAAACTATCCCAATTTGGCGTTAAAAAACCTGAACCTGGCAACCATGTTATTAACTGTCCTCTCTGCTGCTCCTCCTTTGCCATGGGGCAACACAATTCCTGCCCCAATGGGCCTCTGTTAGCTTGTTCCATTTTTGACTACTAGGTGCAATAATAACTCTATGGCGTTAAATGGAGCAGTGAGTGCAAAGATGATGGCACAACGTCTAGAAATGGAATCTAGAAATCGTTTTATACCTGTCAAATAATCATTTTTATTCATTGTTCACTTAACATTTGTATATGGTGGCCACTGTACCTTGGATAAAATGATCATGAGTAAATTTTGCCTGCAGTCATTTTGTGTGTATTCCTCTTTCAACTCACCTTCTGAGCTGTTCCTGCCCTTCTCCGTGTAAAGGTCCACCACTCGAACCAGCATTTTCACCTGAGTGTACACCTCGTAATCGATTGTTATACCCTCTGCAGTCATCAAAGTCCCGTTGCTTTCAAGAACGAACCATTGCTCTTGACATGGAGTCCACGTGCTGTTGTAGCATGAGGTATTAACAAGCTCGTAGACCAGTGAGTGGTTCCCGTCCGCATCGCTCCCAACAACTGTCCCTATTACCGTCCCCCCCGGTGTGTTCTCCTCCACCTTGAACGTTGTGGTAGATAAAGTAGGTGGGGTGTCATTTACATCATCCACCGCTATATGTACCGTGCACGTAGCAGTATTCCCGCCCAGGTCTGTGGCCTCAACCGTCAGCGTATACTTCCTGTTTTCACTCTCATAGTCCAGCTCTAAATCTGGATCCACCATGATCTTACCTCGGTAGCCTGTACCATCAGGCTCTGACAGGCACAGGAAGGTGCCCCCGCTGCCACTTTTAATGCTAAATGAAATGCGGTTGTTGAACTCGGTTTGATCGTCATCGGTTGCGTACACATAACCCACAAGGGCGCCTGCGGGAGGAAGTACAAGGTGATTTTTTTTAAATCCCAAAGGTCACAGATTTTTTTACAGGTTGTCTTGCATGTTGACTTTAGTGCAATAGTTGCAAAAAGACAATCACAATAAGCTACCCAATTATGCAATATTGCAGTACCGTAGCTAATCACAGCCGTGCCGATCTTCAGCATAATCGCACGATTGCGAGTGCATTATTGCTTTTGTACGATAGTTCTATAAACGAGAAATTAATATCCAGTAACTGACACTTTAGATACAATATGACCAAATGTTCTGTTAATAAATATAGATATAGATATAGATCCAGAAGAAGCTACACTCGCTCACTTTATAGCCCGTCAGCTAGTTAGCTAGATAGCTAGCTCACATTGACTTATACATTCTCATTAATTGGCTTCCCTTCTTCCTTTTCGTCTTCATCCGACGAGCTTTCATATTTTAAATCAAACGTTATATTCCTAAAAAAATATTGCTGATGATATCGCTCATGATGTCACTAACTCTACTGTAGTAACCATTTTGAACTAGGAAGTGGAATTTTATGTAGTGAACACAGCCGAGTGGAGTGATACACACAGTCAAGTGTCCCAGTGTGGTATACTAAGAATGCTAAATATAAGAACTCCTGGAACACCACTCATCCATGCAAATTGGTGGACCGGCACTAACTGTCGTATAAATAGCGCTATACCGTAAGACTATCATCATACCAAACTACTTTTAACAGTATAAAAATACAGATAAAATATGTTAGACATGCATGTACACATGCAAAATAAACTGTACACATTAACTACAGAGCATTAAGTATAATTTAACCTGTCTACATACACAAACAAAAATAGCTTGCCTCTTTCGCTTTCCTTCACATGAAAGGTGTATTCTGTTTGCAGGAACATAGGCGAGTTGTCATTTTCATCCTGGATTAAAATATAAGACGTGGAATCAAGCACAACACGAGAAACACTTGATGACGATTGACCACTAATTAGATTAAAAATAAGAATAATCTTGGTAGAGGACAGCAATACAGCAAATGTAGCGAGATTAAAGCTAACAATGGAGAAAAATTAGAATTCCTAAAGTCCTCAAGTCAAAAATTTAACTTGACAGTGCCAAAATTGTGCTTAGGGTGTCATTTGGGATAAGGCCTATAGGTCACAACAGAGTCCTAAATTCTGTTTCCTAAGAGAAAAAAAATCAATATTTACAAAAATTGCTTGTATACACAGAGGTGGACAAATCAATGGACTGGACAACAGGACCAGTACACTACAATATACTGGAGTATGCTACAATATACTGGAATATGCAAAGACTTATATAAATTGACACGTCTGCTTCCTAATTTGAAAAAGCATGGTAGTTTTGCTAATTCGCTAACTATGTTGGCCTGTTTTCTTTGCTAATGCCAGGTTAGACTCGCACTGGTTTTAGTAGTGAACATAATTTGGCTAGGCAGCAATTCCAATTCTAGCTAAAGGTAAGTATTGCAATCTTACTGAAATTGAATGATGTTTTCATGCAAAAAGCCATTTAGTTAAGTAACTTTCACATAAAAAAAACATGACCAACTTAATTTCATCAGTTAAAAGCATTTGCATTTTACTTTTTAATACTTGAATACATTTAAAAGCAGCAACGTTTTTGTTTTGTTTTTTTTACTTTGACCTGGGTACATTTTGTGGTTGGATATTTTCACTTTTAGTTGAAAGCTGAAAAGATTTTGACACAGTCTGTCTATACTTTCACTTAAGTAAAATTTCTCAGGACACAGTGTACAAATGCAAAATATTACATATCACATTAGTAGATGTTGTTGTTTTTTTTTTTTTAATAAATCCTAGCTGACGCTACACACCCTGGCAACCAAACCATTGCACTTTGAAAGCACATTGATGTTTCTTGAATTTATGATTTGTCCACTGTTGTTGCATTCTTATTAAAAGGTGTTAATCATCATAGTGCATTGTTAGATGTAAGTATATGTACTCTGAAGGGTCTAAATACTCACATCGACGTTGATGATGAATTTGACCGTACTGGACAGAGGTGGCGTGCCCATGTCTGTAGCTGTCACGTTCAGCGTGATCACTCCTTTCAGCTTGGGATCGATGCCTTCGCGGTCCAGGGGGCCTTTGCTCCTTATTTCCCCAGTGTTCTCATCGATAGTGAAGTTGCTACTGTATTCACTAGGCTCAATGCTGTACTTGATTATGCTGTTGGGAGAGCCTGGCTCATCGTCATCTCGAGCCTAAACAAAGACCCAAACATCATTAAAGTCTTAAAGATATTTTTTTATGTATGTAATCTCTAACTGCTGCATCAGGGATGTATGTGTGTTTCTTACAGATAAGAATTTCAACACAAACAGAAAACCTGTTTTCTCCAAAGTCACTTATAATGGAAGTCTGAGTCTGATCTGTTAAAGAGTTGTGTGTCCAAACTTATGCTGGGGGAACAAATGTGCAAGCTGATTAACTAGCACGCTCCATCCAGTTTTTGATGCCTCAGTCAACTTGCAATGTGTAAAATCTTCTATTTAAGAGTGCAAGATACAGGGTGAAGATGTAAACAGATTAATCTTGCACCTGCAGTGTGATTTGCCCACAGCTTGAAAGTCATTCTGTGAACAGCAATTACGTCCACAAAAGAATATGACTAAAGGGTCGGTATTAAATTTGCGTAAAGCCCATTTCCAACCATGGCAAAATAAAACGATTATTCGTTTTTTTTTTTTTTTTTAAATTATGTTTCAGAATCTCAAAATATGGAGAAGGTTTTGTGGCATTATAATTAATTAACACTACCTCTATAAAGGTGGTAGGTGCCACTTGCTTGCTTTCCTTTTCCGTTCTCAGCTACATTATTAACAGGACACGCACTTACAGTGTACATTTGTATTGTTATTTTGAGTTCATAGCATGTTTTGATTGCCTCATTGCCTTTAATTGAACGTAATGCTTGAATTTCAGGTTCATTTTACTCTCCTGGGGGATCACTTTGAAATCTGTGCCTACTACGGCAATCAAGGGCAATCTACACATGGAAAAACTTCGTTTTTATACTGTTCCCTCATCCTACATGGCAGGCACATTGCAGGCTCAACTAAGCACATGTGGTGCTCTTTAACCTTACTGTAGTTCTCCAGTGTTGTAAAACTATTCACTCATAGGTGTTATGATCATCCTGACCAGTTTCAAATGCTTTTAGTATTTGTTTGAATGACATTTTCCCTCACCTCGACTTTAAACTCAAGCACTTTGTTCTCAGGAAAGAAGCCTTCATATGGATTTCGGAGAAACTGCGGTGTCTGGTCATTAATGTCCTCGATGGTGATCTCCAGCACGGTGGTGCCCACGTTCCCCGCTGAGTCTCGGGCCTGCAGCGTCGCAGAGTACGTGTTCCTGAGCTCGCGGTCCAGAACTTCTCCATTTTCCACATAAATGGTCCCATTTTTTGTGAAGACATTAAATAAAGATAGTCTGTAAAAAGACAGCAAAGGAAAGAAAATCGTAAGATGTGATGATTCCCACTAGGGAAACGGTAATGTATTACAATGCGCTGCTGTTACAGAAAATGAATCAACTCCTAAAAAAAATCAAGATTCAGAATTCAACATGGTATAATGGATTTTAAAATACATAGTAACATATGAAAATGACCAAGTTCATAATGCCAAGAACTAACACAAGTGGTTATGCTGTGCAACTTGTTCACTAAATACACGCACATCTGACTGAAAGCAGTAAGTAAGTACAAACAGGGAATATGTAACGCTTATAAGATTACATAACTGTAGCATTACGTTTCCAAATTGTTTACCAAGTGTTACATTTTAAGAGTGACAGATTTACCCATTAGGTTGATACTAATGTGATCAGACACAGAGATATATCATGGAGTTGACACACTGCATCTGAAATACAGTGTCTGACACATGTACGGTACATACATGTTCTCTGGAAACAGTCTGTAGGTGAGGAGGCCAATGTCCAGTGCGTCCTCGTCTGTCGCCTGAAGGACACAAAAAATGATTTAAAAAATGGTAAGCTCTAAGTGAGACTAAGCCCATACTGAGACTAAGCCCAAACTGATACTAAACCCTAACTTGTACTAAATCCCAAACTGGGACTAAGTTCAAACCGATAACAAGCCCAAACTGCAACTGAATCCAAAGTGAGACTAAAACCAAAGTGATAGCCAAACCAAACTTAGACTAAGTCCAAACTTATACTAAACACAAATGGAGACTAAACCCATGCTTCTACTAAGCCCAAAGTGAGACTAAACCTGAACTGGCACTTAAAGCAAACTGAGACTGAGCTCAAATTGGAACTAAATCCAAATTGGTACTAAGCCCAAATTTATAGCAAACCAAACTGGGACTAACCCCAAACTGAGACCAAACCTAAACTGGCGCTAAATCCAAACTGAACCTGAGCTCAAACGGGGACTAAACCCAAACTGGTACTAATCCCAAATTTATAGTAATCCAAACTCAAACTAACCCCAAACTGAGACCAAACCTAAACTGGCACTAAATCCAAACTGAACCTGAGCTCAAACGGGGACTAAACCCAAACTGGTACTAATCCCAAATTTATAGTAATCCAA
>JAKKZN010000013.1:17836002-17847213 GCA_033441825.1 Pangasius elongatus
TAATAATAATAATTACACTGTGAATTGACTTAATGTAAAAATGGTATGAGGTCCTTTGCAAGAATATACCATGTATATTGACTGCTTCTTGAACCTTTTTTTTTATCCACCTCAAAATTGACATCACCATTTCTTATAGAGATTTTATTTTATTTTTCCTGATTTCATGTTAGAGAAGAGGAGAGGAGAGATCTTACCATTAATAAATTGTATTTACCATTGAGAAATTTAATCTCGTTGAACTGAAAGGTTCATGATTTTATATATTATAACCTACTTGCAACAAAAAAAGGATTTCACTCAACAAATGAATGCAACATGAAATGCATGTACACATTTGACCTAAAACAGACGAGAGGCAGCTTTTTTTCTCCCATTTTTTCCCTCCAGTGATCACCATTCAACCTCGTATATATGTGGGAGGAAAAAAAAAAAACAACCTAAAACCAAAACTATTAGCTAGTTTTCTCATAGCTAGTTAAAGCCTCGGCTCAGCCAGGATGCAGTTTAAATTCATTATAAACAGAATGAATTTTTTGAAATATTCAATTTCCATGGTCATATAATATTTGAGAGAGAGCGCTGTTGTTTTTCAAATGAAGTTTTTGAAATGACCAGGTTCATATCGATTTTGTTATTATAATTGTAAATCATATATTTAAAGTATACATGGCATATATTTTAGTTTTAAAATATATTTTCATATTATGTATTCATATCAATATGAAGAGTGTCTCATATATGACCTTTGCACTTTCGAGCTTTTATGATGAGGAAGAAGATTAGAGATTTTTGTAAAGGCACAAAGTCCCACTGGAGAATATATTCATAGTATATGTTTTTATTTAGAGCAATATGTAAATTAAAGTTAAGTAAATCTTTTGTACTGTTATACTATTAGAGTAATATTTTATGTTCTTTTAACTGTATTTTCGGAAAATCATCACTCCATTTGTCAAATTAAACCAAAGAAGAAGCAGATCTAATTAAAATCGGCAAAACAGGTCATTGTTCATTAAAACATGCCACAGAGATTCATTTGTCCTTATTGCAGATTTATATAATGAATTATGAATAATGAATATAAAAATATTAGAATTTTAATTTCATGTTACATTTTTTTTCATGTATTTTTTTTTCATGCACACAGATTTCTGAAACAACAAAAAAGTCAGGCTGGGATGATCTACTTTCCTACTTGTTCATATTATTAATATATCTCTCATAAAAGCAGGCTCACCTTCCCCATTTTCGTCGTCGATGCTGTTCTGATGGAAGTCGTCTCTTGAGTGAAATGAAACTGCGGTTACGGTGAGACCTTTGCCTGATATGAGCCCAATTGATTACCGTCTCGCTGCTGTAAACGTGAATCATTAACACAGTGCGAGGGAAATGAACACCACTTCTGAGCTCACCTGACAATACAGAGCTCAGTGTTGTGGTCTGGGGATCTGAATGAATGTTACATCAAAGTTCTCCAGGCTGTACATGATGGATGGTTTTTAAATAATCTCAGTGATCTAGCTTGCTGGAATAGGTGCATCAGACCACCCTGGTATGAAAGGATGTACATTTAAAAAAAGAACAAGGCTAAATTCTTGGCATCCACATTGTCTAATTTGCTGTTAACAAATGTCTTGTAGTGGATTATTTTTTAATTTATGACATTAGTGGAACCAAGCGCAACAGCATCACCAGTGGTCGTAAGAAAAAAGGCTGGGGCTGATTTCTTTCTACCTCAGACTGTAGATTCGCACAGCATATCATTGGTAGAAGTGTCGAATGAAACGTGAAATGCCACATCGATCCCTAGATTTAGCGTCCACTGGAACTAATTTATTTAAGCCATGTCTTCAGCAATGGTTGAGAAAATGCTCTGTCGGGGGGAAAAAAACATAGCGTCCACCCAGTATGGTGGACGTAACGCATGGTGAGAAATCTCTGAACCAAGCTTTCCCCTCTGACTAACACTAATGAGCTCTTTCACGTTAACCCCTTCATCTCTTGCCTGTTACATAAAGATCTGGGACAAAGGACCATCTTTGTGCGCCATCATTCATTGCAGAAAACAATGGTAGAAATTCCACTAGTGGTCTCAAGCATACGAGAACCCAGTGCTCATGCTTTTGGCTTTTGTGCTGTGAAACACAGGAGCAGTGGTGGAAAGTACTGCTAATGTATTAATAACTCACTTGAGTAAAAGTAGTGGTAAGGAAAATTACAACAGTGAGTAAGTCATCTGCTGAAAACTACTTAAGGAATTACTTCAAAATGTACTTTTTAACATGTCTACAACTGACCCAACTAATCCGAAAATGCTCTATTTTCTGTTCGGTTCTTATTTTAACTAACACCACTTCCATTATCAACAGTATATCAAGAAAGGTGATGTTGGCTGGTTAGCTATCTAAGCCAAATGCTGTTTTTGTTTCAGTAGCTTGCTATGTTCATTAGCTACCTCATGTTAATTCATACATGCTTCTAGCTATATAGTTAACTATCTAGCAAAGAAGCCCATTACACATTATCCCGAGTGTTACCTATAGCCTGTAACTTCACTTATATTTATATAAAACACAACAGGAAATATCAAAACAACATCTTAAGTTTAAACAGAGCTTTGATATCGTAAAACATCTGGCTAGCTAGTCTAGCTCACTCATCTAGCTAACGATTTACCTGCCGATACTTCCACAGGATGAAATGCTTATGTCCATGGATTTGGAAGTATCCAACCAAACATTTCAATGGAAATGTGAATATAATGTAAAAAAAATTAAAATTTTTTAAATGCACTGGAGCCCACTTCATTGACGTATACCCTACACCTTTTGAGATTTGTGTCTAAATTTGAAGGTGTGTAGATTTTTTTTTTGTTGGAAATGTAATTAAATAAGAGTACAAGTATTTAATTTCAAACAATATTAAAATACAAAAGTGTAACAATATAACCATACAACATAGTACTCATTGTGTGTGTTATTTATTGTATATATGGTGCGTTTGTTCATCTTCATGAAGGGTGCCAATATTTTTGGAGTATCCTGTAGGATAATGTCGACTTCAGGTTGACTTTATATACCATTGTGCCAGTATGGTACATCCATTCTATGACTTATAGTTTAGTTTCAATGATATTACAAGACTGTATTTATCTTTTTTTAGCAACACAAACAACTGCAATATTTAAATTATTTACCTGCACATATAATAAAGTATATTGTTAGCAACACATTGCTGTCATTAAGGGTGTGGCCTAGATCTGAATCTGAAGGTGGGTCAGAGATCAATTTTTAAATCTGGCTTACTGTCAATAGCTCTGATGGGAAGGAGGTTCTGACTTTATCCTCTTAGACTTTGGTTTATTACGTGGCTAGGTCTAGGCGGGAGAGAAAACGGGTTCTTTAATAAAAGTGAAGTCCAGGACACATTCCCTGACCCAAACCCTTCGACTAACAAAAGCTGTTTTCAGTATATGCCTCGTTAGTATTTTATAGCTACTATTCTTCTGATCATAGTTGTTCTCAAGCTAGCTAAATATCAAGCTAGAAGGAGAGTCACGAGTCAGATAAGCAAAGCTGTGCGTCATTTCCAGTTGTGTTGATTTTTTATGGTTGGTAACGGAGTATACAGTTCAGAGGGTAAAGGTCTCACACACACTGCTCTTAGTGGTATTTATAATAATAATAATAACAATATATAAATCGCACAAAGGATTTATGTATAAATCACAGGCTTCCAGAGCCCTGCTCACAAAACTCCTACTCAATAAAAATAACGCATGGTCTAATGAATGGGAACAAGATTTCTTTCTGGGTTCTGGGAGTGAGATAATTAAGTCAACTTACTAACGTGGGGAAACGAGATAATGAAGTTGCCGCTACAACTTAGTAGAGTGAGGGAATTGGATATTTAATTTGTGACCACAACTAAGTAGTGTGAGAGAATCAGAATTAATCTGCGGCCACAACTTGCTAGTGCAAGGAAATGAGATAATTTGGTTGTGGCCACAAATTAGTAACCTGAGGGAATGAGATAAATAAGTTGTGGCCACAGTTAAGTGTGAGGGAATGAGAATTAATTTGTGGCCACAAATTAGTAACATGAAAGAACGAGATAATTAATCTGTGACCACAACTAAGTAGTGTGAGAGAATGAGAATTTGTGGCCACAACTAAGTAGTGAGAGAGAATGAGATAATAATTAATTTGTGGCTTCAACTTACTAGTGCAACGGAATGAGATAAATAAGTTGTGGCCACAGATTAGGAACATGAGGGAATGAGAATTAATTTGTGGCCACAACTAAATAGTGTGGGAGAATGAGATAATTAATTTGTGGCCACAAGAATAGTTACAGGAGTGAATGAGATCATTTGTGACCACAGCTAAATAGTGTGGGAGAATGAGATAATTAATTTGTGGCCACAGGAATAGTAACAGGAGTGAATGAGATAATTTGTGACCACAACCAAGTAGTGTGAGAGAATGAGATAATGAACTTGTGACCACAACCAAGTAGTGTGAGAGAATGAGATAATGAACTTGTGACCACAACCAAGTAGTGTGAGAGAATGAGATAATGAAGTTGTGGGAACAACTGTTTGTATCTGCTATAGCATAACTGATAACAGGAATTTGCATGTTTCATGGACATTGCACAATAGTAAATATAACAATAAATGAATAGAAAGCACAATCTGTTGTTCATGAATAAACTGAAAATTGTAATCGTTGACAAATCGCACAACACAGGTGTAGACTGTTTTTCGTATAACAGCACAGTCCGTGGTGTTATGTGCTTCCAGTAATATGACCTCAGGAAAGTGTAGGCTAATATCTAACAAAATTGGAATTTATAATAATTCAGATGTATTGATAATGTACTTTTAAAGTCACATTATAGAGACATGTTATATGGCCAAAGGTTTGTAGACACCTGAAAATGTGTGCTTGTTGAACATCTCATTCCAGATTTAGTCCACGTTCACTGTTATAATAAGCTCCGCTCTTCTGGGAAGGCTTTCCACTAGATTTTGGATTTGTGATCATACAGCAACAAGAGCATTAGTGAGGTCATGAACTGCAGTTGGTGTTTCAGTTCATCCCAAAGATGTTCAGTGGGGTTGAGGTCAGGGCTCTGTGCAGGACACTCGAGTTCTTCCACTCCAACCTNTCATCCCAAAGGTGTTCAGTGGGGTTGAGGTCAGGGCTCTGTGCAGGACACTCGAGTTCTTCCACTCCAACCTTCAACACACCATGTCTTCATGGAGCTCGCTTTGTGCACAGAAGCATTGTCCTGCTGGAACAAGTTTTTGCACCCCTTAGTTTCGGTGAAGGGAAAAACATCCAATTTTGTGGCAACCATTTGTGGAAGGAACACATACTGTACTTTGTGTGGATTGTGTACGTTTTAAACATTTATCAAAGATCAGCATCTGCCCTTAAGCTTCTGTTACAAGGGAGTTTTGAGTAACTGTGCTTTCCTCTGTGCAGTGAAACAGGATTATAGTGAAAAACTATGGAGTATTCCTTTAAGATGATGGAGTGCAGGTCGACCAGGGCATGTTAAGACGCAGTGAAGCTGGGCTATGACATTGGCGCGTTTTGGGGTAGAACTTTTACAGTCATTACGGTAAAACCAGAGCTCCCTTTAAAACTGCCTCCATATAGGGGTTGATCCGAAAATGCTTCAATCCTTCGTCATGCCTAAAGCATGACAGAAAGCCACAGGAGTCATGGTGCTCAATCAAAAGTCCAGCCCTTGTTTTTATTCAGTAACAGCACAGAAATCAAGACATGGCGTACACATGTCTGCTCGGCTGGATTTGGATTGTCCTGATGCACCTTTCAGTGGTGAAACCCGCGGAATGTTGATCCACTGAACCGGAGAAACGATTCACTGAACCGGATCATCCCGGCACCACCGGATCCGTGTGTGTGTGTGTGAGTGTGAGTGTGTATGTGTGTGTGAGAGAGAGGGAGAGAGAGAGTATGTGCGGATGAGAGATGGAACCAGTGAGAGAAATCCGTGCAGATTAACCATCAGGTAGGCTATGTTCTGGGACGTTTGCATGCGCGCTCGGGTGTGTGTGTGTGTGTGTGTGCGCGCGCGCGCGTGTTTGCGCCTTTGCGCCTTTGGAGAGCTCCTCGGGTTTGTTCCAGTGTTTACACACCGGACTGGAAGTGCATGAAGATGCGTCCTAGTTCTGCTCCTGGAGGGAAACATGCAGCTCACACGACCTTATGCTTTAATTAGGAGAGATTAACAGGCTGATATCAGTAATGGAGTGCAACTGATTTGCGCATTTTATTCTGATGATAGTCTTTTCTGGGGTCTTTTCTGCAGAGGATGCAAAATCTCTGCTTATATGATTATTATAGCCTGGAACTGAGCCTTGCTTTAAACTGCTTAAGGAAAAAAATGGCTTTAGATGTCAGATGTGCAAATAAATAAATAAACAAATATCCCAACAACAACATGATGTTATTTTGCTCTAATGCTCTGTATGGCTTTCCTTAAAAAAAATAAAAATAAAATAAAATAAATAAAATAGAATAGTAAAATTTCTCACATTGCTTATTTCTTTAATTTTTAAATATTTTAATTTTATTTTATTATTTTATTTTTATTTTTTTTTTGCCGGCTGGTCATTTGGCGCAAAGGTTTACGTAACTCGGGCCGCATCCCAAACAGCTCCATATTCCCTACATAAGTGCACTTTATAGCACACAGATCCTAACCACTTATGCGCCCTATATAGTTCACTGTTTTAGATTTGTAACAAGCCACGTTTCTGTTACCAGTCCTACATCAGATTAAATTAATCGACGGATTGAAGTGTTACAAAATAATAATATTTTATTATTATTATTATTATTATTATTATTATTGCATTGATTTTGGCCGGCTCTGGAGGGTGAAGTAGGTGACGTCACTTCCGGAACACTCCGCGCGAGGGCAGGTTTTTACATTTGTAATGTGGTTTGCATTTATTTTCGGCCAAATATTTGCTTCCATCTCGATTTGTCAGAGTTGTTTCACCCATGAGAAGAGTAGGTTCATTTCTCACAGATATTCGCAACATTTTAGTCAAATATTTGCCTTTTTTTTTGGTCAAAGTTTGCATTAAAAACATTTCTATTATGATATATATATATATATATACACACACACATACATATATATGACATGTTGTTGTCCTCACACTGATCCAGCACATCATTTTGTAACTTTTATGTAGTTAAAGTGCAACACAAACTGTGCAATTATTTCATAAATAGTAAAAAAAAAAAAAAAAAAAAAAAGAGCATGATCTAAAATGGTAATATGCCTTATTTTGATCATGTCTAAGTCAAGCCAAAAATAATATTCCTGTTCCGGTTCCTTAATCCCCATACACATAGTTGTTTGGATCTGTGTGACTGTGTGTGTTATTACAGCTATTCCATGTTCATCATGAACTAGGGTGTGGCTTATTTGATTGACAAACTGTTAAAACGTACTATTGTGTGGCAAATCCGTCAAGAATCCGTCGGAGAAGTTTCTCCGACACTGTCACTGTAAACAAATATCTTGTAAATTTGCAGCGACCTACAGGAAGCGGACAAAATTCCACCCCAAATGACTTGTAAATCTTTATAATTGACATGTGATCTTTAACCGCCTGCAAGATTTAATCTGTAATGAATTTGTGAGTTGACTTTTTTTTGCAGTGTAAACTTCTTTCATCGACATGTTGGTCACTTTGGTCACAATGCTGTTTAACTAGCGGCGTCAGTGGGATTTAACCCTTGCTTCATCACTGCCTAAAGAGATCGATGCAGCAGCTCTTTAGTCTTTTAGTCTGTCCAGCTCTCTCACTTCTGCATCCGTACCATCTGCTCAAAGAAATCAGCTTCCACAATCGTCATTTGCTTAGAACTGCATTGTATTGTGTTTTCTGCAACTTGGGAGTCCAACTTTTGTTTGCTTATTATGGCAAAATAATGGAAGAAATGATAATGTGAAGTAGTTCTCTTGTGAAGACTTTCCTGTGGTGGAAAAACTTACTGTTGTAAAGTGCTGACACCAGAGACTCCTTTTATAAATGTTAAATAAACTTCACTGTACCAACAACAAACAATTAAGGGCCAATCAGATTTGAGAATTCAACAGCACTATGGTATAATGTAGCTCGACACTGACGTCCTTTGATACAGTCTAATCTTCAAGTACTGTAAATATTTCCAAATACATTTTGCCGACTCATGGCGTTATTGCTTGCTTATAATTTTTCTGCTTCTGTTGGAAAGTATGTACTCCGAGAGCGTCTTTTTTTGGTTGACCTGACGGAATTATGTCACAGTGTCCAGAGGAATATAGGGCACTGGATTTGCTCTTTTTAAAGGTCTTGCTGTCCTGGGATTCACCACCTTCTAACCACTAAGCTACTATGAGAAATATTATAAATCATGCAAATGTTTCATGATTTATGACAGTCATATCAGTTCCATGCTGCTTAATACTACATGATGATGGATGTTGTTTTGAGGTATTTTGAGAAATCTTATAAGAGCCTGGTTGTTTTAACTGAAGCTGCAGATGTAAGATTTTTGCAGTTGTAGTGATCACTTGATTCTTTGAGTCGGCTCTTTTAGTGGAACTTTGAGATCCGAGCCGTATACATGAGCCGTTGTTTTTTTTTTAGTTGTAGATGTGTATATGTAGATGTTTATAGACATATTCAATTACTCTTGCAGTGTAATTTAATCAAAAGGCTTCCATAGGAAAATTGTGTGTGAATGGTGTGTGAAAGGTTAGACGTGTGTTTGAGTTCAGCTGTGTGTGCGAGGTGGCATGACGGGGAGGATCCGCTACACTGCTGCTTGTTAAAGATGTACTAGAGATGATTATGACAGAATAAATGAAAATTAATCTGCTTAATATAGGTTAGTTAAAAAAAAAATCAAACAATCAATGAGTCATTTGGGAGCCGAAAAGAGTCGACTCCTGTTAGTGAGCCGAGTCAATTGATCTGACTCGGTGAAAAGAGCCGGAATTCCCATCCCTCCTTAATTACTAAACAGATGTGCTACTGGGCACAGTAAGGTAATTAGTGTTGTTTATACCAGTTAATGCAATAAACATCTTTAATAAATGAGCATGATTAGTTAGTGTTGCTGAAGACACACACCCTGCTCTTACAGCTGAAAAGAAAACTGCTGTGTCATCTGTATGATGGAAAAGTGCTGCCTGAGAGACCTCACATGAACCAATGTAATAAGTGGTTGTGGCTCGGGAAAAAAAAATTTCAATCAGCAAATTGTTTATGCCTGAATAAGGACAAGAACACTGTGCAGTTATAATTTGCTAAAACAGACAAGCGGTTAGTTAAATTCACCTTGTAGGACTTGAATAATTTCCTTAATCTCAATTGAGCTGTAATTTCAATCCACCAGGCGATGCATCAAATGCAAAGTGACAACTCCTGTCTTTTGTGAATATCATATTGCAAAGGCCAAAAACACTTAATATAGGCTGCAATAGATTTTCAGCTGTGACTTGCAGTTAAACAAGGTGGCATCATTACCTATGATTTAGTAAACAGGATTAATGGCCATTAATATAATATGATCATTAATAGCTAGAGAATTATTGGCACTCTTACTCTTAATCCTTACACACTGGGATATCCAAGAAAGGAAGGACATTTTTTTTTTAGCTTTTACAGCTTTATTGTTGCCTTTAATCAATTATTTTTTAAAGAAAAAAAGACAGATTGTTAATTACCTGCACCAGTCATGTAATGTGTATAAAAATACATTTTCAGTTACTCAATTATGGATAAGAAAAAACACTATAAGGCCAAATGTTTGTGGACACCTGTCCATCACACCCATATGTGTTAGTCCTTCTTTGCTGTTGTCATAAGCTCCATTCTTCTGGGAAGGCTTTCCACTAGATTTTGGAGCGTAGCTGTGGGGATTTGTGTTCATTCAGTTACAAGAGCATTAGTGAGATCAGGCACTGATGGTGGGTGAGGAGGTCTGGGGTGCATTTGGTGCTCCAGTTCATCCCAAAGGTGTTCAGTGGGGTTGAGGTCAGGTTCTTCCACACCAACCTTGGCTAACCAAGAAATTATAATGCTAGAGCATACTATACAACACCCTATACAACTGTGTGCTTCCAACTTTGTGGCAACAGTTTGGGGAAGAACCACACATGGGTCAGGTCAGGTGTCCACAAAGTTTGTCATATAGTGAATTTAAAAGACTGGAACAGGAGAGATTTTGCCAAGACATGGATACATGAGCATAGATGATGTATGTGATGATGATGATGATGATGATGATGATGGAAGTAAACAAGGGCACATTCAGAATTGCACAGGTTTTAGTCATTCTTGTGGTTGTCAATTTTTAAAATCAGCTATTAGATGTGAGTATGACGAAAAAAAAAAAAACGACCAAAACCAATTTAACAATGATATGGTGAAGGATCATTGATTCTTTGGAGCTCTGCTTGCTGGGGCTCTTGTGAAATTATTTTCATGAATTCTGTAAGTATATTTAGACTCAAAACCTTGTTGCCTCTGTCAGGAGGATAAGACTTTACCGTAGACTGATCTTTCAGGTAGCGCTCAAACATACATACATACATACATATCAAGACAGGAATACAAAATCAGGAGCACAGATCCTGTTGAAAACGTGGTCTGAGTTGAAGGAGGAAGTCCACATGCACAAACCTAAGAATATAAAGGAGTTTTAAATGTTCTGCATGGAGAAGTTGACCAAGATCATGCTACAAGTGTCTCCAATCTTTTGATGAAGTTTGCCAATATATGCAAATCTAATATCAACCCACAACTTGCTCAGGTTAAGGAAGATTGGTAAAATAACGTACTATTTGGATGGGATAAGATTTCCGGATATATGTCTGTTGAGTAATGGTGTTGAAGGAAGTTTGTAGTAATTATGATCAACTTGCACAAGAAGCGATCACCAAAGACCATGTACACATAGTAATCAAACAAAAATTTCATGCATACTTCATACACCTCATGTTAAAAATGCTGCAATCCATTTTATGCAAGATTCTGCAAGTTCCAAGTCGATTTTCTGAAGTTCCGACCTAAAAGTATCCCAGTGTTTTGGCTCGGAAAATACACGGATTCCCAGAGCGAGTTCATATTTGTGTGCCTAGTCTCTGAATTGAAGATCATTTAAA
>JAKKZN010000013.1:17853819-17871829 GCA_033441825.1 Pangasius elongatus
GTGTGTGTTCACTACTGTGTGTGTTCACTACTGTGTGTGTGCACTTGGATGGGTTAAATGAAGAGCACAAATTCTCAGTATGGGTCACCACACTTGGCCACAAAGTCACTTCACTTCACTGTATTGTTATTTTGTACTCATGCAGTGGATTAGTAATTTGGCCTCCACTCCAGAGCCCTTAAGTGATGGTTTGTTTAAAAAAATTATTTATTTATTTATTTATTTATTTATTTATTTATATTTTAATTCTAACAAAGACTCTTGTCTTCCCTCCCAAAGATGCACCAAGGATCTGTTCCGATATCTTACACAGTTACCACGGTGACGACCCACGGCTTTCCCATGCACACGGGGCAGCCGATCCCAGCGTGCAACGCGCAGCAGCTCCCAGCATGCTCGGTAATGTTCAGCGGACAGCTCTCTCTGCTCTGCTGCCTTCCTCCTCCTGTGAGTTTGAAAAAGGAAGAGCCGGAAGCGTCAGTGCCGTCTGTGTAGAGCGCACATCCCACTCCGCTCCAGCTTAATGCCAGCTTAAAAGAACTGTTTAACCAAAGGGGAAAAAAAAATTTAATGTAGCTAGCTGCTAGCCAACACTTGTTTTGGTCAAACAGTTCCTTTAATGCATTTAGATCAGAGCATCATTACAGCCACTGTGCATTATTTATCCCTTTCATCTGAGAATATATCGAGTCATCTGCTTAATTCATTGCATCTGTTTTGTCGACATGGCAGCTCCCACCCTCGTATTGTGTTGAATGCATTATGTGGGTTGAAATGGGTCAGGGTATTTCAGAAAAATGGCTGATTCTGCAGTATGTCTGTAACAGCTGTAGCTTTTAAAACATCAAGCAGAGCAGCTGTATTTCAGTGAACGTGCAGATTTTTATATTATTAAGCTATGTTCTGGCCAGCAGGTGATTCTTTTGAGACATCACAATCTGCATCTTGATACATAATCAATTATTCGAGGAATAAAAGATGCAGCCAACAATTCAATACAGTGATTTAGATATGCTTCAATGTGATTCAAGTGCAAGTTCTTTAAAGGGACTTGTAGACACAGAGGCCACGCCTCCTTTATTGGGCTTGACTGTGTGCCGCAGAACCAAATGTCAAGGGGGTGGAGTCGAACCTAATCCAGCTCCTTCCACCCCAAGAGGGTCAAACGCAAAGTCCCAGGGGGTGGAGGGAACTCGGTGTGTTTTAGGCTGGGTATGTTGTGTTGTACAGCCTCCTGTGGATTAGGTTTTGGTTTATAGGGAAAGTTGGATCAGGTCCAGCTCCACCCCTGGACTTTTGGTTCTCCACCAAGGATTACTTCAGGCACACAGGCTACATCAGCTTTACTTAGACAGGCAGACACAAAGGTGGCCATGCCTCCTTTATTGGGACTGGCAAGCCACAAAGGTCTCGTCCTCTCTGTCCTATCAGACATCGTCTAGTGCAATGCTTTTAATTTGTACTCAAACCTGTGAGACACTACATGAGTTGTTGCTTAGTGACTTAGTGACTACTTTATGGCAGATTTTATTTCCAGGTCCTGTAGTTGACCCTCCTGTTTTGTCTTTACACCACTACAGAAGCATCAGCTAACATGGGGAAAGTGTACTTAAGTGTCACTTTCAATAGCGAACTGATCTGACTGTTTATTTGTTTCTGCAGCTGATCCAGGCGTGCACCATGCACCACTTACCTGTATCGTACCAGACCTTTCCGCCTCTGATCTCCAGCGAGCATTTCCTCCTACACCCAAGTCCTCCAGTGGCACCGCATCAGCCCCCGGCGCTGGCGCCACTCAGCCACTTCATCCCCCTGCAGCCCCAGCACCCGCGCATGGTGAGCCACTCACTGGGGCAAGTCCCTTGCTGTGTCTGAATTCATTCCCTGTTCACTATAGTGCACGCTTTGGGGTAAAATCTGGTGGCTCTAGTTGCTATTCATATCCCTGTTCCTGTGTCTGTCTGTTTATTGTGAAGCACATTTGAAATGGGTGTCCTTTGCTTGTCTTCCTCAGCCTCTGCAAAGGGTGGAGAACGAGGTGGACCTGAGAGGAGAGCAGCACCATTTGGGAACTTTCTCGTACCCTGCGGCTCATCACCCACCAGCAGCCATGCCCCCCTCTGTGCCCCTGCAGTACCACCTGCCCCAGGAACCCCTACACCAGGAGCTGCCCTTTGCGGTGGTGAGGAAGACTGTTCAGGAAATTCTCAGAACCACATATGTGCAGTTTCAGGAATGTAACTCCAAACTGCTATAGTCCAGATTGTGCTTAGAGCATGGCCTATACCTATTAATTACTTCAGACTAGTATGCCAGTGCTGCTATTTCAGACTATTATCCAGCCTCTCTCCCCCTACAGTCATTCTTACTAACTCTTACTCACAGATAAGAGTTCCAGCACGTACATGTACAAACCTCTTAAGGTGCTTTTACATGTGCAGCATTTAGTTAAGAGCGTCACGTCAGACATCAGAATGGGGAAAACTGTGATCTCGGTGACTAACCGTGGCATGGATGTTAGTGCCAGAGGGGCTGGTTTGTTTGAATATTTCAGAAACTGCTTATCTTTTTAATGGTTCGAGTTGACAGGAAGAGTACGGTAACTCAAATAACCAAGCTTTGCAACCGTGGTGAGCATTTCAGAACACACAAGGCGTCATAACTTGAGGAGGATGGGCTACAGTAGGTTCCTTTTAAAGTGGCTGGCTGTGAGAACACATGACATTATTTTTAGGAATAATTCTGAGAGGCTGAGTATATATGGGTCCTGGCCTAGGCTCAGACGAACCCTTTGAGATTCAGTAACGTTGCTGCTGCTGCGCTCAGTCCTGCCATGTGACTGACTGTTATATCACAGACTTGACTGTTGCATCATGTGCTTACGTGTGTATTGTGTGTGTTTCTGCAGCCGTATCCACACATGCTACCCAGGCGTGGGAGTGGCCAGAGGTATCGCTTACAGCAGCCGCTGCCTCCTCCACCCCCTCCTCCACCCTACTACCCTGGCTTCCTCCCTTACTTCCTGTAAGAGTCTACTCCACATACATTCTCCACATACATCTGGACTTTGCTTTGAAGTGCTTTACTTCCTTACGCATAATCAAATGCCTTTAAGTTAAGTTATAGTTGACATGTAACACTTTATGCCTACCTAGCAAGCATAAATTGATGTTTCTACACAAAGAGGCAAGATCTAATTCCTTTCGCTCCCTGTGTGGAGGGCACGAGGCCAATAAAGTGGGCTTTAAATAATCTCCTTGGACCCTACAGCCCCTAGTGTGCATGAGCTGATGCCTTTTTTCATTCCTGACGTATTGGGCTTGAAGTAATACCATTTAGTCCCTCCTGTGATCGTAGCTTTGCTACATAGTGCTCATTATAGTAGTATACCGTTCCAGCTCCGAGAATATCGGGGTTAGGTGATCAGAGATCGGGTTTTTTTGAGTGTTATTAGCATTTAAAAAGCCAAAATGTGAACCTTTAGACCTGGGTTGGTAACTACATTGTTAACAAATCAGCTGTCTTGAATATTACAGCTACAGAAAGCGAGTTTCTAAGCCAGGTGTTTCAGGGATAATGTGTGTTATATGGCATGTCTGTGTACAGCTCGATGCTTCCTGTGCCTCCGACTGCTGTGGGTCCGGCTATCAGCTTGGACCTGGACGTGGACGACGTGGAGATGGAGAACTACGAGGTTGGTCCTGAGGGCTTTCCTGTTACAAAGTGCCGACACTGGAGACTATTTCCACCAATGTTTAATAAAAAAAAAAAAGTCTTATTACAGAAACCTTCTCAATGAATATACGACTTTTTAAAACTATATCTTAAGTTATGCGGCGCGTCCACTATACAAGTCCTCGTGCAAGATGTTACTATAGAAATGCTTGTATTACATCAGCTGGTGGATTTGGCATGAATTCTAACATGAAGCTGTGTAGGTGCGAGCGCTGCTGAGATCATGTAGATAAGGAGCGTCCGCTCAACGCTGTGTTTTCTGCCCCAGGCGTTACTGAACCTCGCCGAGAGACTCGGTGAGGCCAAACCTCGAGGACTGACGAAAGCCGACATCGAACAGCTTCCGTCCTACAGGTTCAACTCGGAAAAACACCAGTCAGAACAGACTCTGTAAGTGAGCTGTGCTCGTGTTTAATAGCAGGAAGTGCAGTAAGTTTGAAATCCTACTCATCGGTGATATCATTTTTCACCTTTCCTTTCAGGTGTGTTGTGTGCTTTAGTGACTTTGAGTCAAGGCAGCTACTTCGAGTATTACCCTGTAATCACGAGTTTCACGCAAAGTGTGTTGACAAGTGGTTGAAGGTAAGTGGCTCATATACCTTCGCACCTCTGTAAGAGATTCTTCAACACCTCGTCAGGCTGATGATCGTAGGTGCACACTGGTTAGGGCTTTTTACTTTTCTAAACATTAAATGAAAGCAGCACTGAACTCAGCTTTTCTGAAGTTTCTTAGAAAGTCTATATTAACAAAGTGCTCACTGGTGGTGTGGGTATGGGGGTGTGTGTGTGTGCGTGTGCGTGTGCGTGTGCGCAAATGTCTGATTCCATTCTCGTTGTCCCACAGACTAACCGCACGTGTCCGATCTGCCGCGCGGATGCTTCCGAAGTTCACCGTGACGTGGAGTGAGTCCGGGCCTTCGTCCTTCACTGGATAACAGCACAAACCTTGGAGTGTGTGGTGGGAGCGGGCACACACACACTCACATAATACATGTGCGCACCACCCAACCCTGTGCCCTCCAGCAAAACGTAGAAGCATCTCCTACACACTCCAATCGCTCCCCCTCGCCCTCACCCCAAACATTCGACCAATAAGCAATCTTGGAATTTGTACGGATTGTGTTAGACCTCCGCTGTGCTTCTCACGCAAGCTACTGCCTCCTCTGAGCCTGGCAAACTCCCACAAACCCCGTTTCGAGTTTTCATTCCCCCCGCCTTTAGTTTTTTGCCGATTCCAAAGATTAACGTGTGTGGTGTTGGCATCTGTTTACACAGTTGAATGTGTTCTCGCTGTTCGCTTACAAATAATCCAAGCTCTGCTATAGCGGTGTGAAGGGAAGACTGGGAGGAGGTTCGAGGACATTGCTCAATCGGGGGGAGGAGGGGGAAAAAAAGGCAATCGAGGTTTGTCCATTCCACTGTTTTTTTAAAAAAAAAAAAGAGAGAGAGAGAAAAGAATCGCCTGATCATTAGCTGCATGTTTGTATAGGTGATGGGCTGAAGTGACTTGTTAATAATGTATGTTTTGCAATAATGTATTGATGATTTTCAATAGCTCTATCCCAGCTTCGCTAATGTGAGTGTGAACGGCAGTGGCTCCGAATCTTTTGAGCTAACGAAAAAAAAAACAAAACAAAACAAGTACTGCAAACTAAACAGGATGAATGTGTGTGTACGTCTGCTCCTGGGCCTCATCGCTGTGGAGTTTTGCACTGTTGCTGCACTGGAAAGGTCACAAGGATGAGGACCTTGTCACGACCTGTGACCTCTGGCCGCCTCCCAACCTGGCTGTACTGCTCGGGGAAGCCCTCCTCTCCTCCATCCTTCACTATGTTTGCTCTCTTCTGGATGGTTTCTCACGGACTGTTGTTTTCTTAGGTTAGCAATACTTTTGACTCGACGAGCTTCTTGCTGCATTTCACGCGCAGGTTCAGCGGGACGGCGGCGAAGGGAACTTCACTTCCACCTGACGTCCAAAAAAACTGACTTTGGAAAAAGGTGCGGTCCCTTTTGCAGAAAGCAATATGTGCAATGAGTGTCTGTCCT
Organism: Pangasius elongatus; assembly: GCA_033441825.1. Classification (NCBI taxonomy): domain Eukaryota; kingdom Metazoa; phylum Chordata; class Actinopteri; order Siluriformes; family Pangasiidae; genus Pangasius; species Pangasius elongatus. The sequence continues at coordinate 17,859,601 of JAKKZN010000013.1, forward strand.
GAATGAATCCTTTTTCTTTTTTTTTTTTTTTCTTTCTTCGATATATATATATATTACATATTATTTTTTGGAGGACCAGGCTTTTCCTCATCTGTGAGCCAAATATTCAATAATTCAATACACTCTCCAAGGATACAGCTCTGCCTTCTTCAAGATGTTGACAAGCACAAACTTGTTACTAATCGTAAACAAAGAAACAAAACAAAAAAAAAAAAAATTGACTCCATAGTCAGTTTAACTTGTTTTAGGTTTTTAAAACTGGTGTTATTTATTGGCTTTATCTTCTGGATTGAGGGGCAGAGCACTAGCACGGTGTATCTTTGGTGCTGTGCTGTGCGTGTTCGTGAGGTGTGGGGCCACAGTAGCAATGTGAAGTGATGTAAAAGATGTAAAAGCATTTGTACGCATAGCATCTAATTGCCGTCTTGTATTGAGACAGAAGAATGTGGAAACGCCCCATAGCGCGTCGTCGACTCTGCTTGTGTGTGCCAGCTGACTGTAGTGACTCCACAACGATTCGGAGAGAAAAGGTCGTGATTAGAAATGCACTGTAAAACCTGCTCAGCTCCTGGTTCGCTCTGCATAGACTCCCAAAAAAAAAACAAGGACAAAAAAAAAAATTCTTTAAAAAAAAAAAAAAAAAAACAGGGATGAAATGTTGAAATAGGGTGTTTTTTGCTACGCTAATTATAGGACACAAATATATATGATCTATATAAATATAAATATATATATTCTTGCTTCCTTGTGTACACCGAGTAGCAGTTCTGATCAGACTCGCTTTATGGGTGAAGGGACATCGCCGTGGTTTTAGCATGCGAGTCTGTACTGATGCTCACCAGGTTATAAAAAAAAAAGAAGAAAGAAAAACACACAACAAGCCATTGTGATGAATTTAAACCACACTTTTGATATTAATGTGTATACATATCGTTCACTGGCATATATTTTGAAAAAGAAAAAAAAAAAAAAACATACTCTCAGGGCCTCTCAGTTAACTTAAAATAAAAGGAAAACAGGCGGAGGGGATGGATTTGACAATTTCTCAGTTTTCCTCAGGCCGTGCATATTTTCCGTGTAATCCTTTTTAACGGTATTTATTACTACACCAGTTAAAGACCGGCATGCAAAGAAAGAAAAGAAAAAAAAGAAAAAAAGAAGAAGAAAACAAACGTGAGAATAGGCAACGTGTCACAGCAACCAATCATCCGAGTGTTACTCAGACATGTCCATGTTTTCGTACTTAGAACTCGTGATCCTGTTGCAGGAAAAAAAAATTAACAATAATAATAAAAGTGATTTAAAAAAAACAAACAAAAAAAACAAAAAACGGTCGAGCGCATTATCCTACCTAAACCACTTCCAAATATTAACAGTGTTTTGCATGGGGTGGGGAAAATATATTAAAAAAAAAAAAAAAAGGAACCTGTATTTTTAATTTCAGTGAAATATCTAGACATGTGTGGGCGACTATTTAATCGTGCACAGTATGCATGCGTGTCTTAACCAGATCCCGGCTGGTTTTAACCTTCTTGTTTAATATTTTTATTTTATTATTTTTTGTTCTAGTTGGCTTCGGGTTCCGGGGATTTCCGGCTCAGCTGAAAACTGCCATGTGTCGTACTGCACAGAACCGAGTGAGACTTTTAAGAAAAAGCTGATCATAATTAGCACGCTTGGCTTGGTGTAGAAGGCCGTTTTTGTTTTTTTTTTGTTTTGTTTTTTTGGCTCTTGATCACATTCGTGCTTCTGCTGTTGCCTCAGCGACTGAAACTGACTTGCCTGGAAAAACTCGATCACTGAAAGCCATATAGTGAAACGGTGCTAGATGTCTGTCGCTCCATTCACATTACGGGAATGCAATAGTGTGTGCTATGACTGACTTTTCACGTACTCTTTATAGCATGCCGTGCTAGTAGTGCCCCCTACGACGGTCAGTTAGCAACGTTCAACTGGGGGGGTTTCGACTGAGAATCTCTTAACTGCTAAAGGTTACTGTTAAACGCGTGACGCCGCCTTCATAGCGCGCGTGTCGTCGCTGCGTCGTATTTTACTGCCCGCGCGATCACATCAAGTGCATCTGCCTTAAATTTAAAAGCGTGTATTAAAGGGGACTTAAAAGCGTTCGTCTTGCTCTCACCAAAACTTAATATGTACCTGCCATAGGGTCTTTTACCTTAAAGAAGCACTATCTGTAAATGTTACGGTTTAAAAAATATAAAAAAAAATAAATGCAAAAAAAAGAAAAAAGAATTCAGCTGCCATATACATAAGCATTTTAGCTTGGGCGGGTGGGAGGGGAAGTGGAGAAGGGAGGGATGGAGGGATGGAGTGAGGGGGACCTGACAGCTGTTTATACTGTACTCTTATTTAGATTTATAAGCAAATTTTCACAATAATCTGATTCCTTGAACCTCAGTGTTACCTGTACTGAAAAAAAAAAAATACACATACAAATACATAGAATCTTGTAGTCTTTCTGTGATCTGATTAATAAATAATCTCACAGCTTGTGTGGTGCAGTTGTGTTCCAATAAGCAGCTCCGATTCTTTAGGACTTGTGATTTGTTGATTGCGCCGTAGATGCCACTGATTGTTTACCAATAATTTTTTTTTTCCTTTTCTTGCTGTGGGCTCGTTGATTGTTTACTGTTCTAATACTCGCCCTGGGCTGTAGGGGGCGCCGCGTCCACTCGGGAGCCCCACAACGCCCCACCACACCCACATCTACACCACCCCGGGGCCAACAACAGGGCCACACCTGTTCTGTGTTAGGAAGTTTTTTTTTTTGTTGTTGTTTGTTTTTTGCTTTGGTACTTGCACATTTACAGTTACCTCATTTTTGCCATGTTTGTATTTGGAAGAAAAAAAAAAAAAAACAGCAAAAAATTAAAAAAGCTAATATATATTATATATAGGAAATGGTTCTTAATGCTATAATTTTCATTCCATTTGAATCATATTGTTTGTAGCATTTAACATATAACTAGGTATAGTGTATTATTATATACACGTCTGTATACTGATTGAAATTTTTAAGATTTGTACTTTTTTTAAATGAAAGTTGCTAGTTCTGCTTTACCGAGTAGTGCAATCATATTTTTTTTAATTGTTGTGGCTGATTTGAGAGGGTTGTTCACTAATAAATGTATGATGTATACCAATACTACGCAGACTAAGTAATCCCTGCTTTAACAGACCTTGCACAATACAGCTGTTGACCATTACAGTATCTGTCTGAAGCTTTCTTACACACACACACACACACACACGATCCAAGGTTCTTGTTTTGTGTTCACGTTAGCCACGAGGTTCATCAGAAATGCTAATAAAGCTGCAATAGTAAGCCACCAGGCTTGATTTTTGTATGACAGAAAAACCCCAGCATTACACAACTGACTAGCAGAAATGAAGCGAGAGCTCGCATCTGTCGGTGATGACCGTTCCGTCTGCTCTCACAACGCAGCTTCTTTCCTCATCATGGCTTTAAAATTAAGCTCAAAATAGATACAGCAACATTCGCCTCGTTTCTCATTTCTCATTGAACCTTTCCTCGTTGCAGCATTTAAATGAATAAAGCTAAAAAGACGAACACAGCATTTTGTTCTCACAATAACGATGCCTGCGTATGCTTTTAAATAAATATTGTAACTCATAACTTGGCATACATTTTTTTTTTTTTATTCTCTTCATCCCCTACAAAAATTAAAATCAGCATGGCTTAAAGGTTAACGGTGTCTGCACCAGAATGTTATCAGAGGCAAACAACAACAACGGTTTTAAAATGTTTAATTTAGAATAGGAAAATTACATCTTTACACGAGCAGCCCGTTCAGATGAAAGACGGGAGGCGTTCATGAATGACCACAGGCACACTATGGGCAGACTTTACTACTATAACATACACAGCCACAGAGAAAAGCTGTGGCTCCGCCCCTCCAGGTGAATTTTAATGTTATGAGTCACAAACTTTCATCAACCTGCGTACGGTCATTGTATGTTAGCTGGTCAACTTTGATTTGCTTAAAAAAAAAACAAACAAACAAACAAAAAAAAAAACAGTTGGGCTATATTCACGCTTGTCTTTTAAATATCTAGGTCGTATTTACAAGCCTGTTCACCTTCCACTTACATAAAACGTTACCTTGTCAGGAGGATGGGGCAGATCCTTAATTTAATCAAAGGGAGGTTCAGCGATCCCTTGCACACAGCGGCCGTTTCACAGAGCCGAACAGAAAAGGGCCGAGTGCAATCGTGTGTGTGTGTGAGGAAGCGGGGTTTTTGGGCTGAATGTCAATCGTCTGTGAGGTCCTGCACGAAGAGCACCTCGGAGCGGCTCAGGCCGGCCTCCTTTAGCGTCGGAGGGTTCGGCTGCTCCTCTGTAGGCAAACACGGCAGCACACGGCGCGGGAAGCTAGTCACGATCTGGAATTTCTCTGGCGTCTCTTTCAAGGAAAACAGGAAGTCGTGGATTATCTAAAAGTGGAGAAAGGAAAAAAAAAGGAACACTTAAATACTTTCCACATTTTCACAATACACAACGTGCATCCGGGTGTTTAAACGTTCCTGAGATTTTGCTAACAAAGTGTATAGCTGTATTAGGAAAAACTAAGCTCAAAGGGACAATTAAAAAAATAAAAAGATTTTACAGTCCAATCAGCTACATATAGCAATGGAGATCTCCAGAGCTCTAACAGTGCCGATACTGCCCATCCCTTCTAATGACATTCTTCACATGGGTTGAGACAGAGGCAAAGGAAAGCAGGAATGGAGTTTCCCTACACCAAGTGTTTTATTTTCTGCTGTCATGGTGCCTTCTTAGCTTTTACCTCAGCTACTAAACAGCACTGTTTACTCATAACAATGAAAATAAAACTCGACTGGCCTCATTTATCAACCTGGATATGAACGGATTTATTCGTTAATTGTTTGTAGGAGCACTTGCACAAATTTGGTTTCATGAAACTACTGTAAATTCAACAAACGTCTGCATTCTACTCGCGCTCCTGAGTGTATGTCAGAGTGCAAATTAACACTAACTAATGAAAACCACGACCCAACTGACCACCAATCATCTACCTTGCATGGATTACCGCACTTCTTTTTCTGATAACACGTGAATGCAATGGAACAAGTGCACAGTATGTGTGTAGGGGGAAAAAATTATTTGTGCCACCTTCAACCCCTGTAATGTAAGCATGAGGTTGGATGTGTTTGTGGGGCTTACCGTCAGAGACTGGGAAAAGAGGAAGCGTCGCTTTACGCGCGTGTCATTGGGCAGCTTGAACATGATTTCCAGGCAGTCTGGGTCGTCCTGTGGGGGCTCAGGGGGAAGACACTCGGACTTGCGCTCTTTTTCTTCGGCGAGTGTCTGTGAACACGGACAGAAACGCACACAGACTTCACTATTGCTGCACTGTTACGCACACAACCACATCCACTTGCCATGATTAGTAAGAGATTGCTAAGTAAGTAATACGTTTTACTGTACAACTGCGTGACCAGTCAGAATACACCGTACTGTGTACGTGACATCACCACTACTACCCAGCTAGTGCAGTAGATCTGGTCTGATCCACTGAGTTAGTAACCTGTAGGCAGGTAAGTGTGCTTGGTAGATGTTCAATATTGTGTACACCATCAATTCAGTCCTAGAGCGTTGTTTAGAGAAAACGATGTCAGTTGAAAATGGAAGAGTTTCTCAGAACAACCCCAATTTCAGATCATCCTTCAGTCATTCAGCCTTAACTATAATTCTATTAGAAAATGTGATGGAAAAAACCCACTGCACTGTCTTTACAGTTAATCAGAACAGGCACACCACAGGGCTTTTTTTTTTTTTAGCTACACTCTTATGCAATGTTATGTCTAACATTTGTAAAATTGAGTGCATCCCAAAACTCTAACTGTAGTCTCCTTGATTCCTTGATCATAAGTCGAAGGTACCAATTCTTACGTTGCAGACTTTTTTAATTTTGAAATGTGGCACAAGTTGACAGTGAAAAAAAACAACTAAAAACCACATACAAAATTACTCCTCACTTTAATTTAATTAATGTCTTCAATAAGTCACCTGAAAGTGACACGGCAGTGAGTCAGGACATCTCATTTGATAAATACGTTTGTTCTCATTTCCTTTTCTTGCATATTTTTGCGAAAGGAAACGAGGAGGCACATTTTTAGAAATGAGAAGTGCCTCATGAACAGATGTGTAGATTTTGTTGATCACCCTCTGTCTCCTCTCCTCGGCTAGGCGGGTCTGCCGTGCCGCCTCTTCCTCTTGCCGTCTTTGCTCCTGCTCCTCCTTCTTTTTGCGTTCCTTCTCCTGATCGGCGCGCAGAGAGGCCAGGTACGCCTCGTCCTGCTGCTGCCGCAGCACCTGCGTCTGGTTCCTCTCTTCCCTGAGAAACACGGGATCAAATGTCAAGATCATCTTGCTTTTAAGCTTTCCCCTTAAGTACGCATGTCTAACATTTATGTATACAAATAAACCGGTTACCTTTCGAGCCTTTCGGATGTCAGGTAAGTCTGATTGGCCTCCATGATGAAGTTGAGCTGGTTGATGAGATCCTCGGGCTGGATCAGACCCTCCAGCCTCCCCACCACGGTCATCTTACGGTCCTTCAGCATGATCATGGCCAGGAAGGGATACGTGTTCTCCCGCAAAGCCTGAGACACTGAACACAGTCACAGTACACCATGGTTAAAGAATTACTCCTTTAGTTTTTAAATCCACCACTTACGCATATGGATTTTTATGTTGACCTGTGTTGAGAAAAGAACTGGAGACCTGCTGATTCAAAACTTATTGGAAGTCTAAGGGCAAATGTTGGGGAAGTAACCCAGAAGAATTTTGGTTTTAACTAGATTCTCATCAGAACTTTATACATTTCGGATAGTGTACGCCTACAAGCAACAAAACCAATGCTAATGCTAATCTACTGCATGTTATCGTATGCCAGCTCAGACAAGTGCAAAACAAACAGAAGTGGCACTAGTATTCTGGGGGGGAAAAAAAATCCCTACAACTAATGCCGACTGTGTGACGCTTACCTCTGTATCCTTCAGGCCTGGTAGTGGAGCATGCCCAGAACAGCATCCGCGTGTTGATGAAAGTCAGTACCTCTTCAATACATAATGTGTTTCTAAGGGAGGGATTGGAGGAAAAGAAACAACATGAACTCATACTAAGTGCATAAATAAAGGATATGGATAAATACTGAAGTAAACAGAGTTCAAACCTGCAGAATTCATCAGTGTCCTGGTGGTCTTCACCGTGAAGGTAAACTAACAAGTAGCGGAGTTCTCGTTTGGCATCGTTCAGAGCCTGAAGGAGGGAGAAAAAGACAAAAAGAAGCTCTGCAGTCTTTTTAAGCATGACAGCAGCTCTGACAGGAGTACCGGCCACAAGTCAAATCACAGGTTTATATTAAACTTTATATTTATTATTATATTCTAATATGTTATTGTTTCCATAGCAACAACTTATACGACAAAGGCGGAATGATGTGCGATCTGGTGAGCGTACCTGACTATATGTTCCCTGGTAGAAAACAGGATGCGATCGTCCGTATTTCTCCTCAAAACTATGTATAAAGGACACGACGTCTCCGACGGGATCCGTGACGCGACCCCGTGGATCTGGCCTAATAAATCTCAGGGCAAACCTGAATACAGAGACAAGGCTGCATGAAGGATATCGTGAATTCAAAACACACAACTATCAAATATTACTCATTCTTAATTACTGTCTAGACATGCTTAGTAGGCATTGGCTTACACAAGTAAGTTGCAAAATACAGTACAGAGAATACTGAGAGTAATAGGGACATCCATTTTAGATCAGCTTGCTCTAAGCTACTGTCAGAAGTTGACAGTGAACATATGAATTCGACACCAAAAACCACAAATCACAAATCCATATACACTTTGTATATTGTAGGTTTCTCAAAATCCTCAATCATGTACTTTGGCAGCACAAGAATTAATTTTTGTTAAATGTTTTTCATAATTTCGACGTGAAAATTACATAAATTAAAATTATTAGCAGTAACGAGGACTGAAATTATGAGTCAATAACATTTACGAAAATAATTCCATAAGAGCCCACATTTTCTAAACTGAGAAGCTCTGAAGCTCAACACGCTCTGAGGAGAGTGCTATCCGCCCTCTTCCGCATACATGAGCGCATAGATGCCCTGATCAAAAGGGCAAAGAGGGTATGACATCCCTCTCAGTCAGAGAGCACGGCCAATTTTTGCTCTCTTGTCTCCCTGCCAGGGATGGGATTCGAACTTATGATGCACTAACAACAGGGCAAACACTTATCTGTTGTGCCACTCGAGAGCCAACGAGATTGCTAATAAACATCAGATGCGAAAAAGAAGTACTACTATACAGTGTGGCCAACTATTTGTGGACTCCTGACCATCACAATCAAATGTGGGTTGAATTGTCTAGAATGCCGTAGCATTAATGTTTTCCTTTGCTGGAATTAAGAAGCCCAAACCTGTTCCAGCAGGACAATGCTGCTGTACACAAAGCGAGCTCCATGAAGACATGGAGTGTTAAGGTTTGAGTGGAAGAACGAGTGTCCTGCACAGAGCCCTGACCTCAACCCTACTGAACACCTTTGGGTTCTCTCTAAAGCTCTTATGGCTGAATGAACACAATCCCCACTCCACAATCTAGTGCAAAGCCTTCCCAGAAGAACGGAGCTTATTATAACAGCTAAGTGGGGACTAAATCTGGAAATGGGATGTCAGGTGTCCACAAACTTTTGGGCAAACTTTTTAAATGACATTTCCATACCATCACCCATGAAGTCAAACAATTATGTTTTTAATGTCAGTTTATTGATTTGTTATTACCTGAATATGTCCATAAGTGTGTAATATGTAAACCTGAACGGGAGCATTATCAAATAGTAACTCCAACCTAATAAACCCTAAAAAAAAAAAAAAGAAAGAAAGAGAACATGAAAATGTTAAATATTTGATTTAAATAATAATTTAAAAAAATTCAGAGCGATGTTATGAGCAGGGATGAGTGAGAGCACTCACTCTAGGCTGAGGCCTTGAGACAATATAGCTATACACTCTGTGGTCTCCTGTGTTGACCTGTAAGGGTCTGGCGGGTGGCGGGTTAAACACACTCGGAACTCCTTCCTGTTCATTTAGTCTGTCTTGTACTGCAGCCTGAAAAAATATATACATAAAAAGACCAAATAAGTACTGTTTCTCAGAATGAACGCTGACCTCCACACATCCAGTCAGCATGGAGGATATCAGTCCAACAGCTCTGAGTTTGGCTAGATGAGTAATGACGCTGTATATTTTGACTTTTTTTTTTTTTTTTTTAAACACTGTCCTGCTCCGTTTATTACTGACTCGTTCACAACACCTCGATCAATAAAATGCAAAGCACGAAAGAAGAGCCCACTGGGTGCAGATGAACATCTGGCACAGTGAGGTGCATGTGTGTGTGAAATCCGAGCCGTGTTTCTGCTTGCTGATGAGCTGGCCCTCTCAAAAATAATGACTCTGCACTAGTCAGATACTGAGCGGCTGAGTTAGTGGCATTTCTGAACATATATATTAACTTCGCTGTTGAATTCTCGATGCTGATTGGTCAGGAGGTGTTGGTTAATTTTCTATAACAGACACTAGGTACAGCTGCAAATCAGGGGTAGTAGTAATACATATTATTGTGATATTGTTACTGTTTCCATAGTAACAGCTTACACAAGGACTCGTATGATTAACGTGTCACATAAACTAATTTAAAAAATGAGTGTCATTGTCGATTTGGTGACATCAGTTGGGAGGAAAAGAAACAAACTCTTTTAAAGAAGCAAAAGAAGCCTGGGATTTAATGCTTTTTAAATGTGACCCTTCCATAATATTGATATTGTGATATTATGTCATAATGCACCTTTGTTTTTGTTTTTAAACAAACAAACAAACAAAAATGCTGTGACAAGAACTGAAAGTAAAAGAAGGTCAGTTCTGATTGTGGGCTGTGTTTAATTGTTCGTGGGATTATTGGTGAGCTGTGGGTGCGGTTTTATAAATTAGTTTCACTGAGACACATAAATTAAAGCAAGACAGACAGACAGACAGGCAAAGTTAAGAAAAAGGAGAAAATAGTAAAACTTGGAATTTGGCAACAAGGGTTTATCATTTGTCTTGAAGTTTCATGAAATTCAGTTTCATCCTATTTATTTTTTTATTTTGTTTCATCCATACTGAGCGCATCCATGGCCACATTCATCACCTCGATGTTCCAGTTGTGCTGTTCTAATGTGCGCCGGCATTGGTCCATTGACTCCAGTCCCGTCAGGTCCTGTCAGGAACAAACAAAACAAAACAAAACGTATTCAGCAGCAAATCAAGAAATCAGACATGCTACGATGAGGAGACTGTGTTATCGTGATCAGAAAAATGAGATCACGTAGACAGCATGTACACTTATAAAGCATACCAAGAAGAACTGGAGCAAACCCACATGGACACGAGAAAACTCCGGACAGACAGTAACCTGAGCTGTGGAGCTTGCGAGGCGGTGACGCTACCCTGCGCACCACCATGCCGCTAAGTCCGCATGCTTAATAAACATCAAGCAGCTTATCTTTTTATGTCCTTAGAAATAACATACACGATACGGCCAAAGGTTTGTAGACAACTGACGATCACATTCATGTGACTGTTGAACATCCCTTCCAGATTAAATCCTCGTTTGCTGTTATAATAACCTCCATTCTTCCGGGAAGGCTTTCCGGTAGATTTTGGAGCGTGGCTGTGAGGATTCGTGATCATTCAGCTATAAGAGCGTTAGTGAGGTGTAGGGTGAGGAGGTCTGGAGTGCAGTCGGCGTTCCGGTTCATCCCAAAGGTGTTCAGTGGGGTTGAAGTCAGAGCTCTGAGGTCGTCCACTCCAGCCATGTCTTCACAGAGCGCGCTTTGTGCATTGTCATGCTGGAACAAGATGTGGGCTCGACCCCTTACTTCCAGTGAAGACAAATTCTAACGCTACAGCATATAACGACTTTTAAACAACAAGTTTGTGGCAACAGCTCGGAGGAGAAGCACATGTGGCTGTGATGGTCAGCTGTCCACAAACTTTTGGCTGTATAATGTATTTATTTCACTGTAATAATAATAATGTAAATCCAGAGACTGATATGTTTTGGGTATGACTATAGACAAAAATGATAGGGAAAATATGACATCATGGAGAACTCATGTACACTTTTAACATAACAAATAGAAGCATTTATTTCTTTTTACTAATGGTACTTCAAGGCTTAAGGTTTTACATTATTTACCAGAAGGTTGTGAGTTCAGATCCTGGGAGCTGTCACAGTCAAAACCCCCAGATGAATATATTTAAATGCAAATGACTCGTTGTATGTGAGCTGGTTGTCATCCTAGCTGGCAAGCTAGCCATCTCCAGAAATGCAAAACCCTTCAAGATTACTCATAATAATGAATATTTTCAATAGCTAGATATGTAAATAAGGGTTAAAGCCAGCAGCAAAAGCGCGAGCTGTCTATCCTAACAGAATGACAAACACTCGCGTGCTGGGGAAATAACCGAGCCAACTAGCGCAGTTAGCTAACAAAGTTGATACTAATTGACAGCTGTTAATGAGATTTGTTTTAGTTAAGTATAATACCTGGGGGTAATTTGTTTGATCAGATTTACATATTCGCAATTATATCTCGTACAAATCCGAAAATGAAACTAAGCAGAATGAACTAAAAGGCTGAGGTAGGTAACCTAGCTACGCTGACGGAGACTGGCTAGTTCATTTAGCTCACGTTAGCTAGCTATTTAGCTGAAAAAAAGACTGATTTTAAAATCGCACTTGTTGTGATATGAACTGAACCCTAGCTGAAATAAGTATTCCCTTAAAATTGTAATTTAGACCTAACCCGAAAACGAACCAGACGCTACCTGAAACTGGAGGAGTTTCTCAGTTTGAGCCTGAGATAATTCCTGCTCCTCTGGCGCCGCCATCTTACCTCGCCAATCCCCTTCGAACACAACGTGATGACGATTAAGCCAAGGCGACGTCCCCTGACACGTCAAACGTCACGTCGAGGCTCTCGAACATCCACGCGCCTGCCGCCTGCTGTACTGGTGGAGACACGAGGGTGTGCTCCAAATGACAAAACAGAAGGTAGAAGGCTGTGCTCCAAATGACAAAACAGAAGGTAGAAGGCTGT
>JAKKZN010000013.1:17887879-17907023 GCA_033441825.1 Pangasius elongatus
ATAAAGACTTAAATCTTATTACTGTTGTTAGTATTAATATTGTCATTAATCATTGTGGTCACTGATAACATATAATATGAAACTGAATGACTTGGTAAATAATAATAACAGAGTGTCAACAACATCTCTGTGAAGTGTGAAAGTTCAGTTGGTCATTGTCCAATGGCGTGGATCGTCTGTAAGTGTAACATCGTGCAGGAATAAGCTAGTTTAGCTAGCTAACATGGAAATGAACAATTCATTGCCCCTACTGACCACTAAAAACAAAGTAAAGCTATATTATATTCATTATTTCTTAATATAAACATATTCATTAATTGGAGGCACAACATTGGATGTCTTCAGTTCGTTATTAGCTACCGTTAGCTAAAGATTTCGTAAACACTAGCATAAACAATGAATTCGTAACACATTATAACATGTAGTCGAATGTTATGATGTAGCTGTGACACTTTTTTGTAGATTTCTACAAGACAAACAAATGTTTTATGTCTGATGGAGATCCTACTCAAACCATACACAGAGAGGATAAGTCATTTTTGTGTGGATTAGTGTTTGGCCCCACCCTAAACTGCCACCCCAAGAAGGTGACTAGGTGTACCATGGCCACCCCGCTGTACAAGGTCTGGCCACGCCCCACAGCTGATTTGCAAAGCAGTCGGGGATACACTGACTGGGTTGTCTGTGTGCTCTACATTTCCACACCTTGAAACCGTCAGAGTCGCTCGTCGTTGCGATTTGAGACGCGGCCATTTCACGTCAAGGTGCGCGCATCACTGGTCACGTGACCGCTGACGCGGCTGCCCGAGTCGTGCTGAAAATCCAGGAGGGAGCGCGCGAGCGGCGGCAGCTGCGCGAGGAGGCGAGCTCACACATCGACAGCAGAGCTACTGAAAGTTTTCACTGTTTACTATTTGCTAAAGCTTTCCTGTGCTCTATAAATAAACACCGTTTCACCATGTCTGGAGACGCTAAAGGAACACCGGCGGTAATTATACAACTTTTCAGCTTATTTTGAGCATGTTTTAACTGAGAGACTTAGACACGGCTGAGTTAGAAGCTGATGCTGTTGTTGTTTTTCTCTAAAACGTGAAACGTTCAACAAGCTTGTGTCTCGGGGGAGCCAATACTTTGTCCAAAGTCCATTGTCAACTAATAACTTGTGTTTTTAGCAGTGTGAATGTAGCTAGAACTTTCTCAGGACTGACTGAGTTTAGCTGTATTCTCTGACGTTAGCTACCTACTTACTACTTTCATTCATTTATTTCTTGTTTAATTTTTTTTGTTTTCTTGTTAATTCTTTTGTTAAACACAAACTTTACAGTCTTAAGGATATAAAACACAAAAAAAAATCATAACCTCTTAAACTATAAAGTCTTCCTTACACAGAAACAGAGACTTTATTATACTCTTAAAAATGCCAAATGCATGCTCTTTATAAAGTTGCTGGAAGTCTCCGCATGACGTCACACGTTGAATCTGCATATTATTTGAATTGCCATCATCATTTGCATGTCACAACATGACATGAGGAAAGAAATCTATTTGTGTATTAAAAAAAAAAAAACGCTGTAACTTCTTTCAAGAATGCAGATAAAATTAAGCTGTGGTAGTGAGTAAAGTGATTACAAATGGAGTAACTCGCTTTTATTACTGCAAATATTGCCAAGAAGTGAGTTTGAAATGAAGAACATTGAAGTGTGCAAGTGGGATAAAATGGTGATAAGTGATTAGTTGTCTGGAAGGATAACGATCAGTGATTAGTTGTTATTCTTCTCTACATCCAGTGATTGGTTGTTTGGAACAGTGGTGATCAGTGATTAGTCATTGGGAAGAGTGGTGAGCAGTAATTGGTTTTTAGGAACAGCAGTGATCTTTCATGAAGCATTGTCGGGAACAAAGGTGATAAGTGATTAGTTGTTTGGAACAATGCTGAACAGTGATTGGTGGTTGGGACTCTGTCAGGCTTTACACACTGGTGTTTTTTTTTTTTTTTTAATAAACTATTATATTGCCTAGCATTCACACGTGTTCAATTCCCTTAAGGCTTATGTAGTTTATTAAAACAATGCAGTAATACAACTTTGTCTGATTTTTCAGTTCTTTAAGAAGTAGGAAGGAATAGACGCTTTTTTTGGCGATGTCAGTCTCTAAACCTGGTATAGAGACTGCTGAGCAGTATAAATACTTCAGATTTTTGTGATACAGATAGAAAGAGCCTCCTTTCCACTGTGGATGAAAGCCAGTGCTTGAACTTGGTTTTATTGTCTCTGGTTATTTCATTCACGTAACCTGAAAATCAGGCACTAGTGGAAAAAGTACATACGTTATGCAGATATTTACTGTAAGCTTGGGTGAATTTCCCAGTGCGAAAACACTACCAAAAGTTTGTGAAAGTATGCATTTCAGATATGATCTATTGTTCTGATGAGTTTACGGTTTACTTTAACTTTTGTCCACTACTTGTTATCAAAGCGGGCTGATGAAGACTTCCAATAACAATATGGAGGTGTCATGAGATTAAAAACTCAAAGCCCAACTCAAATTGCAAGAAAACATGAAAAATGTTGGCAGAAATTAAACTGAATCATTTTAAACCGCAGTACAAGACAAACGGAAAACGGAGAAGGATGGCGAACATTTCTGTGGTTTGACAGAAGATCACAGATGCTTTGCCTTTCTAAACTCCCACGTAGCAACGAGCAGCAGGGAAGAGCTTGCCGAAGAAGCGTCGTTCGGAATAAGGTTTTGGGTTTCTGGATTGAAAATGCAGATTTATAAATGTCACATCATTTCTGTTGCATCAGGAACCTTAGCTTTACTGTTTCAGTTCCAGAGAATTACAGCTAACGTCTATCCAGGTCTTATTTATAACGGAATTGTAAAAAAAAAAAATTAACAATTTCCTGTTGAATATTTGCCATTTTTGTGAACCACAATGACAGACCAGCAAAAAAGATATTACTACAGGGAATAGGGGTTTTATTCGTTTCTATTCATCTTACACAGAAATGGATGCTCTTGCAGTAACATTACATCAAATTTGTTTCCAGAAATTTACATTTACTCAGAACATTTAATCAGCTGTATTTTGCCCAGTGACTCTAACTCTAACTGTAAACCTGGGACCGTAATGGTTTAGCTGTAGCTACTCCCCATTTTCTCCCCAATTTGGTCACCTTCCAAGTTCCCAACCCACCAACAAGGGAGGGTGAACGCTAACACGTGCTTCCTCTGAGACATGTGAAGCTAGCCAGGTGTATCTTTTTGAACCGCTGTTAATGCACTCCGTCACACAGACAGAGGCTCTATCCGCCTTCTTCCTCATACATGAGCTCACAGACTACGGATTGCTGACTATGGCCAAATGTTCGAACAGTACATGGTGCATGCTTGGCCGCTCAAGGGGCCTCATTTATCAGGCTGGATTTATTCGCAAATCGTTTGTACGAATGTTTACACAAGAAATTTGGTATTCATGAAAATCCTTTCATTTCAGAAAAATGTCCTACTCGTGCTTCTGAGTGTGTGTAAATTCATGCATGAGAAGACTGACTAATGTTAACCTCGACTGATTTTTAGTTACACACAAATTTAATGAAACCCAGTCTTTCATATTAACAGTATTGACTAAAGAAATATTAGATTAAAAAAAAGGAAAGCAAGCCCTAAATCCATAAATTAAGACAAAGAAGACCAGTCATTCAGTTAAGAATGGCATTGCGTAAAAGGACGACGTTCTCAGTCGGTGTTTAAGTCGGTTCCATCTGCCGTGGCAT
This sequence comes from Pangasius elongatus, assembly GCA_033441825.1. Lineage (NCBI taxonomy): Eukaryota > Metazoa > Chordata > Actinopteri > Siluriformes > Pangasiidae > Pangasius > Pangasius elongatus. The sequence goes on from JAKKZN010000013.1 coordinate 17,891,659, forward strand.
CTACTTTGAATGCTGTTCAACACTTTATTAGAGCCAGCACTAAGTGGATGATAAGTGACCGATCTGGTATGTCTCAAGCTGCAATGTGCTGTATAGAACCGTGTGTGCTGCGGGACCATTCACCTCCTGCGGAAAAATGCCCGTAAATACAGAAAGATGGCTTTGGGAAGAGCGTGAAGTATTTCCAGCTAAGATTCGTCTAGACATTTCGCTTTGAAGAAACAAAAAAGTGGTTAAACATAGCAGTTTGTCTGTGTGATGTGCTTGGTGTCCACAATCACCTGGGTATAGCAGATATATAATACTAAATATATTCTGTTCAATAATATGTTTTTGTTGGCATGGACTTGAGTCACCTCTACCTCTGAGAAAGTCCATTTCAGCTGTGCGAGTGTTTCATTTTATGGAGCTTTGTGGGTGTCACCAAATGTAAATCAGCTGTCCCGGTAATTTACAAGCTATTTGGCATTCATCAGCATGTTAGTATGAAGAAAATCAGCATTTCCAAAACTTTTGTAAATCCATCTATTCCAGTTTGGTTTAAGCAAACTCTACTAAAATATAGTGGAGTTTCATACTCGTGCTCCGGTGTTGTGTCTTTTGAACAAAACTACACATACTGTACCGTTTTCCTGACAGTGTACTGCCCTGATGAGTCACTGCTCCCTCACGTATTTGTAATCACAACTGCACCAATGTGCAACATGTCCATCAACACCTTTTATTTGCCAAGTACACAATGGACAAGCCGAAGAGTTTCTTTTGTGGTGTTGTCGTACTCGGTAGGAAAAGATAAGGCTGTGGTTTGTGTTTAAATGAAAGAAATGCACTGTACAGGGCCAGTTGTAACTCAACACTTAAATTAGATGTCAGTGACTTCTGATTTGTCTCTGGCAAGGTTTCTGCATCGTGAGTACTCTTGTGTGAGATTACATAGGTTCACTTTTAATAGACCTGGACGTAGATCAAAGGTCAAAGGTGAAAGCTACACCTAAAAAAAAAAAAAAGCAGAGAAATAAAGCCAGTGGTTTCCACCCTGGCTTCACACCAGGAAGCTGGTTTTTTTTTTGCTAATTAAAAGCCCCTTCCTGAGTCAAAACCAAAGATTGAAGTGTTTTATGTGTTTAATGTACAGCTCACCCCCCCAGTTATCCGTTTCATCACCGGCTCTGTGCTGGGAATAGTTCTTCTTTTCTTCTTTGTCAACGGTGATGTGAAATGCCTTGTAACTCTCACTTGGTGGAATGTTCCCTCGCCCCTCTCCTCCTCCTCCTCTTCGTCTTTTTGGACGTCTGTCTGTGCTTATTCATTGGTTTAAACGGTCTCGTTGGAGCCAGAAAATGTGTGCGAGTTGAGGTTTTCTCTCTCTCTCTCTCTCTCTCTCTCTCTCTCTCTCTCTCTCTCTCTGCGTGACTCATGTGGGTGTTGGGCTGAAATAGTTTGGTGTAGTTTTACATTCCTTATATAGCCAGTGGAGAGGGGACGAGACGTAAAGCCTCACCCCCGACACAAGGCCGAAGAGTCGGAGGGTCGCACTCGTTTCCAGAACCAGCTTTCCTCGTCCTTTTCTTGGCTTTCCAGTGGCTGACTTGGCCCTTTCTGCGAGGTACGTGCACGCTGTTGACTCAGACAGATGGTGGAGTGGATCGGACGCAGGGGCGAAGGGTCTCGTAATTCATTCTGCGAGAGAGCGCAAGTGTCATGCTGGACTTGTCCTCTTTATGCTTTAAATGGCTTTGGCACGCGTCTCTGCAGGAATCTCAGATCAGCTCTGTTGTGTGTTATCTCTTATAGTTTGTAATCTACTTTGTCAGAACTTTGTATCGAGTGGTTTCGTTGCACGGTGGACCTTTCTCTGCCTCTTGGTTATCTCAGGTGCCGATAATTTTCAAATTCTCATAGTCGGTGGTTCTCAAATCTCCAAACCTCGATAACGCCAAAGCAAGTAAGCCTATATGTAAATAATGTTGACTTGGACCTAGTGTGTAATATCAGTGGAAAGTTCAGGAGTTTAAAAGCCTCTAATAGCACCATTAAATACCCCGAAACATTTGAATAATGTGCTGAATATTTAAATACTCGAACGATCTTCATACTAAGTGGATCTGTGGAGTTTAATTTATACTTAAAGACACTCCCCGAGTTATGGTTTATGATGTTTCTTGTTCTGAATACTCTCACAATTCTGTTACAAAGACTTGCAAAGTGTAATGACAACTGTAGCTTTTATGATGCGCTCAAAATAAGCTGGCCAACTTCCCAAAGCGAGTGTATCACAGCTTTAAATAACAGAGAAACACTGCGAGCACATTAGAACACGGCTACAAGTTCAGTGCTAACATGCTACTGAAGATATTTCATGATGATACAGTGCATATTGTTTTAAAAAAAAAGATTATTGGCACAAATCAGTAGTGCATGACTTTGGGGCTCAACATTTTCCATGACAGTTCCTGAGCTTTCCTCTTTTAAACCCTTAAATCAGTTCAGAATCTTTTCAGACTGCAGTTGATTCCTAACGGATAATTTTACTGACATCAGATTCATTCTCAGACCGTGACGCAACAAATGGGCTACATCATGAGCAGCCAGTTAAAGACTCAGGGAGAGAGCTTATCCTTTAGTGTATAGTACAGAACTAATATATGACATTGTTAGACTTTGAAATACGTTTGTAAAATCTCCAACGATGGTTTAATTTAGTTTAAGATTCAGCAGCGCATGCTGCGTCTGGGAAATCAGCTCATCAAGTTGCTGGACATATTAGTTAATTGCAGACGCCTTCGGGTCGTCACTGAGAAATGCGACTGGTCCAGTAAGAGTCCACTTACCAAACATCTTGTTAAAAAAAAAAGAAAGAAAGAAAGAAAGAAAGAAAAAAAACATTAATCAATAGCAGACTGTTTAAGATATCTTCTCCTCTATGTTTTGCTTTCACTCCCTCTTTGGTGGTTATTGCAAATGTGATGAAAGAAGACCGTCCTCTATCTCCCTCCACTCATCTGTCTTCCCTCTCTCTCTCTCTCTCTCTCTCTCTCTCTCTCTCTCTCTTTCTTTCTCACACTCAGGCCATGAACGTTTACAGCGTGACACTCAGCGGGCCGGCGCCGTGGGGTTTCCGACTCCAGGGAGGGAAGGATTTCAGCATGCCTCTCACAGTGTCCAGGGTGAGTTTAATCCATCTTACCCCCCAAACAGTGCTTGACTTCACTCCCTACTACTAATCTGTGGAATTTTTTCGTCACCAAGAAGAGCGTCAGCCGAGCGGGAAGGCTGGAACACACACACTCAGCAGTTTTTCCCAAAAATGTTTCCACTCCGTCTTCTCTTTATCACTCAGTGAATAAATGTTATTTGGACGAGACCAAAACTACAAGTAGGAAGGTGTTGGCTTTCAGTTTAAGCTTCATGTTATTACTGTTTTTTGACTGTATCGTGATAGCATGTATCTTTGAGTGTCTATGGAGCTCAGACAATGGCCACGACTTAGGAAGCCTCCTCTCAAATGAAAAGTAGATAGGAAGTGACTAGATCAATTAGGTGTAAAAAATTGCATTATTGAAAAGGTTGAATATGAATATTATACATAAAAAAGTAAAAAATCTAGGAAGGCACAAGCTAACAGTCAGATATGAAGCACATAGACACAAGCTAACGGTCAGATATGAAGCACATAGACACAAGCTAATGGTCAGTTATGAAGCACAGACACAAGCTAACAGTCAGATATGAAGCACATAGATACAAGCTAACAGTCAGATATGAAGCACATAGATACAAGCTAACGGTCAGTTATGAAGCACATAGACACAAGCTAACGGTCAGATATGAAGCACATAGACACAAGCTTATGGTCAGATATGAAGCACGTAGACACAAGCTAATCGTCAGATATGAAGCACATAGACATAAGCTAATGGTCAGATATGAAGCATATAGACACAAGCTAATGGTCAGTTATGAAGCACGTAGACACAAGCTAATGGTCAGATATGAAGCACATAGACACAAGCTAATCGTCAGATATGAAGCACATGGACACAAGCTAATGGTCAGTTATGAAGCATATAGACACAAGCTAATGGTCAGTTATGAAGCACGTAGGCACAAGCTGACGGTCAGATATGAAGCACATGGACACAAGCTGACGGTCAGATATGAAGCACAGGGACACAAGCTAATGGTCAGTTATGAAGCACATGGACACAAGCTAATGGTCAGTTATGAAGCACATGGACACAAGCTGACGGTCAGTTATGAAGCAGGTAGATGCAAGCAAACTGTCAGATATGAAGCACATAGACACAAGATAAACCAGGCTACTACATTGTTGATGTTTCTGTCTCGTTCACTGTCGCTATTTTTCTGAACTTTCTGAACTTTCCATTGTTTCTGGAAGCAGAGTGATAGGATTCATATTTAATTCCAAGAAAAAAAAAATCTTCCAGTTTAGGCCATGCCCACTTTAAATCCGAATACAGATATGAATCGGAGCACTAAACAGATAAACGGATAGTGTGATTGCGTTACACAAGTACTGGCAAATGACTGTTGAAAGATTATTTAACCGTGAATAAAAGCTAGATAAGGACAGATGTTAGCTGATGTTGCAGTGTCGGTATTTCTCGCTGATGTATTCCTTAAAAGCCGTACCCGTCAGGACGGACGCCCCCCCTGCCCATGCTAATACAAAATGGAGCTCTGAATGCACTCCTTTGGCCTCGAGATAGTTTGTTCCTGCTGAAAAGAAATCACAAAAGCATCAAACAAATCCTGAAAAGGAAATGCAATGAGAGAAATAACGAGAACCGTATGCTTGCAGCCCGGCGAGGGCCGTTTCAACACTCGCATTCCTTCTCAAACATGTCACTGCTTGATATCAAACCCATAAAAGAAGGCTCAGTGCAACTCCTTCTCTCGCCTCACATGGATATGTTGAGGGCTTGTTTGGTTTCTCTGATGCCTCGTCCTCCGCTAAAGGTCAGCGAATCTTGGCTGCTGCCTCCAAAGCTCCAGATTGAACACAATGCACTTTCCGTCCCTTGTATGTGCAGCGTTAGGAAGTAAACCTGCTTGCCAAGAGTACCAAAGAGTGCCACCTCGAACATGTCTTTCATGAATACTCCAACATTGACTAAAGGCTAGTAGCAAAGTGCAAAATGTAAATCCTTCTACAAATTTAGCTGCGTTCTTCATTTTTTTTTTTGGTTACACTGGCATTTTGGAAAAAGGTTGGTTGGTGGTATTGCAGGTAGGAACTTGTGGTCGACTTCAACTGTTATCTCTACATTGAACAGGATTGCTTTGGGCATTTTTAAAAAAAAAAAAAAAAAAAAATTTTTTTCTTTTTTTTTTTTTCCCCCCTTTTGAACGTTGTTTTCGAGCTTGGGAGCGGTCCAGTGATATCCGACCCTCAGTCCTCTTAAAAACGGTAACCTGTACTTCACTTGGAACGAATCATGGCACAGTCCGCATAAGGTAAAGGTGGTAGCTGTGCACGCCTGGCCTCGCATGCCGATTAACATGATTGGTTCAACTTGTCACATTACTTCCTGTTTGTACTTTTGTGGAAATAAGAGCGCAGTGAAAAAAGGCAAGTCTCATGTCCACCTGCGTATGAGATCAGTTCCTGGTTTGCAGGTATTCCTCCACAATGACATCCAAAAAGCATTTTTCTTTGTCGCTTGAGTGTTGGTGCCACAGCAAAATAATAATAATAATTAAAAAAAAATAAAACGGTGAACCTGCGTACATAAATATGACATGGAAGTAATTCTTCTATGTGAACGCAAACCTGCGATAATGAGCCCAGAATCAGTCTCGGGTTCTAGACTCGAGTTTTCGGACCAAATGTGAAAAGACCTTATTCAAAGCCAAAGTGAAACTGTGAGGCAGCTAATGATGGCTTCGAAGGCGCTTGGTGACGAGGTGTAGCGTGAGTAAGGCAGAGCAAAGCTCTCAGAAAGCTTCTCTAACTCAGTAGCAGAGTTTTGAGCTTGTTCTAACAAGTTTTGTTAACTGTAATGTTTAATCTCTGTTTGCACAAACTTCACTGAAAATCCTTGCTCTTCCATGGCTAGGGTATTTGGGAAATTGTCATAAATGTTATTCACATGGCACAAACATTATTTTACCCTTGTGCCAGAAATGATATCATTGATAACATCTTTCACTTTTACAATGTCAATCGCAGTACAGTGTAAAGTCAGTCATCTGTTGTCTTGTTTCTCTTCCCCCACGTCACGTTTTATGATTGGATTTATGACTTTTTAACGAGCTCTACTCAACCCAGAGCCTCTAACATCTGTTTTGAAACCAGTCACGAGTTAAGGTTGAGATCAGTGACTGAGAGGATCACCTGGATGCACGGTAGACGACACGCAACACGCCTGCTTTCGGCGTTCCGATGACCTCACATGTCTGAGTAGCAGCCGAGTGTTGCGCAATAACTTGAGCGTGCCTGTACCTGCTCTCTCTTTCACTCTCGGCCTCTCTGGTCTCTGAGACTTCACTGAAAATAACTTAATTAAAAAGACTGGTTGATCAGGGGTCCTTAATATAACGTCCATAATAATTTTATTTTACACTTCTCCTCAGTATTTAAACTCTCTCGTCCAGACAGCAACATAATGACCTCTTGTGGAGCGAGTTTCAAGCGGGTTACGAACCTGAATGGTTGCATCATGTGGTCATATGATGGTTTTCAAAGGAGGACGGAGAGAAACATTGACAAGGCCGATCCGTTTCCTGCAAAACAGGAAAGTACCCTGAATCGAAAACGAATGAGTGCATTAATATAAACTTAAATTTTCTGACCAGTCAGATTTGCCCATTCAACAACGCTTTGGTGTAATCAGTTGCGTATACAGTGTAGCTTTAGGGGGGTCCCTGGAGGACTAGGGGTTAGGCCAGAGCGCTCTCACCGCTGAGGCCTGGGGTCGTTTCCCAGCCAGGGAACCAGCCCCAAACACTGGGGTTGCGTGTAACAGTGCGCTCTCAGTGCCGCTCCCAAGCCCGGATAAAATTTTGGAGGGTCGCGTCAGGAAGGGCATCCAGGATAAAAACTGTGCCAAATCAAATACGAATGTATCCGCTGTGGCGACTCCTAACGGGAGCAGCCGAAAGAGGAACAACAGCAACAACAACAATGTAGATTTAGGTTCCTTTTTTGTTGTTGTTGTTTTTGTTTTTTTTCTTCAATTAAAAAAATGTTTGAGAACATCTCAGAACATAAAGAGGACCAGAGTCCTCAATGCCTGAAGTCTTTTGATAGCAACACACAAACCACGTTGCTGTACCTGCAGATTAGAAGACCGAAGCAGAACAGACTCGTTACACCTCTCCTGTCTTCACCTCCCGAGTGACACGGTAATGAATTAGTGCGGGAATGCGAGTCACTCATGTTGGAGCTGATGTTCGTCTAACGTGACGGGAGCGGTGACTGTTCTCACAGGTGTGATTCATACACCGAGTCAGAACTTCATGCCCTGTTTCAGTGCTTTCCTCTTGACTTTTCTGTCCTTAATGGAAAAAACTAAGAGCCAGGTTTCTTCTCAGCGTGGTGGACCAGAGTGTCAGGTTTACTTTTTCCCTCCTTTTCCTTCCCTCTTTTGTGATTGCGTTTGTGCTTTTATCCATCCATGGTCGTCCATGGATGCAAGTGATCAGAACTCATTCATTTTGGTCTTGGTCGAATCGCAGATCTTCATTATGAGTTCTTCAGTTCTGCTGTCTGCAGGATCTCCCTGATTAGCACAAATTTCCAGCATTCCAAGCATTCTTAGCACCACTTTCCCACTCCTGACAACACACACTGGCCTGTTGTGTTTCCCCTCATCGTGGAGCCTGAGCCTGTCGCTTTGGATTCTTTGGAACAGTTTGTACATGCCTGTGACTTGTAAAGAAAAGAAAACTTTTACGCAACATTTCCAACAGATGTTTAATGTTAGTTTCTACGTCTGTGACGGATCGTTCATCTGGTTCGCATCAACATATTTTGTCTGAACACGAGCTGAGCTGTAATTATGATGTAACCTTTTTGATGCGTTCTCACACGTCTCTCTCTGTTTTATCCTCGATTATGTCTTCATGTCTTCATGTCTTTATGGCTCTGTTCTCCTCTGCGTCCCTGAGCCCACATTACTCCTGACGTTTAATGATCTGCGAGAGACATAAATTTGACAAGCGCTCAGCACTAAAGGCTTCCACTCATAAAATCTGTCATTTCTCGCTGATCTGATTCCCAGCCACGTCAGGATTGAAGCCTACTTTGTGGTCGAATTTTTGAAACGAGGATTTGTAGGGGGGTCTATTTTCTCACGTAAGAGCTGTCCGAGCTCTCCGAGCTCTTCCCTGGTAGGTATTTATGGATCTGACGCAATGGTGTCTTCCAGCCCCCCACCGAAAAAGGCAGTGGAAGAAATAAAAATGAAATGTGACTAGAACGAAGTGCTGGTGGTGAAGCGGTTGTCTACAGATGATCAGAGGTGAAATTTAAAAGGCACTTGAGCATTTCTAAGTTAATTTAAGGGACTTCTTCAGTATCTTGACTTCATCGTGTGCCCTGGTAATCGTGTCACGTGCGCACTTTTATGCTCCTTGAACTTGTAGAAGGTATCTCTTCTACAGTACGTAACAGCAGATGCGCCCTGTTGAATATGCGCCAATGGTTTGATCTCTACGTGTGGAAGGACACGCTTTTTGTCAGTACCGAAGGAGTTTATGGTGTCGTATGAAAGGCCCGAGCTCAGCACTTTGCTGCTGTCCTGCTTTGAGTGGAGGAACAGCTGCTCTGAACCTGAGCCCAGGACGCAGGTGTTTCTGTCCATCAGCACGGCCCTCAGAGCCTCATTGCTCTCCTCAGTGTCCTCCTTTATACGTTTCATTTACTCAGCTTCTCAAAATCTTGCACTCCCACTCAGGCCTGCTCTCTCTTATTTTGGCTTTTGCTTCTTACTCTCAGATTCTCGGGCTGCGGTTTCTCTGATACGTGGAAGTGGAAGTGCCACTACTCCCTGGAAGTTAACAGCACAGTCTGGAGCGTGTTATTCCACTTCTGTTTATTATTATTAGTCTTGGATTATGTGGAATGTCCACTGTGCAAGTCAGTGTGTATGGGTTGTTACTCTAGAAACAACAATGAGCACATTAATATAAACCTATAGTTAATTTTACAGCCAGAGCTGTGCTGTTATATGAAAATAAGGCGCACCTTCTGACCAATCAGATCTGAGTGTTTAACCACACTGTTGTATAAATATTATTTAATTAGAGTGAGCCAAAACTGTTTTTGTCTCATTGAAATCTGGTGAACGGCTAATTATAGCTGCTATATAGCTGCTTGTTTCCTGGGTGCCTTACAGCACTAAATGTAGCTATAAACAGATAAAAGGTGCCATTGTGTATTAACAAATAAAAAATGTAATCGCTGGCAAACTGCTGTCGTGTGAGAGGAATAAAGCACTTCGGGACGTGCTGTTCTGGGCAGTAACAGTAACTCTGCTTCATGTCAGGTCGCATCACACCACTCAGTTGTTGATTATTTTCCTGTAACAGCATGTCCGAGTGTTTTCCTTATTTAGACAATTCTAAGATTTATGTTAAGCCAAAACAGGCAACTTGAACTAACTGCACAAAGGACAGGAGAGTAAATGAATGCTGGTAAAATAAATGCTATATTATGTTGGAGTCCAGACAGAGGGCTGAGAGGATTGTGGACTTGTGAGGCTGTAAAGCTCTGGGTGGAGTGTCGAGGGAAGGATTCGGGACAGGAAATGACCAAATGCCGCAAGTGAGGTCTTGTGAACCATGTGTGCTACAGATGTCGAAAGTTTTGCTGCTGCTTCACGAGGAGGTGAAGGTTGTGTTAAGGCACTGGGAACGCACACGTCGTTCGAAATGTAACCTGATGAAACCAGATCACCTGTGACGATAGAAGCACTCCCGAGGGACTGAACATTGTGTGCATGAAGACTGCATGACCGAGCCGTGGACATAACGTTTCACAATAAACCACTCCGAAGACAGAATAATCTCCCTCATTAATTTTCCACGCTGAATCCGTTCACAAATTAAAGTAAAACTAGGCTATACAACAGACAAAAACCTCTGTGCTTCCAAAGCTTGCAGTGTACTACTTAATGACCTCTAAGCTCTTAAAGAGCCAGCACACAATTACCATAAGTTATGAATCAGACTTGAACTACTCACAGTAAAGCAATCCTGTTCCACAAAAGATAAAAAAAACAAACTATGCGAAATATATATTTGTTTGTCTCTGGCTAATGAACATGTTGAACACCGTTATCTTATAATACAAACTGAACATATGTTGAAATTAGCAGAACAATTCTAATGCTATATCGATTCCAAAATGGTGCAAAGAAACCTGACTGATAAACATTTTTCCCCAAAACAAAATGGAGACTCACTGGGATTCATCTGCCTGGAAACATGGTTCCAACAGAGGCTCTTTGCCGAGTCATGTTTTTGCGTTAATCCGTTTGTAAACGAAGTCTTTGGCTCTGATTCTCTTTTCCTGAGTGAGTTGAATGAATTTTGTATACTCAGGGAAATGGCTGATTCAAACAGATCCTTTGGTGCCTAACATTAAGAAATCGAATCTGTATTGAAACAGGTGTTGCTCCTTTGTTTTGACTGATAAAGCCTTCAGCAGTTAGCTGTTGACTCTTGCTACAGTTCCTTATTTGACGTCTTTGTTAACCAGATGTTCACCTCTGGAGTGAAATTTGTGGAACTCTTCATGGACACCTGGTGTTAAGTGGTGCTTCGTGTTTTTGAGTAACCTCGTCTTTGGGATATGGATTGAGTCAAACTTGGACTTGAGGAATAAATTCCTCGATGGGAATAATTTGCCTTCCGACAGGAGTCCTGACCTCCTGCATCCAGCACCGTGTTAGAGATTAACGGAGTTAATGGAGAGTGTAGTGAGGTGTCGCGGAACCGAGGACTTTGATGGCATTGAGGATCCCTTCCACAGGACTAACCCTAATCTTGATCATCTGTATAGAATCAGCATTAAAATTCTGTGATGTTAAGTAAGAAATAAATCATAACATCTTGGTGTGCTGTTATAGGAAAATAATCGACGACACGGTGGTGTGATGAAACTGAGTTACCGTTACCACCGTAAAGTGTTTTCTTCCTCAGCAATTTGCCAACAGTTACAGTTTTTCACTTATTAATTGATCACCATGCTTTTTGTCCGTTTACAGTTACATGTAATGTTGTGGAGCATCCATGAAATGAGTTAGTTCCTGTTTTCACTTAGGTTATAGCAGCTGTAAACAGGAGTTCTCTCACCAGCCTCTTTTTTTTTTTTTTTTTTCGGTGGAACACTTTTGTAACTGACTGGACTCTCATGGACTTAATCTAATGTTGATATCATAAATAGTCTTATTACTCATCCCTAGTTCTTGTATGATCATGTTTCTGAGAATCAAACTTTTTTAATTTGTCGGTTTTAAACGCAAGGTCTTGCAGAAAGATGGAGAAATTTCTATCCTCTGTGGGTGCTCTGTGATCTCCACTTAACCGAGATTAACCCCATTCTGGTCTTTGTTTTTCCCCCGAGGGTGTTTTTGCTCCTCTTCATCTCATTCAGCAGAGTGACGCAATACACCCGAGTGTCCGTAGACAGTGAGTCAGCATCCATCCACTTATGTACAGTACAGTATACATTTCCTGTACTTGACACGCTGCTAAATTATCCCTCGATGCCACGGCCTTCTATAGACATGCACTGCAGGATGTCTCGAGCCCGTTCTTACTGTCTGAACATCGCCGTACTGCTGTTGACTCTGCCTTATTCCCCCCTTGTCCTTCATGTTGCCTTTGCACAAAATCCACTCGCTCTTCTCGGTCCCGAGGGTGAGATTATGAACTGCTGATAAGCCGTGTCTTATCTCGCTCTCTTGGCAAGCGTAATGCACAAGAAAGCAGAGTGAGGAACAACTGTAGGATCATTCAGGTGCCTTTTTTTAGAGCCTCTCATCAATTACAGGCTTACAGTATCTGCTTTTCTCAGCATTATTTTCGGTGTATTTGGTGCAAATGGAGGCTACAAAGTCCCAGAATGCAGTGCACCTATAAGAGACAGACAAACAATGGAGAGTCACCTCGATACTATGAGGAGGAGCTGAGAGAGCTGGACCGACTGAAGGACTAAAGCGCAGCCGCATCACTCTCTTTAGGTAGAGATGAATCAAGGCTTAAACTCCACTGGTGCCACTATTGACAGGAAGTCATATGGCACTGTGGGTAATGTAGGAGCCGGTTTAATATTTATTTAGCATGACAATCACAGGCGACGAGTAGCGGTCAAGTTCTTCAACAAGCCTGCGTTTCCACTCAAACCAGTCATATAATCAGACGTGGGGATTCCCCAACGACCGTGTCTGACCATGGCCTTCGCTGAGTTTAAGTTTTATTTATGGCTCAAACCACGTAATTGCATCCAATCATGCGCACCACAAACTTACGAATAGGCACCATGCAAAAAGTCTGATTCATGCTTCAATATATTAGTAAAAGCTCGACTTTTTTTTAAGTCGTTTTTAAGTGGTTAATCACCAACGTGATTTGCTCGTTTAGTGCATAACTGGTTTCTTGGTTGAACCGGTTTTGCTAAACTGTAAGCAAACTCATCAGTCAGTACGGAAGCAGCGAGCGACTAAACAGTAAGTGCTGGGAATTCTAAAAATCTTTGCTTTTAGAAGAATTATTAACACCAGTGTATTTTCTTATGTGATGGCTAATGCAAAATGAGGTGCTTAGTGGGTTGTTAGTGATATGACTCATGTTAAATTTGTGTGTGTGTGTGTGTGTGTGTAGTTGACTCCTGGAGGAAAGGCAGCTCTGGCCGGAGTCGGCGTGGGAGACAGTGTGGTGTCCATTGGAGACTCCAACGCTGAGGAGATGACACATGTTGAGGCACAAAACAAGATCAGAGCAGCAACTGACTCCCTCACTCTGACTCTCAGCAGGTACACACACACACACACTTCTCACCTAAAGTACACACTCAAACGCTTAGCAATACTCCGGTTGAAGCGACATTCGCCACTTGAGTAAACACTTCCTTGTTTTGAAACACAATTTGGGAGTCAACAGTATGGTTCTCCAGAGGTTCTAATCCCTTTTGTGTCCGTTGACAACTTCTCAAAAATGTCTTCCTAAAACAAAAAAACAATTAGATTGTTTATTTTTTGTTTCATTCGTTTCTCTTTCATTTTTAACACCAGCTTGTGTGCCTTTAATACTGTCACAACGCAAAATATTTTTTTGACTAGGTTATGATACCGTGAGCATTTCTAACCCTAACACTCCTAATTTCCCATTTCTTCCATGATAAACAGATTCATTCTCAGAAAGTTTTTTTCCAACCCAAATTCTTTCGAGATTAAAACCCTGATGGGCTGATCGCACTGGGACAGATCTCCTTTGTCTGTCCAGCTGAGCTTAAAATCAAAAAAGCGTTCACTTTCCACGTTCACTTTTATCTGATGGGCCTGACCGTGTGAACTTGGACTGCACGGACCCACGCTGGCCTGCGGATGTAGCTGAAAAAAACTCTGATGATCTGATCTGATCGATGCCAGATATGTGGGTCATGTGAGTGAATTTTTCAGAAAAGCAATCCAAGAGTCTAGCAAAAAAGGAGAGCGAAGTTATAATCGTGTGAAATGTGCTCTTTCAGCTCAAAGGCTCAAAAATGAAATCTGTGGTTACCACATGAGTAATGGGAGCAGACAGGCTTGCCTGGGTAGACACACACACACACACACACACACACACACACGGCGTCTCCCTCTGCTGTTCATCCTCCAGAGCTCTGTCATTAGGCTGCCGCTGTTGTATCAACACACACATGATGAAAAGCCTGCATAACAGGCCAAGCCGCACGCTTCTCCTTTTTAGGTATGAGAGGAAAATGGCTGCCTTGTGAATTACGCTAGTGAAGCCTAGCGTAAGCACAGGGAGTCAAGGTAACCGAGAGTGATGTCAGCATGGGTCGTGACCTGGCACACCCATAAATGCGTGGCGTTCTTTTTTAACTCCAGTCTAAAGCCAGAGGATTCGCTTCACTCCAAAACCAAGGTTCGTTATAGAATTGAGGTTCCAGCTGGCTGTGGGGGTAAAAGGGCATGGAGTTCAAAGCACAGAGACCTCGGGACATGACTGGTACACGACAGCGCTGTTGAATTCTCCGATCTGATTGGTCAGAAGTTTCATTCATTTTCTATTACAGCAGCTACAAGGGTTGTATTAATGCCCCGGTAATGATGCATTATTGTTTCTCTAGTAACAATTACATAATCGTTGTAACCATAAGGAAATCCATGGAAGGAGTCTCCAGTGTCTGCGCTTTCTGCTTCGTTCTTCAGGAGTTTGCACTGTAACATGACAAGCTGTGTAAATAAGAACAGGAACTAACTTGCTTCAGCATCATTAAATGAAACTATAAACGGATGTGCAGGTCATTAATAAGTAAGAGATTGTAATGGTTGGCAAGTTACTGTGGTGTAAGAGGAATAAAACACTTCAGGACGTGCTGTTATAGGAAAATAATCAACTTCAGGGTTGTAACAGTAAATCCATGGTTGATGATTTTCCACTAACGGCACGCCTCAAAGTGTTTTATTCCTTGCTTATAGATTATATCATTTTAAAAGTATTTGTCGTGTTGGTGCTTTGACGATATAGCATCAACATCGTGATAATCTGTGTCACAAGACGTACACGGATTTTCGAGATATCATGGGTATCGTGAGATCTTTTTATAAATATTTATTTATTTATTTATTTTGTTTTTGGAAGCAGCTGATTTCATGTTTTGTATATTTCATATTCTAAAATGTTGTTTATGCTAAAAATTTAAACTCTTTATTTAAAATTTTAGTAATGTCATTTTTGTTTCTCCTTTTCAGTGCTAGTTTATTTTTGTAGACGTCAAATAAACGTATTCAACACATTAAAAAAAAAAAAAAATGCAAAGCAACTCATTGACAGTTTGTTACCAAACCTATATATTGTGTATCATAGAGTCTTCAAATATCGTGATATGATATTTTTGACATATCACCCACCCCTTGGTGGTGTGTACATGACTCATGAAATGTTACCATTATCTATTGACATTGTTGCCAAAATATTACCATTATCTTAGCGCTCCCGAGTTAGCGTGCCCTATCTGAAAGGTACATAAAGATTAATTTGCAAAATTTTAGGACGGCACCAATGGAAAACAGGTAGAATACTTTTTTTTTTAAATCCAGAACGTCATGAAACCTGGTAAAAGATTATGCAAGTATGATGTGAAAATTTAATTTAAAGACAATATCTCC
>JAKKZN010000013.1:17920061-17932709 GCA_033441825.1 Pangasius elongatus
TCTGTCAGACATTCAATGCTTCTGCAGTGTCACGGCAACCTTGTATTGACAAAACCTTTTGTACATGATTGGAATTTTTTACATAAACATGCACACTCACTCCATTTTCCACATCCACATCCATGGATCAATGCTTTAAGCCTCGTTTAACATTCTGTGATTGTAGAGAGGCTTTTTTTTTGGGGGGGGCTGCATTACACTGCAGGAGCGTTGTTTTGATCACGGTGTGATCGCCACATGCTTTTCATTATTCATTTATTTTATTTATTTATTTTATTGTTTGGGTTTTGTAAGTTTGTTCTTGCACCTGAATTGCTTTGAAGCAGAATGCACAATCCCAGAAATGATTCAACACCAATGATCCGATCATCTCTTCTCAAAAACTGAATTCAATGTAAACCATGGACACACAAACTTTTGTGTGGGTGAAACAGTGACACCGTGTGGCCACTGTAGGTCAGTGCACACCAAAAAGACTGTTTTCTTATTTCGTTGCCAGCTAAAAGGTTAAGCTTGACTCGGGAGCTGCTCAAATGCCGAGTGCCAAGGTAGCAGAACACACAGAGGGCGCGATTTGGCCGGTATCCAAGAGAAATATTACTCAGACAATAGGGTGTGTTCACAGTCTCTCTCAGCTCACTCAGGCTGAATAGGTGATGGCAGATTTACTTATACACGTAGCATAACTGTTTTGGTTTGTTTCCAAAGAGTTAAACCCATGGCGTTTAGAGTGGTACTGAATTAAAATGCAACAAGGACGCCACCTGTTGATCGCCACAGGCTCAAATAAATAATTCACAGCAGCATGAGTGATCACCTTCTCTGTACTGTACATTATAGAAACCAGTTCTGGGACTGTCCATCCTGTATGTAAATGTGTGTGAATATGCTTGGTTTGATCTGCATGGTGTTGTATTTTTTTGTGCTCTGTGTGTGTGTGTGTTCACTGTGTGACCCTCAGGCATCGCTTGCTACTGCACCCACTCAGCCTAAGTACTCCTTCACGCCGAGCACGACCATAAACAAGATGGCACGGCCTTTCTCTGCCTCCGCTAATAAATCCAGCACAGGGCCCGTCATCAAACCGGTGGCGTACGCTCCCAAGCTTAACACCAACGCATCTGACGCCAGCATGCCGGTGTCAGGCAGCATGCCCCCCTCGCAGAACGGGTAGGTGATTCACAACGCACAGCAAAGAAGTCGCTCTTTAAGTATTAATCCAGCGCGTGAACCGTTAAACTTTTCTGCAGCTTGTGTGTTTCTGGTAGCTTCGTCCTGACTTTATCTAGGCGCGTTTGTGGCCACTCGAGTACCAGAGGAAAAAACGCGTCCCTGCCGTGACAGTGTAGGAGCCCTGAAAAGGTGAAACCGAGTTCAGATCAGCTTTCCGTACGTGGCCCTCGTGTTCCTCTTCACAATAGCAGTTTGGAAACAGTGACTTGAAGAAGACGGACGCCGTTTGCTCTCCGCGCATCTCTCTTTCAGAAAGACGGAGTGCCTCGTTAGAGAGTCTGTCTCACTCTGTTCTTGTTTATAATTATTTATCGCCATCATCATAAAGCAGTCCAAGATATCCAGACTTGGACACTCTCTCTCTCTCTCTCTCTCTCTCTTTTTTATTTTTTTCCTCTCCACGAAACTGCACGTGGAGCACCACGCCGTCTCATGCAATCCTCAAATCTGTTTTCCTTTCGCATCCTGTTTATCGTCCCTGTACGGAGACGCTCGTTCGTCCTCGTCTCTCCTCTGCCAAAGACGGCAAGAGAGCCTGAATTTTAACAAGCCCTTTTTATTGAAACACTCAAAACAACAGATGTTGCTGGTCAAGTGAGCCAGAACAGGAGGCGATGAATTCTTCAGCTTTGGGGAACAAGTCAAGTAGGGCTGCTGGGAGCTGTGGGACTGGGGTGCATATATGTGTGTGTGTGTGTATGAGACTTGAAGTTTGATGTTTGGTGCTGTTTATAGAGCCCGGCCTCTCCCTTAAAATCCGCTGAGCTCACGGAGTGCTTCTGCTGCCGTGGTGCTGAGTTACTTAACAGCCTTACTTGGAGAGAGATCCATACCGTAGTATCTTTTTCCATAAGACACTAATCACAGATTGCTTGCGTCAATGCAAAGGGTTTCTATGGGGTGGGGGGAAACAATTATCATTTTTCCCTGATTAAAGTGATTCCTTTTCTAAAAAAAAAGGAAAGTTGTGTGTGTGTCAGTGTGCGCTGAAGTTTATTGCCCGTATTCAGGTTACAGAAAGCAGGACCTGCCGTAGCTGGAAGGACAAGAATAGTTGCTTTGGGAAGGAAAAGCAGCCATGTTAGGACACTGCACTCTCTGCTACTCTCGTATCAAGTCGTTTTGCAACTTTCTACTGAAATCTAGATCATTCCGTCACCTTTAATGAAACACAATTGGAAAACAGTTAGAATGATGTCAGCGCTGTTGAATTCTCCAATCAGACTGGAGGACAGGTTAAATATTTACTTACCTACCTTACTCAGGGTGTATGATGGCACTCCATAAACAGATGAAAGATAGCACGTGTAATCATCGATATCGTGAAGTTTTTTAGGGAAGGAGTCTCCAGTGTCGGAATTTCGTAACAGTCCGAGGTAAAGCTGTTTTCCGCCGCAGGAAAGTCTTCAGGACAGAGGGCTTCTCTGTAACGTGACGAGCTACCGAGAGGCTGGTGAGGGAACGATTTGTTTCGTTAACAGAAAAAAAAGGAAGATTTAATGACTAAAAAATTTCTAATCGTAGCCAAATTTCTGTGGTGTAAGAGAAATAAAACACTTTGGGACATGCAGGGATTGTAAAATAATCAACTCCGGGAGGTAACAGTAATGCTGCTTCTTGTCAGACCGCATCACACCAACCCACTGCTGATTAATTTCCTCAAACAGCACAACCTGGAGTGTTTTATTCCCGATATTAGAGGATTTATAAGATTCATAATGTATTGCGGAGTAAAAAGTAAGGACAGTATGAATAAGCATTCTTTTTTTCTTTTTTTTTTTTTGTAGACTTTAGCAGATAAATAGTTGATTTCTGCAAACTTTTTTTTTGTTTGTTTTTTGGACAGGAAAGATCCTGCAGTTGCACAGATATTTTGCGTCATGTGACCAGGTTTTTTTTTTTTTTTTTTAAACCCACTAACAACAAACCAATAAAACACACCAGTAACAAGTTTCCCAGTTGGGGGGGGAAAAAAAAACACATGACGACAGGAAATGGCATTGTGGAAGCCATTTTCATTGCTAAGTCTTTGCTTTCCGCAGCAAAATCTATCGATGTCCTAGAACGGTTTAGAAAGTAAGGAGATGCAAATGCCAGTGACTAGAAATAAAGAGAAATTAGCTTGGACAAAGACGGATAGTGAAGGAGGGGAAAAAAGGCACAGAAAAGGGACTTCTGGGTAAAATGATGGTTTTACTGTACTTTTCGTTCTCACATATGAACAGCCAAGCAATAACGTTAGAAGTACCCCAGAGCTACAGCGTCTTCCTCCTGTCCCACTCCCGTCCAGACATTGTGAAAGTCCAAGGATCAGAGCACAGAGTGTGATGAAGGAGTGACATTTAGGATCGACCGCTTGTGGCTGCTTTCAGCTTCTCACAACCTGCACGCGTTCTGCATCGTACACTTCAAATAGTGTGACTCATTTCACTTCCCTGCATCTTGAATGTGTGTGTGTGTGTGTGTGTGTTTTATATAGAAGAAATTAATCTCTCTCCTCTCTACTGCTCTCCCTAATCTAGCAGATGGAGGTTATTGACAAGTTAGTAACACCCCTTTTTCTATTCCCTCCTTCTTGGATGATAGATATGCACTAAATTTCAATTGTCAGCGATATTCATTCTTATAGTCAATCTATTGCTCTTTTTTTTTTTTTCCTCTTTACCTTCTTTCTATTTCCCTTTTTCAGTAGAGGAGAGGGATTCTATGAAGATTTGTACCACGACAACAAGTAAGTGAAGAGAGCACGCAGTTCTGATGCGTTGCGCCGAAACGAGAACGGAGTGCGTCTCGTGCTCGTCCGATTGGTTGAGAGAGAGAGAGTATGCAAATGAGCACTTTAACGAAGCGTTTGTTTTTGTTTTTTTTTCGGTCATGTGACTAAGCTCTGATGTTCCAGATGTGAATGGTATGGCATGGGAAAAAAAAAAAAACTTAATGGTGCTGGTGCTTTCACACTTGGTATCTATCTATCTATCTATCTATCTATCTATCTATCTATCTATCTAATTACTTTTTGCATACTGTGTAATGTCTCAGAGTAGTCATTATTTTTAGTTTTAAACACTGGAACTGTGGCGATGAAATATTTTCCGTAAATCTCCGTATATTCCCTCACTAACAGCACTAATGCTGCCCTCCATGTCTGTTTCTCGTGCTTGGCCCCCTAACTGTAAAACAATAGTGTGAAAGCAGCCTAATCTCTAAACATAACAGATCACAGATCAGGGTCAGCATGTGCGGACTCGTATCACAGTCGCAGCGCGTTGTTTTTGTGTGTATCGTGCGGCCCTACTAGCCACTGTTTTATTAAAGTGGTGCTCTCAGTGGGTTAGTGTCACTTCAGCAAATCCCTCAAAAGCCTTTTGAGTGTGAATTACTAATGCCATTTAGGTAATAGTGTGCTGTAATCCAACGAAAGCTATTTCCAGACTCTGAAAACGTTCATACGTAGGCATGCCGGGGGGCGTGGTGAAAGCTGGAGCGCTCTTTGTTCACTTGAAATGGATAAAAGATGAAGATAAACTGCTGTGCCAGTGGTGGCTGACGCCAGCATGTTATCTAGCCGTTTGTGCTTGTTGTGCTTGGTGTGTTTTTGTCAGCGCAGTGCGCACCCTGATTGTGGTGAAAGAGCTGCTGTTAACGCGTCTGACTCCTCCACGTAGGCACGGTCTGCGGGTGAACATCCCGTGCTTTATCCCAAACGATCGCAGTAAGAAGCGTCTGATCGAGGACACGCAGGACTGGCAGCCTCGCACCGGCACCACACAGTCCCGCTCCTTCCGCATCCTAGCCCAGCTTACAGGAACTGACTACAGTAAGACGCCCACACCATCGCCCACCTCGCAGAAACAAACCGCCTTAATCCGACTGATAAGCCACACTCAGATTCAGCATGCATTAGTAAGAAAGACGGGCAGAAGCGCACGGTACGCCAAATATCTGGTGAAATATGTCCAGGTAGTGTGATATCGTGAAATCAAGGTTGGATTTGGAGCACACAAAACGCTAGAGTATGAAAAGTTACATTTACAGTATTTACGCCCTTATCCAGAGAGACCATAGCGTTCATACGCACCATATGACCAGAAGTATGTGGACACCTGACCATCACACCCACACACACCTCATTCCAGATTTAGTCCCCCTTTACTGTTATAATAAGCTCCACTCTTCTGGGAAGGCTTTCCACTAGATTTTGGAGTGTAGCTGTGGGGATTCGTGATCTTTCAGCAACTAGAGCATTCGTGAGATCAGGCGCTGATGTCGGGCAAGGAGGCCTGGGGTGCGGTCGGCGTTCCAGTTCCTCCCAAAACCATGTCTTCCTGGAGCTCGCTTTGTGCATTGCCACGCTGGAACGGGTTTGAGCCTCTTAGACAATTCTTTGCTTCCAACTTTGTAGCAACAGTTTGGGGAAGAGCCACATATGGGTATGATAGTGAGGTGTCCACATACTTTTGGCCATATAGTATAGGCCAGGGTCTAGAAATACCATCAATCTTAAACCCTTTTAGAGACAGATCATTCATTCATTCATCCTTCAGTAAGTGCTTTATCCTGGTCAGTGTCACTGCGGATCCGGAGCTTATCCCGGGAACACCGGGCCCGAGGCAGGAGAATTCATCCCAAACGGGAATTCAGTGTGTCACAGGGTTAGACAGGAGTTCATCAGATTAGTACAGCAACAAAAATAGTACAAGGCAGGTTTTATTATTATTTATTTTACAAGGCCATTTGATTTGATTTGTAGAAGAATCCAAGCGCAGTACTCTGAAATACATACTGCAGGAGTGTCCTGTATGATTCAGAAAGGGCCAGTGTGCGTGCAGAAGCTACGACTGAAAGCCAAGGTCAGCTGATCAAACGGGTGGAATCAGGTGTGGCTCCTGCCTGATCGATCTGCACATTTAAAAATGGACTTACCGAAAGAAAGGACAAGGCGGAAACTTTCCTAAACAAACGATGACTAAAGGAAGTAATGGATATGAATTAGTGATGTGAACACTTGGGGTCACTTTTCCAGTCCGTGAGCTCATAAGACACACGTAGATTGCTGCTTATCAAGATCGCCTTTATGAGTCACTATTAGTGGGAGGGGAAAAAGGCAGAAAATTCCCATGATTGATTATTTAACTCTTAATATTGCTCATGTCTAGTGGTGAGGGCTTCTCTGTAAACTATGGAGCACACACTGTGCATGGAGCAATCGAGCTTTTTTACTGAATATAGTCGTTATTTTGTTCCAAATATGCGCTGTTACATTAAAAGTATACCAGTAATTTAAAAAATGAATGAAGGAAGCCAAACTTTAGCGAACACGCATTAGGAAAATGATTAAGATCTGCTACAGTAATGTAACACGAAGGAGATAATTAACGGTGGGCTGTTTATCTCAATGTACAAGTGGAAATTTAATCAACTACAGATTAAATTCCTGATTTAGCAAGAGATTTAATTATTACAGCACATCTACGTTTAGGATTTTTCTACGCACCTCTTTATAAACGAGGCCTGGCGAGGCCTTTGATAATGACTCACTCCTACAGAGTCATAAATCACAGCCTCTATCAAAATAGTTTGTAAACCCCACTTCCCTCTTTTAGTTCATGAAAGGTTTAACTGAGGACTTTACAGAAATCCTGTCACTTTGTTTAAACTAAAGCCTTCGACCCAGTTGTTGGTGCGAGGCTGAAAGCGTCGTCCGAAAGCAACTGAATCCGGTCTGATGTCAGGGATTTAACTGTTTAGGAGCCTAAAGCCACGTCTAATCTCTGCAGCTTTGGGGATGACGGATCAGACTTTGCGTGCGTTTGATCAGCAGGGCTTGAATGACTCTGGTCTGACCTCAGTAAAGTGGAGTTAAAAGGGTTTTAGATTGAACTCGATTCCGTATCCTGCAACATAAAGAGCGCTTCTGTAGTTGGCTCTCTGCTGTAGATGCACAGTACCGCTTAAAAAAGTTCGTACACCCGACACTCGTCGTGTGATTTTTCGAATAATAAAGAAGACCTCAACGTGAGGAAATAACATGCAGTGACCAAGACGAGCATGAACTCTCATGATGCTTAGCATAATCTTCCCGTCGTCTTTACAAGCTTCATGAGGGAACTTATTTATTTATTTATTTATTTATTTATCTATTTATCTATCAACGTTTATCTGGAAAGAATATTTGGAGATTTTTAAGTGTATTTATGTACCTTTTTTTTTTTTTTTTTTAAATAAAATTACATTTTAAAGTACAAAAAAACCCCAACATTTATTTATTTATTTATTTATTTATTTATTTATTTATTTAGATATTACTGTAGATATTAAATGAAGTATCGCTGAACAGATTTTTTTATTTATTTATTTATTTATTTATTTTTTCTATTATTTATTTTTTTATATATATCTCGTGATACTTGTCCTGTATCCTAGAAATACCTTTAAGAAGCATGATGTTTTCATCATATCTTAAAAAAGAAAAAGTAAAGGTGGTAATTGCAGAAGTATTCACCCCCGTTGCTGAGAAACCCCAGAAGTGAGTTCTGACATGGTTAGACCATCAAATTTTCTCCAGCTTGCTAGTGACAAATTATATATAATTAGCACATTTTGTACATTTCAAATAGTCCGTTTGACTCTTTTTAGAGTCCGTTTAGCTTCCACAAACTGATTTTAAACTAAAGCGGCTTCTAAATTGATAGCTTGGACCCGATTAGACGCTTTATCGAGCTGACAGCATTTAGTGATTTAATTGGTGATTGAATGCTGTGTGTGAGGGTGTGTGTCCGAGCTAAATGGTGTAGGATCTGATATATGTGTGTGTGTGTGTGTGTCTCGTGCTTTCCTCAGTGCAGGACCCGGATGATGAGAACATGAAAAGGTCCAGGTAAATATCAGGAGTGGAAATGTGTGGCTCTAATGTAGTGCAGTGGAAAGTGCTAACCCGCTCCTTGGCTCGTTTAGAGTGTTGTGTGATCTGCTGTGATGAAGGCCAGCGTTGGATCTCGCCTTGTTGCTCCCCAGCTATGAGCCTTCATTATAGCTCAGCTGGAATTACCAGTCGCGTTATTTAATGTTTTCAGATCCACTGCATGGCGTGCGCTCGCTTGTGTTTTATCGTTTGAAATCTTTTCCCAAGCTTGTTCTTCCTATTTCTGTTTCCTCTCTCTGATGGTGTGCGGCTGTCTTGTCTTGTTTCTTCCCCCTTTCTTTCTCTCTGTGTGCTGGCTCTGGCAGGGAAAAGTTCCTCACGGAGATTCAGAGCCCTCGCTATGCCAGGCTGAGGGACTGGCACCATGAGAGGTCCGCCCGCTCCCTCAACGTCAAGTCCTGAACGCACGGGTGTCGCGCCACACCCAGCCTGAGCCTCGCGTCATATCAGGGCAACACGGCGTGCCAGTCACTGGCCTACGCTGACCCCGGTGATGTGTGGGACGTGTAGGGAAGATCAAAATGAAAAAATCTCTATATATTTAAAAACACATCAAAAAAATCGCATAACCACAAGAAGAAACGCAAACTAGGTGCAAACCTCAAGAGTCTTTAAACCCAGACTGAGTGCAGTCTGCTGTAGAGTTAGCACTCTCTCTCTCTCTCTCTCTCTCTCTCTCTCTCTCTCTCTCATTTCACCCCGTGTTTCTACACAGGAATCTTTAGTACTGTTAGTCTGAGGGAATTGTCAGGTATTGGACTGTTTTCACCTGACTGTATAGTGCAGTCCCTATGTGTGTTGATCTTTCTTCTTTATTTCTCTGATTTTTCTCCTCCTCCTCTTCACTCTGTCCTGAAACGACCTTTGACTTCTCGGCATTTTCTGACTCGTAAAACATTAAAAAAAAAACTTGACTTCCTTCCTACTGTGTCCTATCATGATCTTTATTTCTTCATTTATTTCATTTCATTTCATCCTAACTCTTCGTTTACATCACTGTAACAAAGTCCACTTCACTAACCTCAGCCATTCGCACTCGGCTTTTATGTGTAGTCAAAGCGCTTCCTGGAGAACTTCGCGTGCTGAAAATAATCCGGCTGGTTGATCATGTTTACATAACAGCCTAAACTGTGACAAAAGACCAAACTCGTGTAGCAGACATGGCCAAGAGTTCCTGAACTGCATCGTTTGTGCTTTAAGTAAGGAATAAATCACTTAGGGGTGTGCTCTTATAGGAAAATAATCAGTTATTAAGCATTGATTTATTAATTGGAGAACGTGTACTTTTTATCTGTTTTTAGATACATTTCATATTGTGTCAATTCTTATCATTTACGTTATAGCAGCTCTTAAACATTTGTCTTTTGTCAGCCTCTTAATTTGAAATGTAGGAAAATATAGAAGAAAAAAAAACGCCTTCTGACCTGAATCGTGAATTCAGCAGCACTGTTTTGTTCCATCAGTCAGCACTCTTGAGCTGTGTCCTGATTGGCCGGGTGATGACAAAGCGCTTCTACATAGCAGCCTGTGCATTATTATAACAGCACCTAGTGGGTGCTACAGCGAAAGAAATGCTAATGTTGCCGATCATTTCAGTTGAAGATCATTTCACATCATAGATGCATCTCAGCGGGTTTACGCAGCTGTTAGAAAGCATTTAAAATTCCAACACTGGGTCAGAATGACCCGCAGTTCATCTGCTTGTTGGTACATTTTGGTATGGTGGCGTCTATTTCTCATACTGAGACATTAAGAAGTATCTGAGATGTCCATGAGATGCTCAGGAAAGCGTCATTTCTCTCAGCGATGCCATATTTCCCTATCGATCAGCATCATTTTCTGTTTTAAAGCAGCTTCCTCTACAGTTCTACATTATGATGTGGAAAAACGAAGCAGTTTAACAGTTCGCTCGGTTTCCGAGTCCTGCAGCAATATGTCCTGTTACGGATCATGGACTTAATATAAGCGATTGCCGTAATTATGTCTGCACTTGCTATAAATAATTAGTAGTAATTACAGTCCATTTAGAGATTGACTGCAAAGCTAAAGGCTTCATCAGGATTGTAATACCTGGATGATGAAAACTGGCGATTTTTAACACACCCTTCCCTCATTATGCCGTTTTTTTTTTTTCCCCTTTCCCCCCCTCCTTCTCCTTTGGCCCGTATCGGCACCTCTGTTTCTGCAAGGCTTTTGAAAAGAAACAAGGAGACGAGTCACGCCCGAGTGGTACCGACTGGTTTTGGCGAGCGTGAACTGATTAACTGTAATCCATGGAACATTAATCAAGCCTGACTGTTGTGTCGTCAAATACAAGAAATGGTCTCACACACTTTTTCTCACACACACAGGAAAAAAAAAAGAAGGAACCTGCAAAGTAAAAGTGATGTATGAGGCTGGCCATTAAGGGTGAGGATCATTTAGCATTTTCAGGACGGTGTATGAATAATAGCAACAAGATATCAATAATACTGCTTCAGGAACATTTATAAAATATTTATCTGACCTAAGCTTTCAGTGTGGAGGGTGAAAATGTAGTGATAAAACAAATGCAACATTTTCTGCAATATATATAAATAATATATATAGTTAGTGTTGAAAGTGTGTTACAAACTTTATGAGCAGGTTTATGCACTAAAGTATTGCAACACGCAACTAATGAGGTCCAAGTGGAACATTTAACATTTATTCAATTTCTTGGTTCCTTTTATTCAGAAAGTCTTGTAACTAAGACAGAGTGTTTGAATCAGGAATCTTGCACTTGCTAGCCGTTTTTTTTTGGGTTGCACCAGTCAGCGTTTTCACCGTAAAAAGCTTGTTCATGGCCCAGGAGTTGTCCGGCTTGGTATCAATCTGTTGCCATACTAACAGTTCACGTAACATGATGAGTGTTGGGGAAAGAAATCGCAACAATGGATTAATGATCTGAGAAAGAAATGACCACTTTACTGAACTGAATAAGAGCTAATGGTAGTGAAAACTTCATTCGAACAGCTGTGCGCTTGTAGCTCAAAGCAGTAAAAACGTGTATAGTGGAAATATCATAAATCCTTTTATTTAGATAGCCCACTGGGCCAATGAAAGATTTAACGACTAAAAAGTAGCAGCTAACATGATATAAAACAGTGTGGTTAGCTAAATAGCTAGTCATGTCTGATACAGGCACAGTTGAGAGTAAGTTCCCATGTAGGAGACGGTTCAGCCGTAGTCGTTTACTTGATGGCACGTAAGAGACCCTTTTCTGTCAGGATTCCAGGTTGAACTGTAAAATCTTGAGTGATTTCATGCACAGAGACGATAAACACGCTGGCAGGCTCTGATTGTGTTTAAAACTTTACGCCGTTGTCATGATTGATGTCATGAGCTGCGTCTCAGATCGAAAAATCTGACCTTGCAATCAAAGATATTTACTAATATAGAAATTCCAGATGCTAGGCAGACTTTTTTGCTAGGTATGAGTGGTGTTTAAAATTCAAACCCTAACTGTAATAGGAAAAGCGATTAGTGTCCGTACTCAGTAAAGGTCTAGATTTGAGATATTACACGAGTTTGGTTTGTTCAGTTGCGGACACAGCGTCACACTAAGCACACCTGGTGCTATACTGCCCCATCTCTTCACACTGGTGTTGCACTCACTATGTGGATGTGTAGCTTTCATTTTTGAGGACTTGCACAAGCTGAGCTCCAAATGATTGCAGGATGTGCGTGGCAGCCATCTTGCATACACGAAGGCTTAGTTAAAAGCAAGTCTAACTTCTTTAGAGCTCAGATTTCTCACTGCAGAGATTCGCAATAAACTTCGCCGTAAATATCAGCAACACGGTGCTTTGTAGCAGATATGGTTTCTTTACAATGCTACACCGGCTGAGACAAAAGCAGGGTGTTGGGCTTACTGCTCCACTGTCTCGGTAGAAAGCAAAAGCCATACTGGGTACAGAACACAGCGTTTTAGTGTGAAGTAGACAGGCTGGGAGATTCAATTTTAGATGCTGAATCGTCTCAGCCGGTGAGCGGATGCCTCGATCAGGGGAATCAAAGCAACACTAAGATATGAAGTCAGTTTCCACTTGCCTGTGTGTACATTGCATGTGAATATACACACCAAATAAAAGGTACATTAAGAAGTATTTTAAGTTTAAATATACGCACAGAATGAAAACTTTTGTTTGGTGAAAGTCAGTAGTGAGCAGGGTTTCTTCTTTCTCTCTCTGTTAAAGGAATGCTACAAACAGAGAATGAATGAATGCTACTACTGCGCCAACTCGTAAAAAAACGAACAGCCTGGACACCCAATCATCTTGTCGTGGGTGCTGCTCTTGTTTGTCTACGATGATACCTTTGTGCTGTGCATGAACTCGTGCTGCGTATGGATTTTGTTTTGGATAGCAAAATATTCGTGTAGCCAGAACTTGTAAAATCTGACATGGTTATTATACTATTATAGTTATACGCTATTAATTTTCTAGAGTTTGACTCTTAAGTGCTGGAAACAT
>JAKKZN010000013.1:17932809-17943258 GCA_033441825.1 Pangasius elongatus
ATCTGACATGGTTATTATACTATTATAGTTATACGCTATTAATTTTCTAGAGTTTGACTCTTAAGTGCTGGAAACATAGTTAAAAAGTTTCACTGTACTTGCATTACTAGGTCAGAAGCTTATTTTTGATACTGCTACTAAAACCGTTCCTTAATACCGAGCTCGGGCCACACTCGGTCATTCTGCTGCTTCTTCTATCACGTCACAAGCAGCGAGGTAGAGGCCATGTTGGCAAGCTGCAGATGGATGCGTAAACGTTGCCAGGCACCATGGAGGAAAGCTGCTCTGCTGTGTCCAGACTGCAGACGAGATTTCAGCACGACAGATGAGCGTTCACCATCTGCTTGTCCTTAAGTGACCTCGGCCGAGCAGAACAAACCCGTCAGTCGGGTGCGTTCGACGCATCGTCTCTGCCCCGGCCGGTGGTACTCCTGACAAAACCGCTGGTGCGCTTGAGAGGACGGTGAGTGCAGACTGAGGAAGCAATCTCAGCCCTTACAGCACCTGTGGGACGCCCTGGATCGCAATTTCAGGAGACGAAGAGACCCTCTGCCTTCCAATGGCCAGCAATTTCATTAGGAAAAAAGAAAAAAAAAAAATCCCACAAGTGCACCTTCGGAGACTTATTGGCTCTGTGCGGTAGTAGCGGCTGCGTGAAGTGTTCACAGAAGCACGGCTGGCTGTTACACGTGCTTGTGTATCGCTATCATTATTTATGTAATGAAGGTCAGAATTTCGCTGTTGCAGTCATTGCATCCTTTTTATATCAGTAGAATATGAATGCTGAGCACTATACCAAGCCATGGGTGAACATCATTAACCTCAGAGCTCTTTTTCTCGGGTACTCTAGACCAGGCCACTGTGTGTTCATTATAAAATGATTTAACCTGCCGACTCTGCTGTGCACGGGCCTTCTGAGCAGGATGTTTGTGCCAGACCTGATATTGGCCTGTAACATTTTTATTGGTCTGGACCGACGCAGTTGTTTCCTGGCAATCCTTATTCTGAAGAGGCTCATTTCTCTCTCCACAGCCATGGAGTGACTCCGTGCCCCAGCAAACCTGCAGCAAAGCCCGAAGGAGCTCGAGGTAAAGCCAGTAATTCTCGGAGTTAAAGTCATAGTCTCACATCCCACTGAATTTCCTGTCCTTTACTTAAAATCATGTCTGTCCCTGAATGTCATTCTACCATCTGATCAAGTTCAGTATTCTTATATGGTTGCTTTCACAGCATCTAAGAGAAAATGCCTGACCCTTAAAATATTTTACATCAGTTAGCTTTTGATGAACAAGGTTGTTGTACTAAGACTGAACAGAGCTCCATCTGCCTGTCTTTCTTTGAAGACCCCAGAGCTCACAAATGAAAGCTTTAACCAGAATGACTTCCCATGATCCCTGTTTTATAACTCTTTCATCTTGACATCTGTGTTTTTTAAAGCTATTTAAAAATTAATCTGCATGTATCGGTAGCAGTTACGATAGCGAAAAGATGGCTGCATTAAGACTCCTGCTCCCATAAATTCTCCCAGGAATACTCTAGAGATATAAACTTGTAATATAGACTAGGGTTTGACAGCCATTTTGGTGAACTAGCCTCTGTATTGTCTCTCTGTCACCCCATCTCGCAGCTCCAGCTCATAAATCTTCCACCACGTCCGGACCTTCGAGCCGCCCGCCTTGGGTGATGGACCCGAATTTTGCCGAACGCTATCGGCCGGATAAGACGAGCACGGTGGTGACGCAGCACAGGCAGCCTGCGCAGCCCACTCCCGAGCAGAATCGCAGCTCCATCCTCCAGGCCGCGCAGCAGAACCCTGAACCCGACTCCGGACGCACGCCGCTCTGCGCCGCATGCAACAAGATCATAAGGTACTGCTGTTTGTGGAAAATCAGTGATCCACTTTCAGGCTCAGGTTGTGAGGTGAAGTGATGCATGGTCGTTAAATAGAGATGCAGTCTATGGGGATGTGTCAATACTTAGTAGAGCAGACGGAAAGGGAAAAGGTCAAACTTCAGAAGAACGTAGCGTTTCTCAGAACCATCAGTGTGAATCGTCATATATGAGCAAGCTGTGAATTCCATTACGAATTTGTAGAAGTGCTTCCGTGAGAGACCCTTTGACTGTAAAGAAAACTGTATGTGTGTGTGTGTGTGTTTCAGAGGTCGCTATGTGGTGGCTCTGGGCCGCTCCTGGCACCCGGAGGAGTTCACGTGCTGTCAGTGCCAAGCCGTGCTCGATGAAGGCGGCTTCTTTGAGGAAAAAGGCTCTGTTTATTGCACCAAATGCTACGACAATCGTTACGCCCCCAACTGCGCCAAGTGCATGAAGAAGATCGCTGGGGTGAGCGTGGTTTTTAATAAGATGTTCTCGCCAGTAGATGGAGGAGAAACAAGTAGAGCTCAGTTTCCATTCTGGCATGCTCTGAAAGAGGTTATAAAAGCAGAACGAGTAAAAAAAAAATATATATATAAAATCATGGCAAGTTTATAAATTTGCACTGAAAAAAATCTAGAATAACAGCCTGTAATTTGTATCTGTCTCCATAAATGATACAAACGTGTTCGCCTTTCCCAAAGCAGTCACTTTTTGTACCCTTCTTTCTAAAAATGCCAAAAGTTAGTATGGCAACTCAAGGACTTTTTAAATTCAGTCTATTGATTTTCACTCATGTATGCGAGAGCGAAAGCGATGGCCTCATTTCCAAGATCTCTCAAACACTTTCTTCTCTCTCTCCAGGAGATCATGCATGCCCTGAAGATGACCTACCACGTCCAGTGCTTTGTGTGTGCCGCCTGCAAGAGGCCCATCAGAAACCAGGCCTTCTACATGGAAGAGGGCGAGCCTTACTGCGAGAGAGGTGAGAGCCTAGAGACGGTCCCCGCAGAGCCGTGGCCTTTTTAATCGCTCGCACTCTGCTGCTCGGCTGCGCGCGTTAAAAAAGCCCAACATCGACCTGCAGCGCTTCTCTGAACCTCTTTCTGCTCCGAGTCAGATTCTCCGGGGTGATTGATTGATCGCCTTGAGCTTTTAATGGAGAGTTTGATTAGATCTATTGTTGTTGTTTTTTTTCAGTTTAGATGAAAAGCTGTGACTATTTTTTTTTTTTTTAAACCATCTTGTCTCTTTTTTCACGTCTGTAATTTGAATTTTGTGCAGATGCAGCTTTCCATCCTATCTAACACGCCCAGACGTTTAAATTGCGTGTGCATACATGGCGAGGGGTTTTATTATGGAAATGAAGCGTGCGGTCAGTACATTTTGCGGCTCAAGTGTTCTTGTGTCAGCATTCAGTTAGAGACCAGGATTTGAGTGTTGATCAAATAGCTGCAGTCTCAGCATGGGCTTGAAAAACCGCTCCAGTGTTCCCTAAGCCGGCCACTTTAAACCCTGTCTACCACTGAAATGGAAAATCAGGGGAAGTGCATTTAAGCATCTGGAGCTGTTTGTGTTATCAAAGCCTCTGGACCACTAAGCATGGACATGGCTAATGTAATCTCACAGGTTTGATAACGCTTTCTGTGTGTTTTGTGGTCCAACTCAACCTCTCTCTCTCTCTCTCTCTCTCTCTCTCTCTCTCTCTCAGCTCTTGTCTCTTGCATGCTAATCAACTAATCAGCTTTTGTTGTCGTTTGTTTCCCCAACAGACTATGAAAAGATGTTTGGTACTAAATGTCATGGCTGTGACTTTAAGATCGATGCCGGCGACCGCTTCCTGGAAGCTCTAGGCTACAGCTGGCACGACACGTGCTTCGTCTGTGCGGTAAGTCTTTTTGATTCATTGGCCGCTTGTAGCCTCGTCTGAGGCTGCCTGTCCCTCACAATGCCTCTCTTCACTGCCTTCTGAACTCGGCCATTTTTTCCTCCAAGCCATGTTTGTCGGCTGAACGGACTCGAATGGAACAAACCCCCCCCCCTCCTCCCTCCACAAGCGTGGCTGTTGAATACGCCCTTTTGTGTTCCCTTTCTGAGATTGATTAGAATTCCCATTCATCCCCCCTCACCCTCTACTATCTTTTTTTTTTCTTTCTCTATCTTCTTTTTCTTTCTCTATCTTCACAGCTTTGCCATGTCAACCTGGAGGGCAAGACGTTCTACTCGAAGAAGGATAAGCCTTTGTGTAAAGGTCACGCCTTCTCTCCACTTTGAGGAGCCGAGATCCGGCGCTCCAGTGGAACACACAACGTGGAGAGAATCCTATGGCAAGGGTTATGATGGCTCAAAATTTCTGTGTAGTAATGGACTGAAATTTTGGAAGACTGACTTCTGATGTGTAGTTTAAAAAAAGAAAAAAAAAAAGAAAAAAAAACTTTTTTAATATCTGGTATGATAAGACTGCCGGGAGAAAACCACAAGGTGCTTTTCAGTGGTCTTGATCTTATTGTTTTTAAATAAATAAATAGTAGGAAATGATGTACGTGGGTTTTCTCCCGACAGAGATGATTAGGCCAGTTCTGAGCTGTGTAGCCAGGAAAGGTCAGCCATTTTGCCTTGGCAGGTAAAGCCTTCGCCATCCCTGCCAGCACAGGTTAGCATTTCATCCCTGTCAGTATTTATTTAGGAAACAGGCCACTTTTTTCAACACAGGTAATGATTAATCTTGAGATAAGCAGGGTCGCAGGATCCTTACTGATATTGAATAGTTACTGGATATAGAAGCAAATTACAGGTCTTGATCATGCTAAATATGAATAGGTAAAGCCATCTTCTGTCTCATGTTGCCACAGTGTGCTTATTCATGCATGCCTTCCACACTTTGCTGTTTTTCTCTCTCAGATTGCTTTAATTTCGCCCCTTTTTGTAACATACATGGACACACTCTAGTCAGTCACACCCTATCTAAATCGCAGATGAAATACATAGATGAAGTACGGTAATCATCAGGGAATACGTACTACCTGGTCACGTTATTCTGGAGTACACTTATCGCACGTATAGAAATATTGGCCCTTGGTGTGACATCATCCGAACGCTACGTCAGTGTAGCAGTGCACGTCCCCAGACGACCCACAGTCCTCTATCCCCATGTGCCGTGGTACTTAAAGTAATGGCAAACCCGCCGAGGAAGAAAAATGAGCCTCTGGCAGCCAAACAGCACTGCATTAGCGCTGATTGCGAGAGGTTCATATTGACCCGAGCGACGATCTTTACGTGCTTCCCATACCGAGCATCCCACGGCTGTCTGTTCTAATCCGACAGGTACTTCTAATTAACAAGAGGCTCAGGGCCTGCGTGAGCCGAGCTCGTTTTCTGAGCATGAACTTGCATGTTTTAACCAAAAGGCTCCTGCTGATCAAAGAAACAGATCAACATGATATTGCCTCTGTCGAAGAGTATGTGGTGATAGCGTGATCATACGAGTTCGGCCATTCCTCACAATCTTTTAACATCGGCGTGTCTCGGGGAGCCAGATCCTGCTAACACGTGACTGTTTTAGTGTGCAGGCGAGTCATTAGTGTCATCGTTGTGGTGCTCTGTCTCAGTCCTAGAGGCCTCACCTTGGCTCAGGCACTAATTACAAGGTCATTAAAGGAAATCTGCAGCATTTTTCAACTTCATCTCCATCCACCGCATCTGTAGTGTGTGTGTGTGTGTGTGATGATCACAGGCAAGAATTCCAATGCTTTTCCCTTTGCAAAGAACACAGTTCCATCATTAAACAACAGAAAATGTGCAACTATACATCAAGAATTACAGCCAGCACACTCTAATATTAAAGATCTTTGGGTTAAGACAGACATGGAAGAGGAGGAGCATCACAGAGATTTTGTCAGCTAGTACCTGATTAAAAGCTATTCGTTAGGCTTGTCTGTTTCGCTACGGCATGCAGCTATCCACCTACTGCCAGAATTTGCCAGAATTCAAACACATCTGACGGTTTTCCATGACCATTACACACAAGAATCCATCTTCAAATTGCGTGTATGGACAAAAGCAGAAGTCTTAATTCCATTATAAATGAATTTCGTCGTTTTTAATATAGGGAAAATTTTTGATTGTACTACAGATGCACTAGATGGAGATCAGGTTTAAACAAAGATTACAGTAAAACGCGTTCGCCCAGTTGTCGAGAGTTCGCGAGTTCATGCCACAGCCCAAATGTGGCCTGGAGCCAAGGGAGCACAATTTGCATTGTGGGTAATGTTCAGGGTGGATTTAGTATTATTATTATTATTATTATTATTATTATTATTATTATTATTATTATTTTTATAAACTTGTCATGTTTTGTCTTTAAACCTTTCACCATAAAGCCGTAACTCTGATCCAGATCTTTATCCCATCACAGTGCAGCTGAAGATCCTCTGCTATGTTCTCGTCTCGACTGGTGTAATGATTATAAACGCCGTAGTGTCGTCAGTCTCTGTTCCCTAACGCTCGCACTAATCAGCTCATTCACGTAATTACAAGCTAACCCGTGTGTAAGTAGGGACGTGTGGATAAAGCACTGCTGCTTCTAATAACGCTGTAGTTAGAAAGTCTGGACTGGCAGATCATTCAGAGCTGGACAAGTTCTTTAAATTCAGTCGGTTTTAGTGTTAATTCAGTTCCCCAAAACCCCGTCGTCGTCTTTCTGTGCTCCTTTCAGATTCTAGTTTACATGCAAGGCTCAGATGTGCAGAATTTCTCCATCACTCCGTTGCGCATTTGTCCGTTTTTGTCAGTGCCTTTTTTTTTTCTCCTTGTATTAAAAGTATTTGATGTATTAAGTGCCTCTTTAATAGCTTTGCACCTCCAGATATTATCATGATGCGTCTTTGTATTGAAAATGGAAAACTGCTGTATTCTTTTTCACGTTAGAAATTTTTATGCGAAAGTCATTTACAGCTGTACGTTTAATCGAAAAAAGAAGAAGAAGAAAAATCATGGTATTGTATGTTAATAAAGTCTGTAAAAAAATATATATATACTATAAAATGAAGACTCAACTCCTGTTTTTAACAATATATAATTTATTTACATACATTTCAGGTTGAATTACTATACATACCTTTCTGAAATTTCATAGATATATATACATAAGGCCAAGTAAATACTTGAAAGCACTTAGAAACGAATTTCCAAAATTCTACCCACAAATCCATATCATTGTCCAAAAGTAGAGAAAACCCCTCAGTCGCAGGGCTTCCTATTAGCACAAAGTCATCGACGACAATTTACACTGACGGGAGAGAGGTGGGGGACGGATAACAAACGAAAATACAAAAAAATCCTTTAATCCAAAAGATGGTTTAAAAAAAGAATTGTACAATTGCATAAGCGCTGTGGCGTGTTAAATACAGCATTCTGACTTGCAGAAAGGCAAGGAACATTGAATTAAGAAATCGAAGAACATTCACAGGTACACAAGTCTACTGTTTTTAGTCGGGGGGAAAAAAAGAGCTGGGTAAAAGTAACAGTACACTCACACACATTCTTTTATACAGAACAGCTATCAGTGAGCTCGACTCAATGTACAATCGTGGGGAAAAGTTCGCTAGATTGGCTTCAACGTGACGTCCAAAGTTGGCTTTTTTTTGGCGGAAAAAAGTGCCTTTTTTTTTCAGTTCTTTTTTTGTTTTTTTTAAGCATTTTACGTTTGTGAAATGCGGAAAAATGTGAACATTTTAAATGCACATTAATGACGGGGACACAAAATGACATGTTTGGATTTAGAAAATACATTTTTTTTGTTTTAATACTCAAAATAAAAAAAAACATCCATTTTACAAACATCTTCAGGACGAAAAAAACCAAACAAACAAACAAAAAAAAAAAACACTGCAAAAATTCGGAAAAACTTAACGCTGTGATCGATGAACGATGCACCAAACACTTCACAGGTCAAACTTGGACAAATGTAACACCTTTTTTTTTTTTTTTTTCTTTTTCTTTCTTTTTTTTTTTTTTGGCTTGATATTAAAATATCATTTACATTTACATCCTAAGTGCTAGATGACAGATAGTTCAGTTGTGTTCCCGGTGAGATGACCGTTATTAAAATGCTGCACAGGTTGAAATTTACAGCGATCTGATTGGACAGCTTCGTACTGACGGTCCGAGGAACGTTTTGTGTGAGATGTTCAGACGACGTTGAAGGAAAGAAACGTCTCAAATGGCTCATAAACTTTGGTTACCGACTTCCAGAGATGTGTACGTGTAGCGCCAGCATCAGAACTGGAATAGAAAAGATTCGTATATGCAACGTGAATTGTATAGATTTTTTTTTAATAAAAAAAACTCAAAACCATGAGGTTCCACTGAAAGCTGGACACCGTGTTGTTATGCATACAGCTGAACGTAACGCTGAATTCTGACCATGAAGCCCTCTTGAACGGTTCATTAATTACAGGTTAAAGGAGCAGTTTGGGAGAAATCGTATTCCCATTCCAAATGTAGCTAATTTTGCGAAAAGTCGAATGTAGCTAACGAGTAACGAAACCTTTGAGGTGTAACATTCATGCTGTAATAATCGTGCACGTAAAAAAAGGTGTGATGATATCTACAACATCGAACACTTGGTGCGTTATTTTTGTAGTTGTATATGAACAAATAATATTGCTCATGTGTCATGTGATGTTAGCATGCTAACGAGGGGCGGGGGGTGTTACGTGGCAGCCGCGTGGTTATGGTGCGAAAGCGAATGAACATCGAACTTGTTTTGGCTGATCTGTTACGCATGAGGAATTCTTTTGTTTTTCATCCACAAACTGCTCGATTGAAACCTAGATGTTGCAAATAAAACCGTTCCGATTCACAGTAGCTGACGAACGGAAACGCACGCGTTCTCGGGATAAGTTGCGTCACTGCGTCGTCGAGGCTGCTTTCACACTTTCGCGTTATAAAAAGTGGGACCTCTCTAAAGTAGGAAAGAGAACGTTCAATTTCTTTTTTTTTAGGAAAACACAACATGGAGGGCGAAGTGCTGCGGAATGCTAGCCTGGTAAGTGAATATATTTCACTGCTAATATTTTGACGGTGCGGTGTAAATAAACACAACAGCGCATGTAGTTCTGGGATATTCACCTGGCTGTGATGTGACACGTGCCCCATGTTAACTCTAGCAGCTCAAATTGTCTTGAATTTCATTTGCATTACTGAATTATAATAACTCTGTAGGACTGGTGACACGAAAGTCGCCCCAAAACAGCCAGTTTTCTAAAGTGTGAAAGCAGCCTGGGAAGAGAACTTCTTCTTGCCTGATTTCCCCCGGTATATTATTGTAATTTGATCACGTGACAAATATTTACTACAAAGTTGTTGTTTTTTTAATGCTACACGGCTTTACGATTCTCAATCAATCTTCCCAGTTCTCTCTCTCTTTCTTTTTTTTATTTTTTAAATTTTTTTTTTGTCTCATGGAGAATTTCCGATTGATTTGGGAATTGAAAGTATTCCAGAATGCCCTAAAAGCCAAAACAGCTCTGTGTTTTGTGAACAAATATGATCAACATTTGATTGGATAGAATTTATAAAATAAATTTAAAAAAAAGGATAGTATTGCATTTTATACTAAATTCCTCTCTCTTTTAGAGTGTTCTTTATAAAAATGATCAAATTAGATGTTGTGGTTTAAAAAAAAAAACGAGTGCTATGTTTTTTTTTCTTTTCTTCAGATTTCTAGGTAAAACAAAATGAAAACAAATTCCCTGAAAATATTTAGCAACATTATACTGAAATGTCTCTTTCCTATCAGCTCACACATCTCAGGAGCGTATTATTTATTATCTATGCATTTGGGAGTTTGTGTTTATGGCTTTGGAAAAGCAGTGCAGCCGTGTTACGGTGCCTGAAGTGGGTCAAAGGGTAAAGAAAAGCTGACGGCTTGCACACACACTCACACTTCTCTTTGTTTGATCCGTTTCGGCTGGTTATGAAACGACTGAAATAATCGTTTTTGTTTTTTTTTTTGCTATTTCGTTCTCATATTTGAGTGACAGTCGCATTACTGACACGCTGGTGGTCGTATTAAAGCAGCACGGCTGCCTTCACGCCTCCTTTTCACGCCGCTCTCCACTTCTCCATCATGTTAACTTTAGAAATCTCATCAGGTTTAAATGGGAAATCTCATTTATACCTTCAGTAAAGAAACTTGTTAATACCTTCCAAATGGTGGTATCGTGAAACCTTTTTTTTGCGTTTGCATATTGCTAAATGCCACACGTTTCCAAAACGCACGTCGTTCAAATGTGAACGAGTGTCTCAACGGCAACGCGGAAAAAAAATTGTAACCGCAATTTCATCGGATTTCTTTAGGGAATGAATCCTACAGGGGCGGACAAATCATAAATCCTTTAGCTAGCAAGCGACAGTAACTAGTGCAACGTGCTGTCCACTCCGATGTTTCGCTTGCCTGGAAACTGACTAGGGTTAAAAAATGGTAGCTAGCTAGCTAGATCACGTTCGACGTGTTAGTTTGCTGGTTATGTGCATTAATACCGACTAAGGCAAATGAACGAGATTCTGCATTTT
>JAKKZN010000013.1:17976562-17991243 GCA_033441825.1 Pangasius elongatus
TAGGTGGAGAGTGATGATTCGCTGTGGAGACCCCTGAAGGGAAAAGCCAAAAGAAGAAGAAGAAGAAGAAGAAGAAGAAGAAGAAGCTATTTTTCATAAATTTCTTAACAGGAACATGATAACAGGAACTTGTTTCACAGATGTTCTCTAGCATTAAACACAACCATAGATGGAAAGTTACAAAGTATTGTGTGCCATTCTTTAATCGATAAAAAGTGTAATCCTTGGCAAATCCGCTGTGGTGTAAGAGGAATAAAACACTTCCGAACGTGCCATTATTGAAACATAATCAACTTCAGAGTGTTAGCAATAACAATAACACCTCAACCATCCTCCTGTTGATTATTTACCTAAAGCTGCACACCTCCAAGATGTTTAATCATTACCTAAGACAAACCCTGTTGGTTCATTTTAGACAGTCCTTTCTCTCAGTGCAATGTTTAAGGTGTGGTCTTGACACGTTTTCATTTTCCTATTTTATCACTTATTTCCCAACAATAAACTAAAACCAAAGCCTGAACTAAACTACACGAAATTAAATGTTCAGTTTTCTGAATACACAAAAACACACGTATAATAAACGTGCTATCATTTTTTCAAGCCAAGCAAGTGTGTATTAACAAATAGACAGAGAATGAGTTGAGTGGGAGAATGACGAAGAGAAAGAAAGAAAACTAGAGAAAGAACCGAATGAACCGCATCAATGATTTAAATGCATCAAACGAATCAGAATTCCAAACACGTGTCTGGATTGAAACTGAGGCTGACGCGTACACACAGTCGCAGAATAAACTCTTGTACCTATACGCAGAACGATATTGACGTGTTCTTTTCTGAGCTTTAGTCTTTCGATCTACGTTCTGTTTCGTTTGTATCAGAGCTTTATTCCTCTGGAGATCGGCCGTTCCGTACTGTGTGTCTTGCTACATCAGCACTCCCGAATTTTTTACGGCTCTGATATTGAACGACACACACGCTCCCAAAAGGAGGAGAGAAAGAGAGTGGGCGAGAGAATAAAAACAGATTTATCTGCTGCCTTTCTGCCTCCGTGGAGTCTGTGGCCTGCGGTGCTGAGACTCAGACAATCACGTCCAAAACAATCCTAATCAGCAGTGTCAGTGGGAAATGGGATTTTGTGACGGCCGTCATTGTGGCACTACGGCTCTGGTGTGTGTGTGTGTGTGTGTGTGTGTGAGACAAAGTGTGTGTTTATCGTATAGCATGTGTCAGCGGTTTAGAATCACACTCAGAGACTGACTCGTTTGTCCCAACACCACACACTTCCTCAGTCCCACTATTCCAATTAAATGAAATTAGATATCAAACTCTCAATGAAGGATAATTGAGGATATAAAACCTTGAAGACCTTTAAAAAAATTTAATCCAGTTCTGTAACAGAAGCCATTTTAACAACATTACATACAGTATATTAGTGTGTGTGTGTGTGTTTCTGTGTGCGTCTTTGTGTGCATACGTGTATCAGGGTGTGTCTGTATCTATGTACGTGCGTATCTGTCTCTTTGTGTGTTGATCTGTGTATCTCTGTGTGTCAGAAGCCATTTTAACATTACATACAGTATATTAGTGTGTGTGTGTGTGTTTTTCTGTGTGCATGTGTTTCTATGTGTATCTTTGTGTACATGTGTTTGTCTGTATTCATGTGTCTGTATATATGCACGTGTATATCTGTCTCTGTGTGTGTCGATCTGTGTATCTGTGTGTGTCAGAAGCCATTTTAACAACATTACATACAGTATATTAGTGTGTGTGTATTTGTGTATGTGTGTGCATCTGTCTGTGTGTTTGTGTTTTCATGTTTTTATATCTTAATGGGCCCATAAGGATAGGAATATCTGAGTGTTTTGACCTTGTTTTGACCTTTGGCTGGTCCCAAAAAAGGAGGTTTCCTGTTTTTTTTGTTTTTTTTTGCTTTTTTTCTTTAGCTTTTATTTTATATTTTATATCTTGTTAGGTTTACGTTTGGTTACTGGGAATAAGGTTAGGGTTAGGTTTATAAAAGGTAGAAGGTCTTCAGAAGGACGGTTAAACAAATACGTGTGTGTGTGTGTGTGTGTGTGTGTGTGTGTGTGTGTGTGTGTGTGTGTGTGTGTGTGTGTGCGCGCGTGTCAGTAACACAGACCTCAAGACGCTTACCGAAGCCTAGCTACTTCTTTCTGGTGACGCAGTGAATGCGGTATTGTTTGAGTAACTCACATACACACAGCTTTGTTTGTTTTGATTCGACAACAGTGAAGTTGTCAAAGGAAATGATTCAGTCGGAACTCGCCCACCATCTCCGCCAAACAACATCAACATCAACAACAACAACAACAACAGCAGCATCTCCGCCACAATTAAGAGAGCTGCCAATTGCAGATCTGAACGCCAGCATCAGTCTAATTAACCCGCATTCTAGTTGTTAATTGCACCCTTAATCGCAAAGTCTAAATAAATATCATCACCGCAATCAGTGTCGAGTTTGACTTTCTTTTGTCAGCAGGAGTCTAAAAGAGTAAAAGTGTATAGTGTGTATCACGTTCTACTGCTTTCATCGTCGCATTTACCTTCAAAAACCCATTTATACTACATTTATACAACTGTTGAATTCTTGGTTAGCCCCCAAATAAACGCCCTGAATGTGGTAGATGTGTGTATTATTAGTGATTAATTATTAATTAATAAATGAATGAAAAACTTGTTGGAATTTCAGCTGCAGACTGGGCCGTGAGTAAAGCAGGATGTAGGTTATGCGCCGTGGAAGAAATATACGAAAGGATCGGCCTCTCGTGGGAAACTCGTGATGTTACAAGCGAGTGTGTCTTTCACTTCCCACACTGCTGCAACTCGATCTCTCACTTTCAGAGGGTGCATTCTGGGAGAGACAGATAGGAAGAAAAAGAATACGATTAACAAACAAGTGCAGGTTCTGAGGAAAGATAAATAAACTGCATGAACCTATAACATCCTGAAGGAAGTGTGTCTCTCGCACGTGGCGTCCCTGAGAAGCCGAGCTGCAACTGGATCTCCACCTGCAGCGGAGTGTGAGCGAGAGAGATATGGAGCGAGAGGGTGATGACGAAGGCGTAAACAGAGAGAGAAACTACAGGTGCTGGGGAAGGATAAGCTGAAATAAACCTGGTGCCCTGCTGCGAGATTGCACACACAGCAGTGAGGTTTAGAGCTGGTTTCGTGTGCGTCTCGCACATGAAAGCATCATCACTGTGACAGAAAGGTCTCTTGGCATTAGTGATGCTAGCAGTTCAAAACGGGCTCATCACTTCCTGTTCCTTCCTGAAACTAGGCGAAATCATGACACACCTTTGTGTTCAATAACCGTCCTCGCAAAGTGGACCATGCATCAGACAACTTTGTCCTAGCACTCTCTCTCTCTCTCTCTCTCTCGTCCACTTACTCTTTGTTCAGAACGAGAGCTCCTTGAGCTTATCGGAGCATCAGCGGGCCAAGTTTTTATCAGAGCCAGCAGGTGTCACGTGGAGCCCAATCCTCGAGGCTAACTATAGACTCGGCTCTGGAAGCCATCGATTTTTGTGCTCAGGCCGATAATTGAAAGGATGTCCATCACGCTTTAATTGACAGAGCTAATCAGGTTTATAATTGGATAGATTCTACCTAATTCAGCAGCACTGCTCATCTCCTCTTTTACTCTTGTCCTTTCTCTGTTACACAAAAATTTCTTTTCCACTCAGGTAGGAACTGATATTACTCTCCTTGCCCGGGCTATTTCTCCTTCTTGCTCTAATCTCAACACATCTCAGTGACTGTAGCATAATGGAGACCTAGGCCCTGCAGTGAGACAGGTGTCTGTAGGTGGAACAGCCTGGCTGAGTGACTCACGCTAGAGAGAGAGAGAGAGAGAGAGAGAGAGAGAGAAAGAGCGCAGAGACTTTTCCTTCTAAGTTCCCTTCAGTGCATCTTGCATCAGCTTACAATTTTAAAACTCCCCTAGCTTCTAACTCTAAATACCATGCAGCACTCAAAAATAGCACCTCTGCGGCACACCACATAAACTGAAAACTCTTCAAATCATTGGCCTACTAAAGCCGAATTCTATACCAGGCTGTGCGTTCTCCATGTTAGATTACACAGTGTAGATTGTCTAACAACTGGAATCGACTACGTCCTGCTTACGTCGTCAAGTCAGCGCGATCAGCGTAATAAAGATATTTTTTTCTAGCACATTTTGTTTACATCCCAACATATTGGTGGCTTTTAATCGAGCATTGTAACAGTGCTCACACTTTGAAATTTCAATCAAAAATTTCTGACTCTGACAGAACTCAGCACTAAAATAGAGTATATTCTTTTGTGTGATTTTTGTCTGTGACAGCAAAATCAAGCCGAAAATCATATAATATAAACCCAGTTTATCGTAACCTCCTAATCTAACATGTGCAGCAACAAACCCTGTGCATGTTATGTCTCCAAAAGCCAACAATGTTATGTCTGCAAATGCCCAAAATGTGTGACTAGAACACAACACTCCCCCCCCCAATCTTATTTCTCACAAACTAAAAACATGCTTCTCATTCAAGAGACTTACGAGACACATCTTTCCTGCCAGTTAATCAATACTGATTGTAGTATATTGTCTTCCTCGCTCTCCTTCATCATGTCCTTTGAGAATAGGTATACGCCTTTCACAATAAAAGCCCTGTATGGGATTACAGTTCCCCCAAGCCCTAGTAGTTTTTCACCACATTCGTCTGATGAAAACTTGAACAGGAGAGTAGACAATACCACACTGTCCACACATCCTATCTATCCTGAACTACCACTGTAACGGGATCTGTATAAGCTGACACTAGGCTAGAGATTAATTGGCCCAATTTTCCCTCAAACACTTGCTTGCTTCACTTTGCCATATAGTGAAAGCAGTAAAATCTAAAGTATAGAAGTATATAGCTCAACTGGGAAACACTACATTCATTCTTAATAAGATAAAAGAACAGAGCACCATATATCCTATACCACTACTGGATTCTTGACTCTCATTGGTCAGAATGTTTGATTAAATAAGGAATGAAACAATAAAAAATAATCATCCCTGGGTGATAACAGTTTCATGTTGAGACATCATACGACCCTGCTGTTGACTATCTTTTTATAAAGCATGTTCCATCATGTTTTATTTCATACTTAAAGCATCTAGAAAAAAATTATTACAAAACTAAACCCAAGAGATGCCCATCGTGAACAGAATCAATGGCTCTTTCTTCATACTGTGCTATGTCCAAAGTTCATATTTGACATTTTGGAAAGTTCTATAATGTCTCTACACAGAAACAGATTGTACCGAATTGACTGTCAAGCCTGATCAATGTGTATAATGGACAGAAATATATATTTCATGTCTGTTGGGAACAGTCTTTGAAAAGAATTATAAAGTGTACCCAACAAGAGCAACGGGTCACCAGTTCTTTAAATCACACCAATCTCTCTTTTGCAGAGGCAGAATCAATACTAGTCTTCAACACTCACCAGTGGCTGCACACTTGCACATTAAAATCAAGTCTACCAGAACATTGTATAAAACTCAATGGGAAGCCCATCTACCCCTGAGGGACGGCCCGCTGCCATCTGAAAAGCAGCAGACTTAAGTTCTTGTATGGTTAAAAAAAGATCTAAAGCAGTTTTATCTTCTAGAGACAGCTTTGGTACATCAGACGATAGCATTTGTGAACACAGCAGCACTCCCCAGAATTTCCCCAAGGCAGAGGAAGCATGGCCATTAGTCAGAAACAAAATGCACACTTGTTTACTTTCTTTACAACTGTTTCTCTAACCCAACAAAGAGAAATGCTTTCATTTCTTAGGAAAATTCTCATAAACCGAGATCCCACAGCAGTCCATTTTACTACGCTCTGAGACAAAAGCATATCTCAGGGAAATTTTTCCAAATCCGATTGGGAACCTTCTCAGTTGTAAAACACTTATTGTTTTTCCACCTCGATACTGTCATGTTCAAGTGCTGCTAACACCATTCCCGTCTCCAGTGCACAATAGCCTTAAAGAACTCTGCTGTATTATTTTTTCCTACCATCTCAAATAACTTGACCTTCCAGTTTTCTGATCTTGAATTACCAGGTTGCAACAGGTAAATTTGGGATGGTACAACAGTTACTTTTGCTGCCTCACAGCTCCACAGTCCCCTGACGCCTCAGTGTACCCTAACTAGGAGTAAGTGCTGATGATCAGAGAAACTATAAAGGAAAGCTAAACTTAACCATTACTATAGGTTTTCAAGAAGCACCAATCATGTCTGTAGTGTCACTTTATCTCCCATTACCGAGATCCAAAAAATCTAAAATGGAGTCAGAATCCAGTATTATATATCTTACTATCCCTT
The DNA here is from genome assembly GCA_033441825.1 of Pangasius elongatus. Taxonomy (NCBI): domain Eukaryota; kingdom Metazoa; phylum Chordata; class Actinopteri; order Siluriformes; family Pangasiidae; genus Pangasius; species Pangasius elongatus. The sequence goes on from JAKKZN010000013.1 coordinate 17,982,930, forward strand.
CTGACACTAAACAAGGATTTTGCTCATCCCAGTTTCTAGTAATGTCTTGTCTTGTACAGTTACAGAAACACCGCCATCTAATTTTGGCATTATGAGATATACTTTTACATACATACTTCTTGGCATGAACCACTGACAAATATACTCCAGTAAACCACGGGAGAATAAAAAATGTGTCTCAGTAATAGCATCCCTTTCCACCACATCTACTACTGTGCTTCATTGTCAATATCATTACAAGTTTCCTGCAAGTAAATGTTTTTTTTTTCTCTCGGCAGCACGCTGTTCAGACCTGAGAAACTTGGCAGGATCAGAGAAGTGGATAGCCAGTGAGACATTCTTTTTCTCCTTGGTAACAATCCATTAAGTTTTGTGAAAGTGTATGTATCTGCTATCTGTGGTGATGGAGTTTCTAGTGAATAAAAATACTTGTCTCTGAAAGGAGAGAGGCCTTTAAACATTACTCAGCCATGCCCTTGACTTCAGCCTCAGCCTCACATTATTATTATTATTATTATTATTATTATTATTAATGTTTTATTCTTTGAGAACTTTCTGCAATACAGCAATTTTGCAGTCTTCACTGATTTAAGACACAACAGACATGCCAAGGGACGCAATTTCAAGGGAAAAATTCCCTAGACTGGAAGCAGAAGGAAGAAGGGATCTTGAGAGGAACCATCACTGAACAGAGATAGCCCACTGTGTTTCCATTTACTCCTCACATTTTACTATTTATTTGGATGACACTTTTATCCAATGCGACTAACATTTGAGACAGGATACAACTAGGAATAATGGTCTTGCTCAAGGGCCTTAGCAATGATGGGATTTGAACAATGACAGCTTAGCAATGATGGGATTTGAAATCCACATCCTTCCAATCAATAGCTCAGTGCATTATCTACTGGACCACTACTGCCATATAGTGGTATACCACCTTTACCACCTAATGATTATAGTTAACAGCTTCAGCTTGTTAATTATTTCTGATATCAACGGCACACTTTCTTATCACACCACAGAACTTTCCACATTTCCTCAACTTCATGGTCTTATCACCTCTCTAAGATTCCTCCTACTCTGAGGACTTGCATCTCTCCTTTAGTTGAACATTTGCCATCTGTTGCTACAGTATAATTAATGCGGGTTAACTCCCATACTCCCCTACTCGATTCCTCTGCATTGTGAATACTACTGGTGTGCCATTTTCTAGAAGCCACCACAAAGACTTCATTATTCAACAGCAATGGCTAATAGGCAAAAAAAACTAAACTTCTGCAGCTCTAAATATCAATCACCAGAAACCCAGTCCAGTAAGAGGGAGTAAGAATGTGCCAGGAAGCTAAAAAATAGCCAGAAACATCCTTGTGTTTCTCACACTTAAGAAGGCAAGAAGAGAAAAAGAGAGACAGCAGGGTACCCTGATCTAGGAAGAACTTTCTCACAGATCTTGCTGAGGCCACTTTCCTCCTCCATCACTACTGGGGAAAAAGCCTTCACTCACATTGACAGGGCATTATCACACACTCCCCAAGAGGCTTTCCAGCCTATAGGACTGAGTGAAAGAACCTTTCTTTTGGACTTGGCAAAGTCTTGTTTTGATTGCTGGCGTCACACTGAAAGATGGTGGTCCAAACTTGAGTTGGACTGCAATGGGGTCATGAGCTCCTCTACTTGAGTTATCATGGTGAGGACCTTTTGTAAAGAGAGTCTTTCTCTCTGATAAATATGAACCAGCGGATACCTCAGGCGTTATCGGCGAACATTCATCATGGGGAGGTAGAGATTTTTCATCCCTGAGGCTAGCAGTGGTCTTTCGTGTCAAGATGAATAATGGCGAGCTCTTCAGTTCGTGGAAATATGGCTATTAAAATCTTCAACGGGAACGTGTGACCACCACGGTGGGTCTGCATAATGCAATCTCTCGCTTGGTCTGAAACATAGGCTGGAATAAAGCTAATGGATCAATTCTGGACAAGGAAATCAATTAATCGTCCACCTGCTGAAATCAACATGAAGCTCTTCTGCTTATGAGACAGAAAAAAGAACGGGTTAAAAGGTTACTGTGCTATTTCAAATGTGCAATTACTGCTAGACCACCAGAAATGGGTGCTTGTACTGTCTTCATTAGAGCTGTTGCATAAATGAGGGTAGTAATGAAGGGCTTCCTCATTCAACTCACTCCCCCCCAATCGCCAGCCTAATGCCCTCCAACACCTGGCCTTGATTTCACTGCTTGGCCAACAGCCAACTCATTAATTAGCCTCACGTTCAGCACAGCGGTTTAAAAGCAGGATGTTGTGTTGGCACCAAAGATTCCTGCTGCTCTACAGAAACGCTAAGTACACACATACTGCCTGCTTGGGAAATGCAGACACTGCTGCTCTGAGGCGAAGCGTCCCCGCAACAAGGCATTGAGCAAACAATCAAGCCTTCTTCCCTGCCCTGAGCTTCTTCCGAGGAAGTAGACTAATGCCGCAGCCTTCAGATCATGCTAGCACTCTAGTTTATTTTTATTCTGGAATATAGCAGGAAGTGGCCCATGACAAATCCTCTTGGGTTGAACGCTCGCACTCTCTCTCACACACTCTCTTCACTTGAGGTTTGAAGCTCTGGGAGCAGGCTGAGTCCACAGTCTTTATTTGCCTGAAAGTTTCCCAGAGCAGCTAATTATAGCCAAAAAATAGGAGCTGTGGTGCACAGAGGCTAGAGGCAGCAGGATTTCTGCTTATTGCGATATATCACAGACTTATTGTCTATGGACAATCATTGACTGGGAACAGATTGCGACAAGAATTACTGTGTGGCTGTCCTGCCATTCTGTATCGCTGAAGAAATAAACAAGAAAGAAAGTCAAAGAGGAAGGTAAAATCTGTCCATGTGTAATGGTGTCTGTGAAAGAGGTATATATATATATATATATATATATATATATATATACATAGTCCTTAACAGCATTCCCGATTCTGATATGTTCTATAACAACATGTCTTAGACAGGGAATTGTACGGCAGATGTCCCAGATAAAAAACAAAACAAACAAACAAACAAAAAACAGATAATCGTTGATATAGTGAAGTTTTCGGAGAGGAGATATTTATGTAGTATTTTTGGAAGGAGTTTCCAAAGTCAGAGCTATGTAACAAGACATAGCTGTGTTTTTTTAAATCTTTTTTTGAACTTGGGTTAGGGTTAGGGTTAGGGTTAGAACTTCAAGAGAGAAAAAAAGAGAGCCTCGTGAGGGAAGGAACGTTTATAGCTGCAATAACGTAACTTTCACAGACATTCCACAACATTAAATAAAACTATAATTAAATAAAAAGTATGTCATGTCTTTCTTTAATAATTAGATAAAGTCATTTTGGGACATACTGTTATATGAAAACTTCAGGACAGGAGGTCTGCGTTGGGACATTGATTATTTACCAATAACAGCATGTCCCTAAATGTTTAGAATGCTATCAGTATAGCTGTATCACTATAACTATTTAGAAAACTATAGCTCTGTGATTCTTATATACAAATTATCTAACATTTAAATATAAACTAAAGATATGGCTAAAAGCAAACCAAACCTGTAATCACGTGTAAATAAACCATCTTATCTCTGACACTGCCATTATCATCTCTAGTAGTGTTTATGTATATATCTGTTGATTTGGTATTATTCTGTTTTTGATGTATGTTAAAATCTGTTTTTTTTTTCTGTTTCATTACTTAATCATGGATATGTTTCAACTGTATGGTTTTATTGTATTGTATTTGTTGTATTTTTATTGTATTGTATTGTATTGTATTGTATTGTATTTGTTCTTTGTGATAACTTATAAGATTTTAATATTAGGTTGCCAAGGGGCAACAAATGAAAATTAGCCTGCTGGGCTAACTCTGGCTTATTTACAGTATCTGACTTTTGATTAATGAGCACTGTCCTTATCAAATAAATAAGTATTTCCACTATAGACATCTGACAAGAGTTAAAATAACAATAGCTTGGTGATACATACCAGCTTAAGCTCGCTGCCTAATGCCCTTGGACACTGCACCACCACTGAGCGATTGATTCAATCCAGCAGTCGATGCTCTATTCTTTGCAAGTGTGTGATGGTGTGATGTGATTTAAACAGGGTTTTGTGTGTGTGTGTGTGTGTGCGTGTTTAGTCTTCAGTGAGTGCAGCAGATGAAAACAAAATGAAAATAGGTGTTCACTAAGCCTCCATGCTCGGCTGACTGTAAGATGAGATTGTGTTACGAGTTACACTGATTTAGCACCAGGGAGTTTGAGCTGAGGAGATTTAAATTCTTGTAGTCCTGGAGATTCAATTCCTGTAGTTGTTGTTTTTTTTTTTTAATTTCTTCAAAAACACCAGGGCTGGGCTACTGCTCATCCAGGGAATTAGTGAGCATCTACTGTAGCGTAACTTGTTTAGCATGCACTACAACTCCCATGTCATGGGTTTGATCCTTGCATATTGATGAATATTCTTACCTTCACAGAACTGTAGTGTTTCAAGAAGTCAATAAATAATTAGTGAGCAGTGTTGGTTCATTGGTTAAGGTCTTAAGCTAGTGATTGGAAGATCCACCAATGTTGGGCCCTTTAGCACTATGCTGTCTCAGCTGTAGGTCGTTTTTATAAAAGTGTACCTAATTACTGAATTTAAATTGTTTACAAAGGGGCTACTGTCTCAACTAGTCTGAGATCTGACAAAGGCATTCAAGATCACACGTTTTATTAACGGAGTTATGAAATAACTAAAGTTTGAGAGAAAGCCAGTAATTGAAGCTCCATCTTCTTCCTAGTTAGACTGTGAATTCCCATCTTTTTCTTTGTCCACTAGTGATGACGTTTCTGTACCATCACATCCTCATCTCCTCTGTATTATTCAACAACTCCTGGCTCTTGTTTTCAAACAAGAGTTGTTAGTTGGAGGAGTCTGGCTATCTAGCGCAAAGTAGAAGCTGCCCAAAACTCCCAACAGCCCAAGTTCTCAGAGTTCTCACAACATTTTACAGTTCCGCATATCATTTGTTTGAGGATGTTGTCTGAATGAACTTTGGTCTTGTGAGCAGAATTACGGATTTGCCTCCACCAAGAAGGACATGTGAGAACTCAAATTTGGTCGAAATCAAAATGCTGTAAGTGCATGTTAGCATAATGCTTAGATCTGTAAGCATACCCCTTGGTTGGATCCACAGTCTGGTCCTCCATGTTTGTTCAAAGTAAATGAAGTTATGAAATAACTGAGGTTTGGGAGAAAGACCACACCTGAAGCTCCTAGTTAACATCCTACAAATTCATATTTAAATTCAACAACTACTACCAAAAAGTCTTTAGTTGTGCTTTATCTCAAAACAAAGCAGAAGCTGTACAGAACTCTAGCCCAAGTTGTCAATGGTCTCAGCATTTCTTTCAGTGCCAAAATTTTTTCAGAGTCTGCACTTACAAATGTCTTTTATGTACATGACATATGTTTTACAGTTTATCTCAGGCTTTGAGAACCCAAGTCGGTGTCATACACAACATCCAGCACGTGACGACCCGATGATACCTGATGATGTTGTATGCTTTTAATTTATTATGACGATGTATTGCTAGTGTTAGTAATGTAACTTCCATTACTATCATTGCAACTGATAGTAAAACGTTTTTTGCCTCACAGATCACTCATTCAGAGTTATGATCTTGATTTCTCTTTTTTTTTTAAATTAAATTTCAAAACCTTCTTTACTGCTCATCCTGTTCTCGGTTTTCTTTGCTGTTTAATGGCGGTTTTGTACCAAACTTGACTTGCTTTGTTCTCATGTTGATGTAATAAGCTCCGCTCAAGCTCCTGACATTGGTGCTAGCATTGGTAATAATCGGTTTTGTTGGAAAAAAATCACAAAAATGGTTTGAGATTATGTGCTTGCTCCAGCACCGTGTTGGTGGAAAAGCACCTCATGAGTTTTCTGACTGGCAACTCAACCACAAAACAGATGAATGCAAAACATCTACTTTCTATTCTTTCAGTATCTCCTCAAACCACAGTGGAGGATTCAGGAAACAGAAACCTCTCATCACTCCTCTATTCATCCATGAAACAGCATCTCTCTTTTTATTTCTTTCACTCTTTGTCGATTTCAGACACTGCCCTGGTCATTCAGAGACACTACCACGTGGAATGACTAGCTAAGATCATGCAGCGGAAACAGGAAGTAGTTCCGTTTAGCTGTCAGAATTGTGAAAAAGTGAAAACCAATGGCTGTATTTTATATCCAGTAAACTCATGCATTGTGCCAAGTTAGTTTCCAAACAAAGTCCCCTACTTTTAATAAGGAGCAGTGATTATGGAGCCAGGCACTGTTTCAGACACGTTTTTATATATGGAGTTTGGCTGGATGTCTTCACAACCACTTAGGAGGGACTGTACAGAGTTCAGCATCGTGTGTTTACAAGTTTGCATAAAGTGGCAGTGTGGTTAAGCATGCAAAAAAGTAGGGCATTATTTTATGCAAAATTCTGTACGCAATGAATAATTGAAGCGTGTTTTCAGCCATGACCTGCTGACAAACTAAAGCAGCGGAGGAGAACGCGAGTAACACTTTTGCTGTGCACCCAAAATTCAGGTTTTAAAGCAAGTTTTCTGAAAATGGAGAGAAAGAGGTAAACAAAAGGATGAGGGATGGAAAAGGAGAGGAAGGTGAAGCCAGCATGAGCAGAGGAGGAGAGATCAGGAGAGAAAGTGGAAGAGGAAAAGAAAAGAAGAGGGGAAAAGTAAAGGATAGGAAAAGAAAGAAAAATGTGGAGAAGAGAAGGCGGAGAAGGTCAGGAAATAAAAGGAAAGGAAAGGAGAGGAAAAGAATAGAGGTCAAGAGAAAAAAAAAACTGGAAGCGGAAGCAGAAAAGAGAAGGACAGGAAAAAGGAAAGAGAGAAAAAAGATGAGGAAATGGAGAAGAAGAATGGGAAAGAAAAATGATAGGATGAGGGTAGGAAAGGAGAAGGATGAGGAAAAGAAAACAAAGAAAAAGGTGAGGAAGGAAAAAGAAAAGGAGAGGAAGAGGAAATAGAGAGAATGGGAAAGGAAAGGAAAGCAGGAGAGGTCAGGAGAAAAAAAGTGGAAGAGGAAAAGAGAAGGAGAAAAAAGTAAATGATATAAAAAGAAAGAAAAACGTGAGGAGGAGGAGAAAATGAAAGTGGAAATGAAGAGTATGAAAAAGAGAAAAAAGATTTTAAAAAAGAAGGAAGAAAATGATAGGAAAAGCAGAAGAGGTCAGGAGAAAAGAGGAAGAGAAAAAGAGACAAAAGAAAGAACAAGGAAGAAAAAGATGAGAAGAAATAAGAAAATAAATTTCCTTCAAAAGGAAAGAAGAAGGAATAGGGAATGGAGAGAATGGGGAAAAGGAAAAAAGAAAGGAAGAGGGAAAGAAAACAAAAGATGGGATTGTCAGGAGTAAAATTAAAAGAAAATGAAAGAAAGAAGAAAAAATGTACAAAAAAAATAAGTAAGGAAGGAAAAAAGGAGGGTGTGGAGATAAAAATGAAACTGCTAGAGAAACAGAATGAAAAAGAAAGGAAGATGTGAGATCAGGACAGGAACAGGGAAGTGGAATAGGAAATTGGGGAAGAAAAGAGAAAGCGGGAAGAAGAAGGAAAAAGGTCAGGCAGTAAACAAAAACAGGACAGAGAGAGAAGGGAAGCAGAAAAATGAAAGAAAGAGCAAAAAGTTAATAGGAACAGGAACAAAACAGAAAAGGTCAACAGAGAAAGAGGAAGAGGAAAGGAAATGAGAGGAGATGAGGGGAAGATGGAGGACGTCCGTGATGCACGTGAGATGATTCCCATTAGAAATGATCCCCTTGTGACGACAAACTCAGTCACTTTTTATCAGATTTGTCCGCACTGCAGTAGAGTCTAAAAACGAACAGCTGACTTCATCAATTATGAAAAATAAACATAAATAACACCGAACAAAAAAAATACAAAAATGAAATTTTTAATTGTTTGGGGGGAAATTGCTAAATTATTACCCATGTTTTTTTCACTGATTAGCGATGCTCTTTCCCACTGACCCAGTCCAATTCATTATATTTTACAGGAAAATATCTGCAACTGTGTTTGTAATAATCAACCTGGGTGGCCTGATGCGCCATGACACGACGCGAAGTTACTGTTACCACCCTGGCATTCATTGCTTTCCAATAACAGCACAGCCTGAAATGTTTTCTTCCTCTTATATGCCAACAATGACAGTTCAAGGGGAAGGTGTACGAGACAGTGGTGAGAGCGGCCATGCTGTATGGTTTAGAGACAGTGGCACTGAGGAAGAG
>JAKKZN010000013.1:18000832-18017690 GCA_033441825.1 Pangasius elongatus
CACACTGAGTGTGAAAATTAGGGAAATAGGAGATGTGGGGTGGCAATTGAGGAGGCAAGCATAACATACAGGGTGGCAACTGCCCCCCCATTACCACAGTACAGAGCTTTTCTTTCCTTCTCTTCTCCCTGCATCACTTCTCCATGTATTCAATTCTCTCTATCAAATCTTTCTTCTCACGTGCAGTCTATTTCCAATTTCCTCCACCTTCTCCTTCCCTCAGCTTCCTCCTTCTCCCTCGCTGCAGGATGATGCTATTTGTGCCCTAATCATGTGAAATCCATCCACACGCTAAAACTCCCACTGGGGTGCTGTGATGCCCCTCTTGCCTGCTGTATTGTTTCGAGGCTTCGTTTACTTACTGTGTGGCGTCTTATTAAATTACACTGTGTGTTGCGTACCGAAACAGGAGATCGGCTAAAGTAGCTGAACTCGGACGGAGACAGAAAGAGATGGAGCTTCAGCTGACAGATTCGATTTCCTTCACCATTTGGCTTATGTTTTTTTTTTTTTCCCCGCCGGGCACTAATGCTTTCATAATGCTGTTTTAGCAATGAACCATGCCGCCAGGAGAGGGTCATGTCTCCGACATCAGCGTGGAAGCAAAGCATCAGCACCTCCATTTCAAACTGCATACGATCGATAAAAACCGAGGATAATCAGTCACGCTGCTCTCTCTCTCTCTGTTTGTGTGTGTTTGTGTTAGTAGCACGCCGCGTGAAATCGCACACTAATGCTCATGAGTGCGCGAGCATCTTGGCCGTATCCCGAACTCTGGCTGACTCGCAGCAAGGCACCGAGTCCACATGTGGCAACAGCAAAGCACGCACAGCAAATAAAAAGCATGAGGGTTAGCCATGAATAATAAACACCACACGCATCAGGCCAAGCAACCACAGACAGCATGCTGCTAAAACTGCTAGCTAGTAAAAGCATTCGATCAGCCAGGACGCGTTTCATGTCTGACGTTTGCTTTTACGTTTAGTTTCCCGCAGAAGTTCGCCTAAAATCCCACCCAGGATCTTAAATCTCTGATATTTTCAGTGATGATGTGGCTGAACATGTAGTTGAACTCTTTACCATTAAAAAAGTGGCCCTTTTGGATTAAACTAGGGATCACTTTTACCTCAGTGCATGTTGGTATCACGCCACCCCTATAATCTCTGTCTCCCAATGTTTAAAGGTGTGAAGGTCATCTAAAATCTCACCCAAATTCTTAAAATTTTTATATCTTTAGTGATGACGGGTCTGACTGTGTAGCTGTTAAAGAGGCGGCCATTTTGGATTAAACTAGGGATCACTTTTACCTCAGAGAAGTTTGGTATTGCTCCACCCCTACTGGCTGCACCTCCCACTGTTTAAAGGGGTACAGGTGACCGCGTAGCTAAACGCTGTGCTGTTAAAGAGGCGGCCATTTTGGATTAAACTAGGGATCACTTTTACCTCAGAGAAGTTTGGTATTGCTCCACCCCTACTGGCTGCACCTCCCACTGTTTAAAGGGGTACAGGTGACCGCGTAGCTAAACACTGTGCTGTTAAAGAGGCGGACATTTTGGATTAAACTAGGGATCACTTTTACCTCAGAGCAGTTTGGTATCGCTCCACCCCTACTGGCTGCGCCTCCCAGTGTTTAAAGGGGTAGAGGTGACCACGTAGCTAAACACTGTTCTGTTAAAGAGGCGGATATTTTGGATTAAACTAGGGATCACTTTTACCTCAGAGCAGTTTGGTATTGCTCGACCCCTACTGGCTGCGCCTCCCACTGTTTAAATGGGTACAGGTGACCGCGTAGCTAAACACTGTGCTGTTGAAAAGGTGGCCATTTTGGATTAAACTAGGGATCATTTTTACCTCAGAGCAGTTTGGTATCACTTCACCCCTACTGGCTGCGCCTCCAAATGTTTAAACGGGTACAGGTGACAGTGTAGCTAAACACTGCACTGTTAAAGAGGCGGCCATTTTGGATAAACTGAGGATCTCTTTTACCTCAGCACGGTTCAGTATAACTCATTGGCTCTGCCTCCAAATATTTACATACGTGAAGTTCATATGAATTCACTGTACATTTATTTGTACAAAAAATCTACATTTGTTTATTTTTTCACATGAATTCCGTAATCTCATATAAATTCTCATATATTTTTTTATTTTCACATTTATATCCAAAGTAACTATATCACATGGTTTAAGGTTATTATTATTTTTTTTTTGATTAATGCATTCTTACATTGCCCCCTGGTGGCTTGGAGGCCCTAAGTGACTGTATATCTCTCATATAAGGTTTACAGGTGATACCACTTTTGGCCATAAGCTTTATATTATAATAATAATCACACCAGCACAAACATAATATTGTTATTTTAAAGGAACTATATGGAGATTTAAATAAAAGATTCTGGGTGAGACAGACTTACAGNTGCCTTTTCATAAATGATTATAATAAAGTTTGCAATGCCTTATGAATGCATTATAACTGGCTATGAATGTATTCATAGGCTATTATACATATTATACATAACTCTTCAAACTGAAACCGAGTTCCTTTTATGCTATTAGCATTATGATGTGTTCCAAACACTTTATAATGCATAATAAACATTGTGTAAAAAGTTCAACACATTTTCCTGAATAATTATACCGCACTATGAATATTTTACAGCATGTCATGAATGTGTTCACAGATAATTAAGTATATGGCCTTCATAGAATGTGTTACAACTGCCTTTAAAGCTAGCTAAGCAGGATTGATAAGAGAATGTTATATCATCATTATTCCTGTTACTGCCTGCAAGACATTTTATATTTGTCCAAAAACGAGTACATAGCAGCTGCGAATTTGTGGCACACGTTTTTTAGCGAACAAGCACTTGTCAGTCCACTGTGACTGAAACGGATGCTGTTCCCTGTCAGTTCTCCATCTTTTGAGCACGGAGAGAGTGACGTGCTGAACTTTCGCTTAAGTTAACGTTAGGTGAGTCAGTGATCTCACGATGAAAGGGGAAAGATACGCTGACAGGCCGATGTAGCGGTGGGGAAACTGAATGACAACTCAGAGGCACGGTTTCTACAGCGCAGAGAGAATCGTAGCACACAGCTCCACCACTACAATATAGGCTAAAAAAAACAGCTTAGACCAGCCGGTTTACACAGATTAGCGCGTTAGTGACGGCAGATTAGCTACACTTTACTCGTTAATCCAGTTATACTAGTCTAAGCTGTTTTTTTTTTAAAGCAGCGTTGCCACACAGCGCACTAGGAAGCGAGCACGGTGGGCGTTTACCTGGACAGGTGGCCGTGCAGGCGCTCGTCTGGACGCTCTGGCCCTCGCAGGCGGAGCCTCCGTTCAGGGGGGCGGGGTTAGTGCAGCTCCGACTCCTCTTCTGCCAGCCGCGGCCGCACACGGCGCTGCACGCCGACCACGTGGCCCACGTGGACCACCCGCCGTTCACTGCTCGCCCACCAAAGAAACGAACAGAGCAAGTCAGGGTTACCCGACAAGCAGCACCTTTCACCCTGCCTTACACCACCTCATGCGGAAACGAATCAGAAGTCTTATTACTGTTGTTTGACTTCCATTAGCCTTAACTAGAGACTTAACAGTCAGGGCTGAATTTCATAATGAAATTCCATTTTCTAATTCCAATTATTAATTAAGGATAACTCATAGTTTCTATCCATTTATGGTTACTTTTAATGTTCTCAAACGTCCACAAGGCAAGTTGTTTCTTGTCAACGTTTACATTATAGCAGCTGTAAATAGTTTATTATTTAGAAACCGCAAAATGTAAATTCCTCTGTCATGAAGACTTTCCCATGGAGGAAAAAATTACTGACGGTTACAAAACACTGACACTGGAGACTCCTTCCAAAAACCTTAAAATGAGCTGTTACTATAGAAACGATAACATATTAGAATGAGAATTTGAATTACAGCCAGACTGTCTGAGCTGAGAAAATTCAACACCTTCTGATCAATCAGAATCAAGAATTCAGTGGGAGAATTCAATGGGAATTCAATTCAAGTTCAGTTGTTTTTTTTTTTTTTTTTTTTTTTTTTTTTTTGTTTAGTTATTAGGCTTGTGAGATTGTAATCCCACCAGACAATCAGTCTGATATTCTTCATGTTTTGTACATTATACATGACAGAACTAACTTTTTCTATACAAATACAGAGTTTGTGTCTTGACTCGTCCTTGTTAAAAAGTTTTCCAGTACAGTGTGTGTGCTCTCGAAAGAAAGAAAGAATATATTACAATAAGATGAAACTATTGTTCATCAACTTCTTTTGGTTTCATGCCAGTTGCCAAATTTCCTTGAGAGCCTGCTCGTTCTGCTTTGGGCTTTTCTGCTCAGGGCCAATCCAGCTGCTTTGGGATATAATTTCATTATTCCGAATGATGGGAGGATTTGCTTGCAGCTGCTTATAATGCCTAACATCTGCTCAAAATGAAGGTGGAGCATTATTTGGTTGATTTAGTGTTGGCTGTGATATTACATTCTGAGAAGGTGAACAGTTCACACTTAACCAGCTGTGAGTTAAAGAGGACGTCGTGCACCACAAAGGTGTGATAAATGCGTTGTTATTTAACAAATAAAAAACCTGCAATTGCTGATTTTGTGACGTTTTCCCTAAGGAGATATTTATTTAACATTTATGGAAGGTGTCTCCAGTGTAACATTACAAGCTGCGAATTCTTTGTCTTATTAACTTCAAGAAAGAGATAAACATATAGCAGTTTATAACTGCTATATCATAAACAATAACATGAACTAGCTTGAACTAGCTTGTTTCGTAACCATTGTCAAATTGCTGTGGTATAAGAGGAATGAAACACTTTGCGGTGGTAACAGTAACTCTAATATACGGGATTCAACTTGGTTAATGGCAGTGAACAGCAACGGCTACAGCAAATAAGCCGATAAGGATTGTGTGTTATCTGTCCCAAACATCATTACCTGCTAATATTTTGTCACACACTGAATTACTGGAAATGATCAGACTGATTAATGGAATGGTTTGTAATTTTAAGCCCTCTGCTGCCTGCAAAGTGAACTGCAATTTTGACAAAAAACTTTGCCGAGCCTCTGTCTTCCCTTAAGCCATCCCATAATTTCTGCTAAAATGACTTATCTTATGGAAATGATCATTAAATCAGTGGGCGAAGCTAAATTCTGGGCCAGAAAAATGTGAGGTGAAGTGATGTGTGGCCAAGTATGGTGACCCAAGGAATTTGTGCTCCGCATTTAACCCATCCAAGTGCACACACACAGTAGAGAAACACACACCCGGAGCAGTGGGCAACCTTTTTTGTTGCGGTGCCCGGGGAGCAGTTGGGGGTTCGGTACCTTGCTCAAGGGTCTCACCTCAGTCGTGGTATTGAGGGTGGAAGTGAGCGCTGGTCATTCACTCAACCCATTTACAATCCCTGCCGGGCCTGAGACTCGAACCCACAACCTTCAGGTTCACCTTCGGGTTACAAGTCCGACTCTCTAACCATTAGGCCATGACTGCCCCCATACCCAGATGCATTTCTTTGCATATTTGCAATAATATCTTCCTTGTAAGTGTACTTCTACTTCCGTAGAATTTACAGTCCATGATTTAGAGAAACCACAGTTGGGAACCACAAGCAATGCTAATGCTAAAACTAGGTTTCAAGATACGTGCCTCTAAAAGCAACTGGTGGAGGAGTTTCCCTCAACAAAATGGCTGCACTGTGAGAATAAAAGCATCTCCTATCACTCTGTTGCCCTTGTCAAGCTACAACGGCTGCAATCAATCAGCTTCTTTAAAAGCACGTTCCTCGCTGAACCACACACACTGATTACTCGATTCAAAACAGACCCGTTTTAATACTGGTTTCATTTCCACAAGCTTGTGTGGTGTGCACGCTCACGCTGGCCCTTGTGTAGTCCGAGACGCCAATACATTACTCTGCGAACGGTATAAGCCTGGAGGATTGTGCGATGATCCGGAGTCCAAAGTTCACACTGTGTTTTTAATCAAGCCCCACGTCTCTTTTCTGCTTCTCTCTCAGAGCTCAAAGGAAATCTGATTTCTTCTGTTCGGGACTGATTTGTTGTCAGGGAGCCTTGATCACCAGTCAGGCCGCTGAGGGCTCCTAATTCACAGGCTGAATCACTTCCGGAGCCTCTCTAGTGCCAGTGATTGCCCACCGCCGAGAGGGAAATTGTGCAGCGGTGGCTGGCGCGAGGGCCCTGATTACCTCTTAGCACACAGTCAAGCCACGTCAAAGCCGGCTTCGTTAAAATGCATCTCTACCCTTCTTTTCCAAGGCTCTAATAACAGCCCTTACCCCACAGCCAATGAGAGTTCCGGCAAAGCTTCACATGAGTAAAGTGACATTTTAATGTGAAGCCATAGCGGGAGGAAAAAAAACGCAGGTCTAATAGTTCCTTTTGACGAAAATCTATTCAAAAGATTTTTGCTGTAATTAATTTTTTACAATGGAGGCAAATTGGCCGTCACGTTGGTGGACCTAGCATTCACTTGCTGTTTTTCTGCCTCTGACTAATGGTGCAAAAAAAGCAAAAAAAATTAGGCCTTCTTTTCCTTTCTTCTTACGAATAATTTCTTTATTATTGAAGCACAGTTTTTTTTGGCTTATATCTAAAGTTGTTCGTGTTAAAACAAAAAAAAAAATCGAACGTCCAATCCTTTTTTTTTTTTTTTTGCCAAAGTCATGTCGCCGTCCTGTCCTTCTCATTATGACTAATAACCCAGCTGATAAGCGGCAGTTAAATATAAAAATGATAAAGGCTAAACTCTTTCCCGTGTCCTTCCGGGAGACTGGAACTCTTGATTTCTGCCTCATGTGACTGACTGACTGTGCCCTGATTACGCGAGCCCATTATGTGCCTTTAATGTATGCTAGCTTTAGTCTGAGGAGTCCTGGGACCTCCGTCTGCAATAAGGAATGGGCTAAGGCTGCGCATAATAATAAAGGTCAGCTAGCTTATAAAGGCAATTCATTATCCAATTTCAGTACCAGCGTACACAGAGAAGACGCACGACTGTGGAAGAGCTGGCGACATCGAGATTTATCGAGCTAGTCATGTATGTTTTGCTAATATCAGAGGCTGTTGCTAATATTTTGCAGCTGACTTGTAACCTAACATATTTTAACTTGGCTTGGTTACCAAAGTTTTCCTCTGATTTATGACCACGAAATTACGTTAAAATAAGCACAAAGCTAGAAAAAAGACAAAGTACAATATTAAATGTAATTCGCATACTTTCTAGCATATTATTAGCGCTTTTAAATATAGTCATATTTTGTAAACATTGTGTATACTGTATATTGTATACTGTATATTCTGAATTCCTTCAGGGATTAATAAATTTTATCTTATCTTATCTTATTGTCATTTTGTACACATATACACACCTGTCATTCTAGTTTTGTTGTTATTCAGGAGCCAGTGCTTTAGATTGTCTACATTACTACCAAGTTTGCTAGCTAGCTATGGAATTTAGCTAGTGGCGTAGTGAGAGATGGTAAAAAAAAAGAAGTCTTTCTCTTCTAAGTGGGAGTCACAAATTAAATTTTTTGAAAAAACAAAACCTGACTTTAGTATGTATGAATTGTACAGGTACACATAGGGTTGAAAAATCTCATAGCTCATGATGAGTCAGTCTTGCAAGGTTATTGCTAATGATTAAATTGAACGAATGATGAATTTACTTCCATAACCTCTTGGTTTGCGTATACAGTTTGGTGTTTTCTGCTATAGTAATGCTGAATCCAAACCCTTTTATAACGTTAGCATGCAGTTATTAGCGCTAACGCTTTTGGCTAAGTCAATAATTTTTTTATGTCCTTCTGTGCCTCAGACCAAGCTGCCTATCAACCTAGCTTCAAGTGATTTACTCTCTCCTCTTGAGGTCAAACCCCATCTCAGAGTTTTGTGTATCTATCGGATAGGTGAAAGCCATGGAGTGTGTGAAAAGGGATGAGGAGCTGAAGGAGAGACCCACCGTAGACAATCACGGCTGCCGAGGAGCTTTTGCGTCGCGCCACAATGTTCTTGGCTACGCAGGTGTAGTTGCCGGTGTCGGCCAACCGGGCTTGTTTGATGATGAGATTATGGTCCACTGTGATGAAGAAATTGGGGTCAGCCTTGGGGTCGATCAACTCTTCGTTCCTCTGCCACTCCACCTTGAGAATCAAACACACACATACACACACACACACACACATATGGAGGAACAATAAAAAGCCATTTTCACAACCTCTGTTTGGTGCCCCTTTGACATCGGCTCAAGAAGTGAGTTTAATTTTGTCACTGGGGAGCAGGACAGAGGATTAGCTTCAATCGCTGAAGAGTCACAAAAAAAGAACTGAATTCAAATATTGAGTATTCAGTCAGTTTTGGACACTTTGGCAGGCAGAACCGAGTCAGCTTACAGCTGAATATTTCATGCAGCAAACGTCTGCGGGAGCTGCTGTTGTTATTAGGCCGCTCCGTTGAGCAGCGTGAGCGGAAGCAGCTGGACGCAGTCTGGTCCAGTCCTGTGCCCTCCGCAAAAACTGCCTACATTATTAATGGAGCTAATGGGTGTGCCAAAAAGCAGGAGCTGAATCTCTCGCGTGGCGAAACATTGGCTGATACAGACGCGAGGCTAAATCAAACGAGCGGCATAATTAGCAGATGGCTTCATCAATAAACAAGTTGCTCTCACCTCAGCAGTGGGGACGCCCTCTGGAGGATGGCAGCGGAGAAGCACTTCCTGGTCGAGTGCCACCTCTTTGCCCAATGGCTCCTCCTCGAAGTTTTTCCTCAGATCTGTCAAGCAAGAACATGAATCTTTGTTTTTTAAGGCCACATTTGGGTAGATAAAGCAATGACCTAATAGTGACAACAGTTCCCAATTACCATTTTCACTACTATTAGTGATTAGTTCATGGCTTTAAATAAGAAGATTTGAAGTCTGTTTTGTTTCGTAGTGGGGTTTTGGATTTGAAGCAGAGAATAAATACACATGGTTAACTACGGTTAAACAAGGTCTTGAAACTTTTTACATTTGAAGATATCAGCATAACCTTGAAAATGTCCTCTAAAAGCAACCTAAAGCCATGCTGCACAGCACATATAGCGAGCCTAGTTATGACAGAAAGGCGAAGGTTTCTCCAGAACTCGGTGTAGGCGTCAACAGTCTTGTCTACAGCCGATGTTTGCTCACTTGTTTGTTTGTTTGGGAGCTCGCGAAGATCCACCTGCGTGAGATGGAACCATAGGACAGGCCCTAGAGCTTATTTAGAGCTGCTTGGATGTGTTCGAGGATGGCTGTAGCCCCTGGGCCAAGCATCAGCTGAAAGCAATTGCATTATCCCTCCCTAGCCCTTTCACACACACATACCACACACACACAGTGCACATTTTCTACACTGAGAGATTCACACATACACACATATACGCACACACACACCATAGCATGCGTCCTATACCCACAGGCAACTGACACAAGTGTTGATGGGATTCGGATTGAATTTACTGCTCTAAATCGTGTTATAGGCAATATACAGAGTTCGAGTTGTAGTGCAGAATGTTTTCAAAACAATTTTTGCATAAATGTTCATCAGAGTGGTGCCCATGGAGATCACTGGCCTTGTGGAATATCAGAATATCAGCAAAGTGGAGTTCATGTGTGAAGACATCACTGCCAGTCATTTTGCATGCCTGTCCAGAACAATCATAGCATTACTGACGAGAGCCCCACCTCATTCATTTTAATTAAACTGGATTTAACGGTCCGGGGCGACACGGTGGACAGCCTGGAAAAATTTCGTCCTGATCTGACAGGCAGAACTCGAATAAGGTCGAATTGAAAGCATCCGTCTCTTTCCCCGCTTCCTGCTTTAAATGCTACATGTTCATGATGAGATTAATAGGGCTATAAAAATCCCAAGCAACTTAACAGTGTCTCGTCTTTGCACATCTGACACCAAAGATGAGAGCGACTCCCTCTTTGTTCTGGTGGCAGATTTCGAAATAGCACACTGAGATGCATGACAAATCCGGTTTGATTGCGAGGAGCTCTCAGCCACAAACGTAGCCCGGGATTGGCGGCGACTGCATTGTCTGAGACATTAGCAGCAAAATGAAGCATCCCCTCTTCCTGTGTGAGGCCACATGATAACTGGCCCACACGTGATTCTTCTGGAGCCTAATCGCATTATCACAGTGACAGATATGGAAACCGTGCGGCCTCTTGAGGCAATTACCGAGTGCGCCAACGCAGATTAGTGGATTACCACGCCGCAGGCTTATTCCGATCAAACTTCCCAATCAAACATTAAATAAGTCGTACAAACCCATCTGAATCAATCAGCCTCGGGGAACACATGGCTCGAGTGGTTAGACTGATTGGCCAAATGCAATTCTGAAACAATTTTTTATTCCAGCGTGTCAGTAACAGCAAATTCCACAAGAGCAAGAGACCCATTAAAGGAAAATGGTTTGATGGGGAAAAAAAGACATTTACACAAATGTTCCTCTTTTGATTTCTGACTTTTTTTAATCAAATGGCAGGGTGTAGTCCCGCCTCATTCCTGCCATTCATAGGATTCACTCTTGGGAATGGTCAATCCCAGTGAGCACTGAGTAACCAGAGTTATTCACGGATGTCCATATCTTGGCCCGTCACTGTCAGTGGTCTACTTTTGGTCAATCCTTGTCTGCTCAGATTTGTCCACGATTGTTGTGTCTTCTATGTTTCTGAAAAGCTGTTTATGTTAAATGATTGTTCTGGCTGAAATCTAGACGTTCCAATGAGACAACAGTCTCTTTCAAAAGTCTTTGCATCTTTCTGTCTTTGTGATAATGAAAGTATATCTCATCCATATAATTGAATTGAATCCAACTTTTTTGCACGCCTTTATAATCTTTTCTAAACTTGCACGAATTGACACTATTCATCTCTCTAATCTCATTTTAACCTCATTTTCTCCCAATAGCCAATACCCACCCACTAGCTCACAACCCCCCCCCCCCATTCCCCTTCCCCCATGTTGAGTTTTTATTTCAGTTTAGTTCTCTCCCCTGTTCTTACATTGGCTGACTATCCTAATGTGTTCACCTGTTCCATGTCTCACCCTGATTAGTTCGGTTATTTATGTCCCTCCTTGCGAAGTCTAATCGTGATTTGTTAAGTCAAGACCTTACCANCCTGCCTGTGTTTTCATCCCAGCTATGGACTTTGGCTGACAATGATTCTTGGATTACACTTGGATTATACACACTAATTTATGCGTCCTGCCTCCCATTTTGACGTTACACTCGCTAGTTCTTCCCTACCAACCAGGGAGGGTAAAGGCTAGCATGTGCTTCCTCTGCAGTGTGCGAAGTCATCTATTGCATCTAGTCAAAATGAAAGAAGCAATGTTGGACACCAAACAGTACATGTCTTATTTGATGGACTATATATGGAGTAAGTGGGACCATTTCATTAAAGCAAGTCTATTCTGAATCTTGTTGAATTATAAGCCTTTTTCCCTGGACATTATGTGCTTTGGTTGTGGTTTCGATGGTTCGCATTACTCACAGGCGATGCGCACGTAAGCCTTTTGGCTCTTCTGGGTTCCTGTAGTGCTCCAGGCCACACACTGGCACCAGAAATCCTCCAGCCCGAAGATCTTCTCCACCTGCTGGCGTGAGATGTCGATCTTCACCTGCATCACTGGGAAACCTGAGGAAGATAAACATTATGCATTATAAAAAAAAAGCCCAGAATTTTCTCTGGATTTGAGGATCTGGACTCTGGAAAAATGAAACACCTTCTCCAATGGGAACCGTCTGTTGTATGGATTTAAAGAGAAGCTTTAAACCGAAGAATGGATGGAGTGTATGAGCTCCCTATGGGCTTTCAGAAGGACATGGATGTTCCCCACTTGGTCGTTCTCTGTGCTTTTTTTTTTTTTTTTTTTTCCACATGAACGAGCTGATGAGAATAGTTCTTTAAAACCCTAAATGGATTCTAAAAGGAAAAAAAAAATCATTAGATATTGTGACAATTTGTCAGCCGCCTCGGCTCAATGAGTATTGCCTACACGAGTGGTGTGAAGTCATCCCACAAAATAATTCAATTCTGAGCTGACAGTTATGAATGAATGCCATCAGAGTTAACCATCAACGAAAAGACTGTAGCGCATTATCCATTCGTGGTTTGTATAGGGAGGAAGTGTGTGTGCGTGTGTGCGTGCGTGTGTCCGTGCATGTGTGCAAAGGAAGATTAGACTGAGATAATTTTTCTTTGCATTATCTCAGCGACTCTGTGATATCTCCCCTCTGGCTATCACTCATCTCTTAATACAAAAGCATGACCTTGAGGATGTCCATGTCTCCCGCTTTATCTAGTCCCCTCACACTCGCTCCTCATTCTCTTGCTTAAAATGCTTGCCATGTTTTCACAGAGATCTTCTCCGTCCTTTAGGCGGACACAACTAAAGAAACGAGCGCTAAGCTTGATTTATGTATGTAATGTATGTAAATGTCAAGCAGGACGTTTCTGATGTTTTCTGACAATACAATGCTAAAATAGCTAACAAGTAACGGACATCAATCTCACACTTTTAAAATAAAAATATTAATATAAATATCTGCCTCAAATCATATCCAGTTCCTAACAGTTTAGGATACTGTGTGATTTGCTGTGCCGTTATGGGGTGGCCAGCTTGGACAATCTTTTTTCCCCTAAGTGCTGAATTGTAGCAGAAAGTGTAGCACATGCTAACTTACAATATTTATTTACTATATATCCACGCATTTTCTGTACTGAGGGTCACAGGGGAACCTGGAGCCTATCCCAGGTCCCAAGGTCCCTGGGGCATAATGGACACCCATTGCAGGGCACAATCTCACACACACAATCTTCACACACCCTTTCACACACTAAGGACAATTTAGAATTGCCAATTAGCCTACAACGCATGTCTTTGGATTGAGGGAGGAAACAGGAGTACCTGGAGGAAAGCACGGGGAGAACATGTAAACTCCACGCACACAGGGCGGAGGCGGGAATCAAACCCCCAACCCTGAAGGTGCGAGGCAAACGTTATTATATTTGATCAATTATTTATCCAATTATTTATCCTTGGTTGCGATAGACCATTACTTGTTAGCTACAATACTTGTTGAATCTGTAATGGTGGAGAGGAATGTTGCATTCGAGTGGTGTCGGAAACTGGGACATAGAACTTTTCCTACAACGAGATGTGACATATCTGTGGTGAAACTCATCAACATCTTCAGTTACGTATTTTTTAGCTGATTAGCTGATTATTTTCTAAAATAACGCCACGTCCCGAAACGTTTTATTTCCCTTACACCACAGCAATTTGTCAACGATTACAATTTCTGTTTGTTAATGATCAACACACCATGCTTTTTATCTGTTTACAGTTATACGTCTTATGTTGTGGAACATCCACTTTCACATTCACAGCTTTTCGTCTGGAAATCTTTCTTGCCTGAAAACTTAAAGTTACAGCTTTACCTCTGACTGTTATAAAGCGCTGACACTAGAGACTCCTTCTATAAACGTTAAATAAACATCTCCTTACAGAAAACCCTAAGCATCTACCATACACATAGAAACGATAACATATTCGAAACGAGCGTATTAATACAAACCTTGCAGCCGGAAGTGCTCTCAGAGCTGCTTGTTATAGAACACCTTCTGACCAATCAGAATCGAGAATTCGACACTCAGACGTACAGATACTATAAAGTAGCTGATGTGTTTCATTTCTTGTTTATCGCAAAACTGCACAAAGCCCAGACATTTCATTACACATATAAAACCATCGTACTAGTGTACGAGCTTCTGATGAGCAAAAGTACATGATTCGATGTTATTACCTATAAACCTGCTTCCCTCAACAAGTCCATGAGCTTCTGTATTTGATTTGAGAGAACACAGCGGGACTAAAATCCATCCCAGCTCCTGAGAGACTATATATGCAAAGCACATCACGGGTAAATGTGATGGTTTTTGGCTGCATTAATTATTGTTTGTGTTAAAAAGTGAAACGCAATTATTTGAAGGGCTCGGCTCTTTGAGGGAAAGCCAATTCCAGCCCAGATTGCTTTCCTAATTGCATTGCGTTTGTTCGCGCCGTTCTTTTTCCCGTAATTGCCTGTATTCTTCTCCGCCGAGCGGCCTTTTTTTCCATAAACATGACTCTGCCGGTGCGTTGGGTTGGTCATGCATTACAGCGCGGGCTTGTAGCCTGACACACTGTGCTGCATGAGTATGCATGATATACAGTCAGGTGAAACTTTATAATGAACGATTAGCCGAGGAAGCGAGTATCGCGATGGGGAAAGCTGGTATAATTTTCAAGCAAGAGCCACGGGCAGTGGAAGCATAATTGAAGCAAAGACTGAGGCGAAGACAGAACTGAACTCTTGCTATCACTCACACGGGGGAGGCGTCAACCTAATTACGCCCGGGAAGCCGAAAAAAGACAGGCAGTAGTCACTTCAATTAAACGGCTCTTGATATCTTTTAATAATCCTGATAGGGAAATTGTTAAGTGGCTCTCGTGCCAGTCTTGGGGTTTGAACTCGCAACCTTCCGCTATCATGCTTTCTAATTAGGTTTATTCTGGTCGCCTGTGAATACGTGGTAACGTTCTATATCGAAATGTCCGCGGGTCAGAATCACTCTAGTTTTAATGCAAAGTGGGCGGAGCTTATATACAAAAATCATAGGTATCATCATCATCAAATCAAGGTAGATGGCGTTTGTCCTGCCTATACAGCTTTTACCATGATAAAAAATTAATTAAACATAGGTTTATTGGGACATGTGATCGTGAAGTGGGTGGAGCTTAAGCCTTCAGATAATGCAGTGGACACAAGTGGAGAAAAAAAACAATTTTTAAAAATATTCTTAGTTCATCCAAAAGTGTGAAAAATGATTGACATGAAGAAGATTGCCATAACGTTGTTATAGTAAGCAAATAAAAAATACATTTTTCCTTTTTACTGTTTCACTAATCAAGTGGCAAGTTGGTCGCCACGAACAGAGGGCTAGCAATCAAATATGTGCATTAGCATATTAAGCCACGCCCACTCGGACACTATTCAGTGGTTTGATCAGCTTGCTTTGTAAACAATATTTCATCGCAGTTCAATCTTGTTTCTAATACAAAATGTTTAATGTAACATTCCTGAGGTTTTTCACTGGTTTAATCCTAACGGAAAGGTCGGCTGGGGTAAAAAGCATGAGGCCTCCTTCAGCGTTTGCCTTTTTTCTTTTTCTCTGTCTGATTACGGATGAAAGGAACATGCACATGAGAGATAACACGGCTCCAAATGTAGAGATGAGATGCCCAAATGTGAGGAATGAAAATTAAAATGCAAATCTCCATGTCTGTCTCTGTGAGGCGCATAAGCTTTTAGATTTCATCCATCAGAAATCAAATCGAAATGATTTCAAATGATGAAACAGCTGGAAAAAAAAAAAAAAAGAGGAAAAAATTACAACTCAAATCCTTGCGTAAGAGCCGCTGCAGCGCGCCGGTTTAAAAACAGGTGTTCTGGGCACGGACCCAACAGCATCTGCTTATCTGGAAAGAGAAAATTTAATGAAGGCTTCATTGTATCAGCCAAATATCATATCAGGGCAGATCTTAATGTCTGACTGATAGCAAATAAATTTGATATAAGGATCACAAAGCCTGGCAGCTGAGCGCTCGATCGTTTATACACAAAGAGACGAGGCTCGTTCCTGACTAATCCCAAGTGATCTGATCAAAGCCTGACTGTCACGAATCAATGCTTTGATAAAATATGATTGAATCAGATGGGGTATTAATGGACTGAAAAAAAAAAACACACACAGATGGAATAATATAGAGACTGCAGTCACAGTGCTTATCATTTATACATAATACATACGATACGAAATGCAAGTGGGCGGAGCTTAAGCCTTCAGATAATGCGATGGTCCTGAGTGGACAAAAACAGAGAAGTAAACATTTTTTGCTATTTTTATTACTACAGATTGATGCCGATTTATCCAAAATATTTTGAAAAAAAGATTTGTCTGACAAAAATTGATGTAACGTCTGTCCGGGATACAAACTTAAAAATATTTTTAAAAAAAAATTCCAACTGTTTTGTTGGAGTGACACACTGGGTGCAACAAATAGACGACTATTGCTCAAACATGCTCATTAGCATATTAGGTCACGCCCACCAAGACATTATTTAGATTGATCTTTATTTCAAATAGTATGCTTAGTACACTCAAGCTATACTAGTTATGTGTTGTTATCCTACTATTATTGGATTCTCGATTCTGATTGGTTCTGGCTGTACATGTAAATATCAATGTGCTGGTTCGAACGTGTTATCATTACTATGGTAACAACACACACATGGACTGGTATAATCGACGCCACATACAAACAGATGGAAAAAAAATTCACATGGTGAAGATTTCTGTGAGGAGACTTTTATAGAACGTTTATGGAAGGAGTCTCCAGTGTCAGTGTCAGTGTCAGTGCGACAAGACTTCGCACTTTCCGTTTTTTTCCGGTAACATACGCTGATATGCTGTTTATTAATAAACAGCCCCGCTAGCATTTAGCGACTAGTGTTTTAGACAGAGGAGTAGACTGGGGGACTCGTGGATGTTGAGTGTTATGGTGATCTGGTGTGTTTGGATGCTGTCTTCCTCACTCGTTAGTCACTCAGGTTTGTGACGGCTGAGTGACTGTATGCCTTACATATCAGGGATCTCTCACGTCTGTTTCCCCTGGTTCTCCTTTTAGTCATGCTGTTATAGCTAGTCCTGCCGGAGTCCCCTGCACTCCTCATTAAGTTT
>JAKKZN010000013.1:18033385-18045873 GCA_033441825.1 Pangasius elongatus
TTCAATCTAAAACCACAATTATTGTAATAATCAACTTTGTCATTAATTATTTTCTTAACATCACTCCCTGCTATGTTTCATTCCTTACATAATGTCTTATTAAGGCAGTGACATATCACTTTACACTACATTCGGTAGAGAATGGCGGGTTTTGCTAGTGAACAGCCAAACTGCCTGGGGCTCGTTGTCATTAGCAGCCAGTGGGATAGTGCTGCATGCTTAATGAGATGTCCTCGTAAACACGACGGCTTTATAGTCCAAATTGTGTTCCTTTAACGACAAAAACTCGCTGGCGGAAAGAGGGGCATAACTTGCTATTGACAAGCCTCCATCCAAGCAAAAAACGGAAGGACAGGCAAAGGACAAGAGGCTCATCAGGAATGTTGTTAAATTAACACACCAGGGTCTGCTTGGGCAAAACACGAGGTAATAGACACGCCTGATAAACGACACGCTCATAAAACAAAGAGTTTAACAGGTCTACGTTACAGACAGGTGACGGCGATGGGGGCAGGTCTCAGCGTCGCCTCCTTGTGAAGCAGACAGGTTCTTTCTCTCGCTGTTATTTGGGCATCAGCCCAACACAATCAGCTATTAAGCTCCAAACTGGAGGGTTTAGGTTTCTTCATTGAGTGATGGACATTATGCATGCCTATCCACCTCGAGCTACAGGAGCATCAGCAAAAACACAAACATCCGCCATCATCCCCTCTCTGAATGCTGACAAGGGCAAGAGAGAGAGACTGAGTGTGGGAAAGAGTATCTCTTCTCCTCACTGTGCAACATCTGATACAGAATACCTGTACGAATACCGGTTCACTGACCACCAAGAAACCAGCAGATATAAAAAGACAGATTTACCAAAAGAGGAAGGATTCTGTGATCACTGTATAACAGGTCATACTGAGACAAAGATATACTTTCAGTCCCAGGGAAGCTACATCCACTTTCTAATGAGGTCAGTGTCGGTTTTTGAGCCATAAAGGTGTGAACTGTTAGTGTATTTCCATTGTCTACAGGGACTGTGCTAGAATTTCTCCCAGTTCAATTTAAATTCGGCTGCCGTTGCATCGTGAATGGCCTCTTCGACTAGAGAGTGAAATCTAATTAGCAAGTCAAAGCACACTAGCGATTTAATGCAAACTAGCAAGAGAAAGCAAACTAGCGATGGAAAGCAAACTAGCGCGGGAAAGCTGACTAGCAAGGGAAAGCAAGCTAAAGTGGGAAAGTAAATGAGTGAGAGAAAGCATAGTAGTGAATGAAGCAAACTAACAAGTGAAAGCAAACAAAGTGGAAAAGCAAAGTAGAGCAAGAAAGAAGACCAACAAAGAATGCAAACTAGCAGGAGAACGCAGGCTAGTGAGAGAAAGCAAACTAGCAGGAGAATGCAGGCTAGTGAGAGAAAGCAAACTAGCAAATGAAAGCACACTAGTGAGAGAAAGCAAGCTAGCAAGTGAAAGATAACTAGCAAGTGAATGCAAAACTAATGAGGTAAAAACAAACTAAACAGGGAAAGCAGACTAGCGAAAGAAAGCAAATTAGCAAGTGGAAACAAACTAGCGAGTAAAAGGAAAACTAGCGAGAGTAAGCAAACTTGTGAGAGTATCCGTATGTAATAATTCTACTGTACTTTGGCACGTGGTTACGTGTAGAGGGTTCTCCCTGGTGGTGCAGTCACAACAGACGCGAGTAATGTCTTTTACGTGCAATGTGAGGACAGAACACAACAGCTTTTGTAACACAATATGCTACACTGTGAAACTTTGTTAAAAGAGGATAACAATCATAAAACACCTTTGTTTCCTGTCAACCAAAACATGGGACTGGGCAGCACACTGGAGCTTTTCCTTGCCCTAATAGACTGATAGATTTGATTCAGTATAGTATGTTTTCAATATGAATCAATTTTATTGATTGGGTCCTAATAGGTTAACAAGTGGTGCGTGTTTGATGGCACTGTAATGGAGTTTGAAGGTCTTACATGAGTCCCGTGGTCTCTGATTGTGGCCTTGTGGTAAAAAACAAACAAACTCTGGTTGAATAAAAAAAACAGTTCAATAAATCTAGTTGATTTCTGTTATATTTGTCCTGTTATATTTATATGTGTCCTGTGTTTCAGGCTGTCTGCCAAGCAACCAGGAAGCACTGATACATACACAGCATTTATAGTTATCTAAATTCAGGCAAACTGACGTTAAAAATACAACAATCTGCCTGAACCAATAAGATTAACCAATTAGATCCTGATGAGAACTCATTCCAGTGTGGTGGTAAAACAGGAAATCAGGCTAGCCGTCAGCGGTAATGAATCACGAACACGCAAGCGCGGGCCGTCCACCCACGGACAGGTAGAGCTTAACAAATGATCCCACTTCTGCCAGCGTCACACAAATCTCCCTGATTAAACCTCTCGGGAGTAGGGAAAAAAAAAAATCCTGCACTTTTGGAAAAAGAAGCAGTGAAAATTGTGTCATATTTCTTTAAAAACAATGCAGTCTTTTATAACCCTGATAATGCAACATTGCTTCTTTGTTTGGGGAGGAAAAAAAAAAAAGCACCTAAGTTTTGCGGATAGGGGAAATTGGATAGATCCGACTTATTATTTATGCCTTTCTTCCGAGGATAAAGCCACTGTCAACGCTAAACCCGTAACGGCACAAGCCTTCACAACACATTCAAACAGTCGTAACTGCGAACAAAACCTAAGCTAAGTCGTATGCACAATAAAGGTTGCAGCCATGGCGTAAATTGGTTTGGAATAGTGCCTAAGCTTCCCGCTGCTTCTGTCTAGTGAAAGAATGCATTTCGGAAGAGCATCCTTCTTTTGTGCACCCGCTTCTTCTTTTGTGTATTCAGTTTCCCGAATGCCGCGGGCCGGATCCACATTTCTAAACCTCAAACGCACTCCTCCGCTATTTCCGAGGGCTCCTATGGAACATTTTTGCGATGGCTAGTCAAGGCGTCAATCACATTAATCACCAGGCAGCGCTGAACGTTCTCCATCCCGACCCAGGAAATGCCTATTTAAACTATCTCCGTTTAAACAGAGCTCTTGGCCAGACATCAATTTCTCATAATTGGCCCTTTGGAATTCAATCGTGAAGCACTCGTTTTTCAAAACTTCCCACTTTAAAACTCTGTTAGGACACAAACCTGACATTATGATGCATCTTGGAGTAGCTAAAAGTCTGGCTGCCCCATAAGTACTGTATTTTTAATGTCACAAGTGATGGAAAAGTAATGCAATTTCACATTATAATTGTCTTATCATTGTCCATCATTCTTCACTAATATAAGTACAAAAAATGTCTATGAAAGCAGCTGGGGCGATAATGTCAAGATGCTGCATGACAGCAGGAGATGATTTGTTGAATAGCTAAATTAAATAATAACTGGTTTGATTGCTTATTAGCTTTTTTTTGAGCGCTTGTGAAGAAAATGCAGTTCCTGGAATTGAACAAATTGTGGCAGCAATAAAAAAAAGACAGCTAAGAAACCATGAAGTGAAACAGCTATAAATTCTACTGTATGAACAACCTATTAGCTGGGGAAAAAAAAAAACCACCCAAACATCCAAAAGAACCTTTGAGGAACTTTTTTTTTATACCTGTAGCTGGATCGACGGTGCGCTCGATCAAATGGTCATCCTGGTGCACCCACTCTCCGTTACACTTGAAGTAGATCTGAGTGGCGGGTGTCGAGCGGCAGGTCAACGTCACCGGCTTGTTCTTCACGATGTAGACGTCATCCGGCTCCACCAGGAAGTGGGGCAGCAGGTCCGAGAAGGCAGCTGGGAGCGGGTGCGTCACCGTCGCCGCGTGCTCCGCTCCTGTGATTCACAAAGACACAGAATGAGAATGTGATTCGATTTCGGAATCCGGAAAAAACGCCCATCGTGATGAGGGGGTAACGAGCAAAGATAACGAGAGAATCAAATCTGATGCTCGGGAACCCTGTGGCTTGGCAGATTGATTTTGACACGTGTATCTGTGTATAACAAGCAACAACGTCGAATCATGGCTGGTGAGGAATGAAATCATACTAACAATGGACGATGAAATACAGCTAGAATTACAGTCTGAGTTACTGGGATCAGTGTGTTTGGCATTTCTGTGTGTTTTGATCCCTGCATTGTGATGCACACTGTGTATGTGTGTATAATGGAGAAAAAAGCACCCCAACACACACATACTCACACACACACACACACACACATATGCAGACTTGTTAACAGGCAGAATAAAAAGCCTGTGAGTAGTATGGCCTTGTCAGTCTTCAGCAAAACGCATTCTGAAGCCTTGCTTCCTTTCCGTTGTTAATCACAGGCTTTTAAGATCAGAGCTGATGGATTGTAGACCATAAATCCCTCTCGCTCAATGACCACGGCACTTCAATGCACGCTCGCCAGGCTGGTATTCCGCAGCTCAAGCGAACGCATGAACACAACTGTCTCTGATCGACAGCTGATCCGCTTTGGTAGCGGAATTGTATTTTGATACCACTGAGGCACAAATGAAAGCATGGTTTCGACATACTATTAACAAAGGAGCACCGGATGCTCCTCATTTCAGGAGCAAGCAATGAGGGATGATGATTAGGCTGTGCTCTGACCCAGCGATGTGTACGCGAGCGATTCTTCTGACAAATGGCGCCCTATCAGTAATTCTGTTGCTTCATTTGTTAGGCACAATGTTTTTCTGCTGCTTGTAATTAAGGAATGAATTGCTAATTTATCCTTTTCCACCCACGTTCCAGAACAATCGGGCATCTGCTGCTCGGCGACTGTGTTTATTTTGTGCTCGCTCCAGGGGTGACTCCCGCCTGCGAAACAACTAACCTTTAAAAGGCCTTCAGGGGGAAAACGAACTCAAATTTTTTTTTTTTTTTTGTGGGGGGAAGGGGGATGAAACTTGGAAATACCGTCAATTATGGCGACCCATTTTGCCACTTCATATCGACTTCGTGGAAATTTCCAGAGTGAACGCTGCGTTCAACAGGTTTCTTTTCACAATACATAAAGCTAACCACATTGTGTCAACATTGTACCTTGGCAAAGTGTGCTACCATGAAAAAAGTGGAATGCAGGCTAGAACTAATTCACTCACCATAATCTAATACAGCCGAAGAGTCTGTTCTTGTGAAATCTGCGACCTTGGAGTAAGAAGAATGTATTAAGGAGCAAAAGAGTGATGCCAGTGCTGACGTTTTCTGCTAACGGACGTACAGGTTGCTAGCTGATGTAATAATAAATGGCAATCTCTGCAGTAAAGGCTTTAAACCAAATGGCTGAAGGAATGAAACACTGTCAGGGTGTGCTGTTATAGGAAAATAAGCAACGATGGGCTGGGGTGATGAAGCAGATCTTCAGTCTGTGTAAGTGTTCTAAAGCCTTCGCCATGTCAGAAAACCTTTTACAGTTTTACCTGTGTTAATAAACTGGCACTGGAGACTCCTTCCAATCAATGATGACACGCGTCTTTAGATGCGTTTCTTTGAGTGTAAGATGTTATTATAAACCTTAGCGGCAAGGCACGACGGTCATAGCTGCTGTAGAAGAAAAAGAATCAACACCTTCATGACCAATCAGAATCGGGCAATGAACGACGCTTTGGTATAAGTCATATTAATGCCCCTCTTCCCATTTCCTTTTGTCATCTCGCGCCTAGCTCTGAGCTGCTAATTCATCAGATTGATATGCGACGAGGAGCCGAGCTGCGGCTATTGAACCCCCGCTAATGTATCGTGTACGTGTTTAACTCTTAATGAAAACTAAATGTTCTGTGTCCAATGAAGGGCATACATCACTTACTGCTTTCTGTCTCATTTTGCTGCCTCTACCTCCTCTCATGGCTCTCAGTCACATTTTTTTTTTGTCCGGTCAGAGAGAGAGAAAAAAAAAATAATGCCTGCATTGTGAAGAAAAGATCACATTTGTACAAGCATTAACCTGCTGTACCTGCTGTACAAGCATTAACCTGCTGCTCTCTCATCAGCAAGACAAACGGGGGGTTTCCATTACAGGAGGGTTACTACAGGACAATCACAATCAAAATGTCCACCTTGGCTCAAAATGGCTTTCATTAACCTAAAGGCGAGCTCTCGCCGGATGCGGTCTACTTAATGAGTCTTAATTTAGTGCCGTGATGATTGCCATTAGCTCTCCAGGGTGACCCTTCTTTTTTGCCACTAGATTCGACATGACAGGCCCGTAAACCAGTCTGCTTCCACAACATGGTGCTGTCCACAGACACAAAATCCGACCCTTTGTCGACATGACCTCCTGGTGTTGTGTGATATTTTGCATTTATTTTGGAATATCTCTGAACTTTAATATGCCAAGAAGAATGTGATCCCGTTGACTTTTACCATGGCATGGTCCCTCATTCTAGCTGGAGCAAGTACTTCAGAAAACTGATGATCTCCTTGGATTTTCAAGCAAAGCATTCTCTAGCGTTTACACAAAATGGTGCGAAAAACAAACGACATCAGATGCACGCCTTAGTAATGAGAGAGGTTAGAGGAGAATGGTCAGGCAGGTTTGAGCTGACGGTAACTCATATAACTACTCTTTACAACCGTGATGAGCAGAAAAGCATCTCGAAATGCACAACACATCCAATTTTGAAGTGGATGAGCTTCAACAACAGAAGACCATGCCAACCCATGTCAGTTAATGTCATGTTTCCATGTGAAAAGTAACTTTAACTACTATGTCAAACTGTTGGTCGATGATATTCGCCATTTTGCTTGTAAACATCATTCAATCTCTGTAAGTTTGCTGCTCATACGGTGTGTCTGACTAATGCTACGTAGTTTGCTAACGAATTAATCAGAAGTAAAATACCCCCACTATTTATCATTAGCTAGAAGTCTGTTCTCTGGCTTGCTGCCTAACCAATTATGTTAGCTACTAGAATTGATGCTAGTCTAAACATGCTTTCTTAGCTAAATATGTTCCGTTCATGTTAGCAAATTAGCAACACTTATCTGAACGTGATATTTTTTTCTAATTAGATGGAGTTCATGCTTTCTATGACGAGAAAGGAGATTTTATAGTCTTTGCTTAGTCAGGCATATTGAAACATTTTATAGAGGTAGGTCCAGGGGCATGCATGCTCAAGTCCAACACTGCAGTCCAGGGGATTATACGTATTCGAACGCACGTGGATAGCCGTCGAATGAAATGGTTACCTAACGCAGATGACGCTGCATTTCTTTTTTCTACATTGAGGAACTTATCTGAAATGACTGGATGCTAAACTGAGGCTGCTTGATTGATAAATAGCGTCCAGTCAGTAGCTTGATGAGAAAAGACGAGACCTTCGAGAAAGTCAGAGATGTTTTTTTTTTCAATAATACTTGAGTAAAGTATAAATGTGCCAAAATAATACTTACGTATAGTACTGAAGTACAATTCCTCAAGTATTTTCCACCGGTGCAAAACAGTTAGGAGTCAAGACGTGAACAGGAAACAATAAACTGACTATACAGTGGATTTAATAACACCATCAGTCTGTAAATGGCAAATATAATACACCAAGCGTACAGAATCCCGGAGTATTCTGCGAATGTGAGAGTCATGATGTGACAAACCAACTTCCCTTCGGCTACATCACAGGTGACAAAAACTGCTGTATTAAAGCTCAGCACTTTCACACCTGCCTTACTCTACACGCCTCCCGTATCAGAGCTCTTCAGTAGATCAGACACGAGGAGCTGCCACCGTGCCTGGAAATGATCTGGAGCATCAGGAAGTCTATACATCCTAAAGAAGCGTCCTCGCACAAAATGCTCAGCGTGAACATTTTTCTCTGAAGACTCAAATTATTTATGCATGAGTCACAGAGGCATATATTAGGAGTGCAGAGTTTCAAATTAATGTCATTCCGTAAGGCTGATAGATGGTCCTCACAGACACAGTGTTATAATGTATGCTATACATTCATCATCATCCTTCCAACACACACACACACACACATAAAATGCTGCGAATTTAACTCATGGATCGGTGCACAAATTAAGTCATCACCATCTTATGAATTTAACCTTTGACACGAAATGCGATATCTGAATAGAACAGACGCTTGTGGAAAATTTCTCGTCTTCGCACCTTGAATTGTAGGGTAAAAAAGTTCTATTTATCAGATAAAGGATCTTGTGTCAGAGGTCTTCACGGAGCTGAGGTTGATACTAAAAGAGACGCGGCTCAAAAACTGTGAGCGGATATAAAAAGTTTAGCCTAATGTCACGTCAAAAAACATCTCCCCCGCCAGCTGTGGCGTGAGACGCTAACGCTGTTTAGCAGCTGCTGACCACTGGGCTCAGAAGCCAGGCCGCCGGGCGCTGTCGCATCCCATCAGGCCTCAAACGCGAGCCCCAGCTGCTGCTGCGATCTGGCACCACATCCAAAGTGTGTCACGGAGAATGAACAGTACTGTAAGCACACTCCCAACACAATTAATCCTAACACAAAAGAGCCTCAAAACAGATCGCTAAGGGCTCAGAAGTACCATAAACAGACCCTCCGCTTCACACGCACACGCTCCCTCACACAAGTCCTCACAGAGTGCCTCCAAAAAACAAATTTAGCACCACAAACAGATCCATAACCTCACACAAGGATGTTTGGTCTTTTGAGCGCATCACTGGAAGACATATTCAGACATGTTCATGGAGTTCTAGGGTTCTCTTTGTTGGTCTGTGAGTCTGGTTCTAGCGGTAAAGTTCCACAAAGAGAACCCCATGACTATATGAACATGTCTGAACATGTCTCCAGGTGCAAAAATGTCTCGAAAACAGACCTGTAACACCAGAACCAGAGCCTTAGGTAAAAAAGAGAACACATAAAGCCATGAACATATCTGAACCTGTCTTTAACTCAATGAAATATCATCTTTAGTCTTAGAAACACAGAATTTAACACCAGAACAAGACCATTAGGTAAAAAAAGAGAGCCCCATAACTCTATGAACATGTCTGAACATATATTCAACCCAAGAAAACATCACCTCAAGTCTCAAAACGAGAACTTGAACACCAGAACTGGACCCTTAAGCAAAAAAAGAGAACTAATAACCCCATAAGCATGTTTGAACGTGTTTCCAGTCACACAACATTTTACCTCTAGTCTCAAAATGAGAACTTTAACACCAGAACCAGACCTTCAGGCCCACAAAGAGAACCCTATAACTCCATGAACCAGACCCTCAGGCCCACAAAGAGAACTCTATAACTCCATGAGCCAGACCCTCAGGACCACAAAGAGAACCATATAACTCCATGAGCCAGACCCTCAGGCCCACAAGGAGAACCCTATAACTCCATGAGCCAGACCCTCAGGACCACAAAGAGAACCCTATAACTCCATGAGCCAGACCCTCAGGCCCACAAGGAGAACCCTATAACTCCATGAGCCAGATCCTCAGGCCCACAAAGAGAACCCTATAACTCCATGAGCCAGACCCTCAGGACCACAAAGAGAGCCCTATAACTCCATGAGCCAGACCCTCAGGCCCACAAAGAGAACCCTATAACTCCATGAACCAGACCCTCAGGCCCACAAAGAGAACCCATGGCCCCTTGTACATGTCTGAACATGTCTTAAACCCAAAAAAATATTGTCTTTATTCCCAAAAACAAAACCTTAACACCAGTATCAGAGACTTAGATCCACTAAGAGAACCCAAAACCGCATGAACGTGTCTTCAGTCCCACAAAATGTCACCTCTAGTCTCAAAAACACATCTTTAACACCAGGACCTGAGCCTTAGACCCACAACCATATGAACATGATANACAAAGAGAACACCACACCTCCATGAACATGTCTTCAGCCCCACAAAATATCACCTCTAGTCTCAAAAACAGAACTTGAAGGTACGTTTCATACCTCAGAGCTGGACCAAAGGCAATAGAAGGCTCTAGATCATTAGAACCAAGTCGGGATACAACAGGAACAGTCGCCATGGCGACACTGTAAGATCGTAACACTTGTAAAGTTGGCAGAAAAGTCCATCATGGAAGAACTGCTTTACAGAATCGTTTCTAAAATCAGTTGGCTGATTTTTTCGGGCATTTTATGTTTGCTGATAACAAAAAGCTTATTAATGAAGATTCAACACATCAGTATGATCTGAGAAATAATACATTTACATGATTATTATTTTTATTTTTTGCGGCTGTGTTTGTTCCATAAAAGCACCAGTTTTTGTTTTTGGAGAAGTTTGACCTTTTCCGTTGGCTGTGGAATAAAATATGTTAGTAATTTTTATTTTATTGATTCATTTTTCTGGTCTCAGTGTGTACTGCACTAAATGTAGCATTACTCATAACCAATCGGCAAC
The DNA here is from genome assembly GCA_033441825.1 of Pangasius elongatus. Taxonomy (NCBI): domain Eukaryota; kingdom Metazoa; phylum Chordata; class Actinopteri; order Siluriformes; family Pangasiidae; genus Pangasius; species Pangasius elongatus. Next base: position 18,043,729 of record JAKKZN010000013.1, read on the forward strand.
AAAGCATGCTGCTAGCCCCGCCCCCAAGCACTGTTTGGCCCTGTTCTGGGGCAGGTACCACAAACCATAAGCACACACCTGGAACTTCTGCTATTAAAACAAACTGGTACATATTTATTTATTCGATATTATAAAGAATAAATGATTAACAATGAACTAACCTTTTGCATAACGGACTCTACTTCCCAAAAACTCATCCTGAGAGACCTCTTTTGCGTAAAACCTGAAAGCCAAAACTCTTAACTTCTTAAAATTCTTAACATTTTAATTTAGATTTTAATTACATCATCGACTGCAGCTCATACTGTTTCTCACAGCATGCTAGAATAAATTAGTACGCCCCCCCCCTCCCTTTTTTTTTTTTATTTTCCTTCTGTTTCCAGGACATTAGCAACAATCTGTTTCTCAGCACAACGCCTGACATTTAACCTTACGTGTAAGTCGTGATAACGCGCAGGACAAACTCCGCACGGCATCACCGCACTTTTTTGTGCGTCCAGACAAAAGAGGAGAAGGCCATGGATTTTTTTTTTTATTATTATTTTTTTTTTTTCTCTGAACAGGTGCCCTGTTGCTTGGCGTAACCTTTCGGAGCCAATTAAAGTCTTTTATCAGCGAAGCAAGACGTCATGAGATCACGATGATGGACGATGGCTATAAAATGGCCGCTTTATGACACCATCAGCTCTTTACAACGGCTTCTGAAATTAATTTCATTAAAGCTACCGCCCCGGAATATTAAACCATTTCATGTGCCAGTGACTCGACAACATAGTGCTATGGCCATAATGGATTTTTTTTTTTTCCAAGTGACAGAGCACTGTGGTTGAACTTTGCAGTAGCAGTCCCTTTATCTCGTCTTTTCGGAGACGAAAGCGTGCTCTGCCGTAGCGGTCACTGATATAATACGATGCATGTTATTAGGCCTGTCTGAGCCTCCGAAAGCTTCTGGCTGATGGATGTGTGTTTATCACCAGACGGCAAATATTTACGCAGACATCAGTCTGGGTTTGAAATCTCTTCGATCCTCATGTCCACTCCCTCCCTTCATTCCTCCTCTCTCTATCTCCGTGTGTGTGTGTGTGTGTGTGTGTGTGTGTGTGAGCACCCGTCCAATAACACAGACAGGGACTCATAATGCATTCAGTACCGAAGCCAGTATTTTTGATGGCTCCATCACCACCAAGGCTTCATGCCAACCATCATTTACTTTCCACTGCTTGCATAGAGACAGCTTCGTTCTGTCTGATTTTTTTTTTTCGAATTTAAATGCACGATTCTGATTGGTCAAGTGGTGTTAGTTAATGAATTATTATTATTATTGTTTTTTTTTTACCTACAGCAGCTCTGGCTAAATCTTAATTCCTTAATTTCTATAGGAACAACTTACCAAAGCAACCTGCGTGTGTTTAATTTAATTTCTGTGAGGAGACATTTATGGAAGGAGTCTCCAGTGTCAGTGTTACTTTGTAAGAGTCTGAGGTAAAGCTTTACATTTTCAGACCCTGTAAAATCTTGACGAGCTCATTTTTTTTTTTGTTTTGTCGTATTAGCTTGTTTGTGGATGTTCTGCAACATGAACTAAAAACAGATTAAAAAAATACAGTGTGTGTAAGTAAGAAAATATCATAACCGTTGGAAATCAAAACGTCAGGGTGTGCTGTAAGAGGAAAATAATCAACATGAAACTTCACGAACGCTTCATGCTACTTCAATATTGATTATTTTCGTATAACAGCAAAACAAATAGGATTTATATTTATTAAAGAAAGCCTTGTCGTAGTTTTTCATTGTGGAACGTCATTTACTTCCTTATTTATGATATAATACTATTTTAACGACAAAGCACGGACATGTCATTACTTATTACAGCCAAATGTGGGATTTCTGGTGCTTCAAACAAACAAGCAAAGTTCAATCAACAGCAAGAAGGACATTTAATGCACAAAGCTTGCCCGGGTCACCGGCTGAGATTCCAGACAGTTCCGGCTGGATGCCTCTGATGATTAACGACGAGCGGCTAAATGAGCGTTGCTTCTAAACAGCCGAGGCACAGGGGGGAGTGATTGCACTCCTCTGGGGCATTACTTCAAAACTCTTTTAATTACACTCCTGTAGAGGCTATCAGGTAGACCTGAACACACA
>JAKKZN010000013.1:18055001-18065975 GCA_033441825.1 Pangasius elongatus
CGGGGAGCAGTTGGGGGATCGGTGCCTTGCTCAAGGGTCTCACCTCAGTCGTGGTATTGAAAGTGGCAGAGAGCGCTAGTCATTCACTCCCCCACGTACAATCCCTGCCGGACCCAAGACTCGAACCCACGACTCGAACCCACGACCTTCGGGTTCACCTTCGGGTTACAAGTCCGACTCTCAGACCATTAGGCCATGACTGCCCCCAAAAAGGGGCACAAAAGGCAACCTCAGACTTGGGCCAACAAACTGACCAATAAACAGCCTACTTACATTGGACTACAAGGTGCTGTTGTTGATGAATGCAATTAACTTTTTGTCCAGGAGCTGGACAAAAAAAACTGTGTGAGGTAAGGTTGTTGAGGTCTGTTTTTGATAAAGTTGCTCCACAACACAAGGCAACTTCCATTTTTATGGCTGTTCAGAAAATGAAATCTTACCAACCAGATTCAAGAATGATTAAATAACTGAATGGTTTTGATCCTTTGACCACTGATCTTGTGGAATGAGTAACGGACAACTCTAATACAAGTCATCTTCTTTAAATCCCTGTTCATTCCTGTTCGTCTTCTCTCCACCTCTATCTTTTACCCTTCTTATCCTTAATCTACCATGTGTCTCTCTTTCCATTACTTTCTCTTCCTTTCCCTCTCCCTCGTTCTCTCTCTCAGACATTAGCAGATCCTGTCCCTCCTTCTCTCCCTCTTTCTGGGAGTGTTTCTCATGTCCTCTGGTTTGAGTTTATCTCTCCTTGGTGCAGGCAGACGGAGACATTTTTGATGCCGAAATGCAATTTATTTTTTTTTTCTTCACACAGCTGTCACATCAGTGACGGGTAATTTATGGCAACAGTGTGGCCTAACTTCAGCTAAAGGAAGATTTCTTCAGAAGAAAAAAATAAAAGAGAAAGAGATTCACCTTTTGGGCAAATGCGTACCCAGTCGGTGTGAAATAAGGGTGGTTTGACCGTAGACTTAAGCTCTCACCTTTTCAACTAAAGCCAAGAAGATCTGTGACTTCAAACGTGTGTGCGAGTGAGCACTTGAACTTTTGAGTTGGCCTCTAAAAACTCTTCTCCGTGTGAAAGGCTTTTGATAAAGACACAATTTTCACCTTGTGAATTAAAAAAACTGTAACGTTGAATAAATTAGCATTCGTGCCACATGCTCACATGGTGGAGATGGAATATGAAAGAGAAATTTCAAGTGCATTTTTTTCATAAAGCTGTTAAGCATGGGCATTTGAAAGGAAAAAAAAAATCTCACCGATCTCTTTCCAATCTTGGTGCTTAGATTAGAAAAAAATCAAGCTTTTGATCTTCTCGAGAATTTAGTGCATTAGAAATGCTGAAGCTTGGCCAATGCCTGCTTTTCCCAACTCATCCATCTCAACTCACCATCTTACTTGGAAAGGGAAAGAGGAAGAAGACTGCCTCTTGCTCCTAACACAATTTATTCTCTTACATAAAGTCATGCTTAAAATAACGTGCGATTGAACACTACCCACAATGTATGCTGAAAAGGGAACGCAAGGGTTGGGAGAAGGAGGAGGAGCAGGAGGAAGGGGAACAACATGACAAAAAAACAGTGGTATATTTGAAGAGTCACAGATGCCTGTTTGTGCATACCGGATGAGAACAATTTGGGTCGCTGAAAACAAGAGGATGAGGAAGCGAATGAAGAGGAAGGGGGGAAAAAAAGACGCACATTTATAGTGATGGAAAAGTGGAGCACCAAATACACAAAGTCTGAAAAGGAAAGTCTGGGCCTCAAAACATGTTCAGTCATTATAAGAACTGTCTGAATAGAACTCCTATGACTCTCAACAAATAGCAGTGATGGGACTGTAGAGTGTTTTGTTTCTCACATCTGAGACTCTGTTCCCATCAGAAGATAGATAACTAGGTAGACACCATTTGTAGGCAGCCTTTAGAAGGCAGGTGGTCTCTGAAGTTCCTTAAGCTGACCTTTGAGATAATCCTAATCCTGCTCACCAGACCCAGGCTCCATTTGTGATTGCAGACCACATCCAGTACTAAGTCAAATAAAGAGTGGCTGTGGAACTACAAGAAATGTGGAGAAATCTGAGATCTTGAGCTGGAGTTCTGAGTGGCTTTACACTACTAAAGAATCTTTGTAGAGAAAGAGTAGTAGAGAGTAGGAGAGAAAGAGAGTGATGGTAATTTATAGGAAGTTAAGCAGAAAAAAGGTGGAGATTCAGGTGTGGTCAAACTGGGTGAACCAAACCCCTGATCCAACCCAGGGGTATGCTTACAGCTCTACCGGGTCTCTTGTAGAAGGCAGTTTGTCTCTGAGGTTCTGTATTGTTTTTTAACCAAATTTGTTGACCAAGATGTCTGGACACCAGACCAAAGTTCCATTTGTGAGTGCAGACTATACCCTCAACTCCATGATATGTGGAACTACAAAAAATGGTGCTCTGAGAACTGGAGTTGAGGGCTGGAGTTCTTGGTTGCCTCTGTTTTGCACTAGACAGACCTCTACTAAAGATTCTTGGGGTTGGGGTTGGAGTTGGAGTTAGTCAGTATTTCTGACTAACGAATTAAAGAGTTTTCAGCCAGACAATAACTTGCAATGTTAATCCGCAAACCGAATAATAGCTGCTTCTAGTTCAGGGTCCATCTTCCGGTAAGCTGAACAAGAACGTGATAGTGAACACTGTTACATGTGTGCTGTACTTAATGTTTAACGTATCCCGAATCTGCCATTGTTTGTATTTGGTTAAAATGCTAACCAGTTGGATGTATACCTTTTAAAGGGGCGCAGCTACTAAGGTAACTTATATCAAGGACACACAACACCACCCAAACAAAGAGCTTTAATGATAGCAGTACACTGGACAATTCCATATAAATATTTGAAAAGCACTTAGATGTAAAAGACACGCTTGAACCAAGATTTCCTAATGTCCTAAAAGCAAGAATAAACCTGGTGCTGGAAGGAGACTCCGAAAGCATCCAGGGAACAAGTGAAAAAGCACACAGTGGTATCAATAATGAAGAGTGTTTAAAAATTGAAATCGGCATATCAGTTTGCTCTTTGTGCGTAAGAAAAGAGAATGAAGCATATGCAACATTCGGTCTGGAGGAGTGTAAAAGTAAATCTGTATCAGAGTTTGGTCCATCAGGGTCAGGAGGATCTGGCACTGGGTCAAACCCATCAAAAGGGCTTTCAGACACTGAGGGGATGACGGGTGTTTTTTATTTTTTTAGCAAGACCCTGTTGCATGGCTAAGTAACATAACCTTGGTCTACCACATGTAGTGCATTATGCAATTTTATAATGTCTTTATTTATAAATCTTCATTCCTGACTCTTATCTTACTTGCCATTATGTTTTCCTAAAAAAAACTGTTTTTGAAACGTTTTCATTTAGAAATTAGAGTCTTGTGATGAAAATTCTGCCAGACGACAATACATTTTGTCCTATAATTTCAGTCTTTTTTCTGTCAAATATGTTTTTTGCAAGTTTTCACAAACATTTTATTCACTAAAGTAAATGAAAATACTTTGATATTACAGATAATTACTGTTTCCTTTGGCAATGTGCTAAAACATCTTTTCAATTGTAAAATCTAAAAAAAAAAAAAATAACCATGTAATTGTTGATCAGGTGAAAATTTCTCTAAGGAGACTGATGAATCTTTTTTCTTTTGGAAGGAGTCTCCAGTGTCAGCTCCACAGTCAGAGGTAAATCTGACTTCCTTTGGCTTTGCAACAGGAAGTTATTGATTTTTAGCAGCTAGAATAGGAAGACATGGACGAAGGAAAGGAAAAATGAGATAAAAATTCCTTAATGTAAATAAATAAACAATGGAAATTATTTTACAGATGGAAGTCTTAGGTCAAGGTGTTTTGTAGATAACACAAAGATAGGACAAAAAGTTTTGCAGATATTACAGATAATTAGTTTCCATTAGTAGGGTGCTGAAACTTCCCCCCACCAAATCCATCCTGCAGTATCCTGCATATTTTATATCTGAGAGATATATTTTTGCATATTTTTGAACCTGAGAGGTTTTGTGTTCTGTTATCCGTCTGCAGTTACCGCTTTGCACAGGCTTGAGTTTATCTGCTTTCCGAGTGAGGAAGTAGAAGCTGAAACGGTGACATATCACGCATTTCTGCCGGAAATGAAGCTTCTAACACATTCACTGACAGCTTGTCCCCATGCACACACCGACTCCTTGTGCTTCTTTGTGAAAAATAGTCACTTTCGAGCTCTCTCACACTTTCCTTGGAAGCAACCAGAGGCTAAACAGCTTTCAGATTCTGTGCTGATAACTTCATGCGATGTCTCGAAGTCTGATCGGATGGTTGTTGGAGTGAATCAGATCGGTATGGCTTCACTTTTTAAAAGCGAGGTGAGGTTTAAAAGAAATAAGCAAAAATGAAAACACATAGTGAACCCCAAAACATTTGGGGAAAGGCGTGTGTTTAGTGGTCAGAACTTTGATTACTACGACGTTTGTAAACGCCGTGAAGACTTTCCTGTGGTGGAAAACCTACTAACTATTACACTGAGACTGGAGACTCCTTCCCAATATCCTTAGCGACGATCTCACTACATCAACAACAGCACAGTTTTTTTTATATTCTATTTATGTGGAGCGTCCGCAGTACAAGTCCCTGTGTACATTGTTACTACAGAAATGGTAACACCTCCTGGCCAATCAGCATGAATTCAACAGACTGTGGTATATATTCTCTTAAAAGTTACAGGTGAGAGAACAATCAGCTCCTTTTGATCTCTCTCGTCACCGACACTCATTTTTCTGGCGGATCAGTGGGAGACAGGAGCAGCTTCGCTCAACCCCGGAATATCTCAGCGTGTGATCCGCTAACCACCTTCTGTTGGCTCGTTCATTATTTCCCCGAGAAGAACGAGTGCAGAAAAAAAGCCTATAGGGTCCCATTTCAGAGGTGTAATTAAACTCCCATCTGTCTCTGATTAGCCGTGGTCATCTCCGTCTGAGATATTCCACAGGAATTGCATAATTTGAGGCTTTTTTTTTTGGGGCGAGATCTTCTTTCCTCCTGCTCAGCAGAATTCCCACCAGCAATGATCTGTGGATCTGTGGAGATCTGAGGGAAACGAGGATTAATTGGGTACAAGTGTTTAAGTTCAGCTCCCTTTTAGAAGCAAAGCACCTCATTGACCTGAAATGTAACTCGCTTCTACACACACTCACATTTTAGCTAGACGTTAAAGCTGTTATCTAAAGAACCCCTGAATATTTAAATGACCTGACAACATCTCAACACTTTTATCCTTATTAGAAGATTTTATAAATGTCTTCCCGCCATTCTAAACTAGCCAGCTAGTTCACTGCTAACAAGCTAGCATGTATTTGCCGCAAGTAGAAATTCAGTGTCTGAGCTCTGACATGATTTTTTTTTTATATTCTTACAGATTTACTGAACAGTAGCCAAACTTCAAAATATACCGTAACAGCTAGGTTTTTTTAATCACTAATATTAGCAAGGGTAGCTAGCTAACATAGCCTAATGAGTTCAATGACTAAAAGTTTCCTTGTACCATGTCAAATTTGAAACTCAAATGCGATTTTCCAATTTTAATTAGTCCCTGACCGATCTCACATTAAGATGCGTTAACAAATTTGACCGAAATGCCAAAGGATAATCGTAAAAAGCCATGCAAAAAGAGTTAACCGTTTAAAACTGACATTTTTGTAGTCATCATTGTTGAAATGTCGGAAACTTCAAGCCTCAAGTACAGTTTCAGTATCTGAGGCCTGAATTGCTTTGAATTGATTCCAAATATCAAAAGATACCATAACAGCTAGTTTTTTTTTTTATCACTAACATTAGCTAGGCTAGGTAGCTACCTTAGCTTAATAAGTTGTATGACAAAACGTTTCCTTGTACCACGTCAAATTTGAAACTCAAATGTGATTTGTCTGAAATGTAAGTATCAATTTTATATTAACCACTTTTTTTTTTACACAGAAAAGGTTGCTAAAATGTGGCGTTAAGGCTCTGTTATCAAATTTGACCGAGACGCCAAACAATAATCGTAATCAGCTACGCAAAAAGAGTCAACCTTTCAAAAACTTTTTTTGTAGCCATTGTTACTGAAATGAAGGACACGTGCATGAACCCACACTGGTAGGATTGGAATTTTATTAAACACTTGCGGGTGTGTTGTTACACCAAGTTGATTAGTTATCTATAACAGCATGTCCCGAAGTGTTTAATTCCTCATATGTCAGCAATTTGCCAATGATAAGAATTTCTATATTACTAAAGAATAAACCGCCATATTTTTATCCACTTAAAGTTACTTTTAATGTTGTGGAATGTCCGCGAAACAAGTTACTGCAGTTTTATGTTATAGTAGTAGAATCTATTTTTTACGTTCTGTTCTCTGACGTTAAACAAAAAAGAAAAAAACAAACAAACAAAAAAAAAAAAAGCAGCTTGTCTTGTTACCAAGGAAAGAAAACAACAAACAAAAAAGTAAACTTCTCTGTCCTGAAGACTTTCCCATGGTGGAAAATGTAAAGATACAGTGATACTTCTGAATGTTACAACGCTCTATCACTGGAGACTCCTTCCGTAAATGTTAATAAATAAAAATATTTACACACATTCAATCCTGTAGCAAAAATGTTTAATGGAAACCATCAGGAAGAATCCCATCAAGAAAAGACGTGGAGCTTCACAGTGGCTAAACAGCGGGAACCCTATAAAACATTTATGCTACGTACACGCCAGCCACGCTCAACGTGTCTTGTAGATGACATCACCGCTGTCTTGTTTGTACTGTAGTCTCCAGACAAGCTCTGAAATAAACTGATAGGCTTTACTGCGGTGCGAGGCGCAGATAAATCACAATCAGTGCGAGAGAGGGCCTTCGAGCGCACACACAAGCTCGCGGGCCTATCATTTCACAAAAAACTAAAAAATAAAAAAACACTCTGAGAACTACACCCTCCCCCTTCCTTCTCCACCTCTGCGTCTCTCAGTCCACTGTTTCTCAGGCTCTATTGCTGAAGGGAAGATTTGTTTTTTTTCTCCGGCTCTTACGTCTGACATCAGGAGAAAGTTGCTCTCTCAGTGCTGACGTATGGCTCTGCTGATGCTCTCTGACTAGCGTGCATTAGATCCAACCGCCAGCACTCATCTCCCTCCATCAGTTCACCGTTCATACACCAGTCGCTGTGCCTTTTAAATGCAAGCGGCATAGCCGAAACCATCGTGAGCCTGATTTCCTGGGCTCCTATCTACGTTACTGTAAAAGCACATGTTTTAATTGGGCCTATCAGAGAAAGGTTGGAGTCATTATGCGCTAATTATGATCTTTATTAGACAACGAGCTCCGGGCAAATAACTTAGGCATAATCTTAAATCTTAACAACGTATTATTAAACCCATGTGTATGGTTTGAAGGCTTATATCGACTTCTAGGTCAATGCCAAATGATTCGACAATATTACACACACTCTTGGAGAGGCTCCCGACATGCGCTTGGTCACAGCATATATCGTTGACCTTACATTCAATACAATCCCTTATAATACATGTGTGTGTGTGTGTGTGTAAGCAGGATCAATGGAAAAGATCTGGTCGCTGGTCTAAACTCTGGGAAAAGGTCAGGCCCTGCTCCAGCCCGCAGCCATGAATCGTGCTTTCAGCTCTTGTCGGCAGCGGTGCGGTGATGATGTATGAGCTCGTATGTATCACACAGCGGCGGATAAGCGCTGCTTTTCTGCAGACGCAGAGGACCATCGACAGCTTGGCACGGACTAACTGGTAGCGAATGGGCACCGTGCCCTGCAAACGCTAACCGCCGATGTCTGGCTCCCGCAGGCCCTGTTAGCAAGCGATGTGATTGACTGAGAAGGAGCACAAAGCACAAATTATTGTTCTCCCTCCAATACCTACATCACATAAAACCTCTCCTCTTTCAATGCAAAGTGGGGGGGGGCACTTATTTCTGTAATTCCAGCTGCAAGGAAAATTTATTGCTGCTGTAACCAATGTGATATTTATAAAATAAACAGCTTTCCGGTGGTAGAAGTAACTCCACTTCATCACATTGAATCCATTGTGTTTTATTCCTTACATATTTTGTATGTTTTTATCCAGGATGATTTACACTGATTGGACCGCCCACTGAATCAATTGTCCACTGAATCAATTGTCCACTGAGTCTCTTCTCCATTGAATCTCTTCTCTACTGAGTCATATGTCCATTGCGTTACTTATCCATTGATTCATTTGTCCACTGAGTCACTTATCCATTGAGTCACTTGTCCACTGAGTCATGTGTCCACTGAGTCAATTGTTCATTCAGTCACTTGTCCACTGAGTCAATTGTTCATTCAGTCACTTGCCCACTGAGTCAATTGTTCATTCAGTCACTTGCCCACTGAGTCAATTGTTCATTCAGTCACTTGCCCACTGAGTCAATTGTTCATTCAGTCACTTGTCCACTGAGTCAATTGTTCATTCAGTCACTTGTTCACTGAGTCAATTGTTCATTCAGTCACTTGTCCACTGAGTCAATTGTTCATTCAGTCACTTGTCCACTGAGCCACTTGTCCATCTAAGCAACTGATTCGTCCATACATTTATAGTGCCATTGGCTTGACAAGTTCAGTAAAAGATGCGAACAGAACAGGAACAGTCAGTAAGGCTAAACGCCACAGAATACAATAAACACACAAGGCAGGATAAATAAAGAAACACAACACACACTAACTACAAAGACCAGCTGAGCAAACTGACTGTTCAAATTGCATGCAATTGTAAACCAATCTAATCCCACGCTGCCATTCCAGCACACACGCATTCATCAAATATTCCTAATAACTCCGCTTGGTGCTGGCTCGGCGCTCCATATCGCATAACAGGAGGAACTGGGTGCCACTGCTGACCTTGGGCAAGCATTCAGCACAACAGACTACCAATAATTAGATCCTGGCAAAGCACGGCTGAATCGTTTTTATACACAGCCGTAAACAAAAGGGTTCCAAGCACGACGATGGGAGAATGAACGTCGCATACTTATTTAATAATCCTCCCGAGTAGTAATACAGGACGAGGCTTCCGGGCTAACGAGCGTTCTTCAGGAGCCAGATTAGGACGCTGTTACATTAGACGATTTATCTGGCAAATTACTCAGCACACGATGCCAAGTGGCATTCAAGCTTCATAACACGGAACAGAAATCAGAGTGTAATTGAGATGCATGGCAAAGCACATGCTAGCAAGAACACCCCACTACACCACTACACCATCTCTCTGTGTTTTTTTGGGATATATTAAAAAAAAAAACACACACACACACCTTACTCCTGTTTGCATGCTTATGAATTCTGAGTGAGAGCGAGGGATTTGACAAAACAGAGGACAAGAGCTAAACACAACATGCACAGATTAAAGAACAGGAGGAATTTCCCCTTCAGGCCAAACTCAGGAGAGCAGCATGATCATTTGCATATCCAAAACAACCGATTTACTGAAGAAGTGGTGTCTCTGAGGTTAGTTTTCTGCTCCCTAGGTTGGAAAGTTGTGCTTAAATCTCAGGACTGTAGGAAAACCTCTCCATCTTAATTGTAAAAAAGTACCTTCGTACTCAGGACTCCATCCGGGCTTCTTGCGGAAACTGTTTTTCCTGATATCTCAGTAAAGTGTATCATGACATCATTTATCAACGTATCGATATTATCTCTTTATATTGCCCAGACCTACTTGTAAACACACCCATTGACTTTATAACTGTCTCCAAACACTTTCATATTCTCTGAGTTGTAATATTTACTGTTCAGATTTAACACTTTTCTATTAAATGTTCTTTAATTATTTTTTGAATAGAATTTGTAGGCTTTTTTCCCAATCGAATAACCACGGGGGTGAAAACTTTTGCACAGAGCTGCGTCGTTCAGGGATTTAAAAGGCTCACTGATTTGAGTCTGTGTCTGTGAGTATCGGCGAAGGAGGTGTGGTCTCTGTCTGTCAACCAAAATGAAAGAGGTGTGGTTTCTGTGTCTGTCAGTCATAGTAAAGGAGGTGTGGTTTCTGTGTCAGTTATAGTAAAAGAGGCATGGCTTCTGTGTCTGTCATAGTGAGGAGGCGTGACTTCTGTGTGTGTAATTATCAGTAAAAGAGGCGTGGCCTCAGTCATAGTGAAGAAGGTGTAGCCTCTATCAGTCAGTCAGAGTGAAGGAGGCATGTCCCCTGTGTCTGTCAGTCAGAGTGAAGGAGGTATGGCCTCTCTATTTGTCAGTCAGAGTGAGGGAGGCGTGGCCTCTGTATCAGTGAGTCACAATGAAGGAGGCGTGGCCTCTGTATCTGTCAGTCAGAGTGAGGGAGGAGTGGCCTCTGTATCAGTCAGTCAGAGTGAGGGAGGAGTGGCCTCTGTATCAGTCAGTCAGAGTGAGGAAGGAGTGGCCTCTGTATCTGTCAGGTGCAGTGAAGGAGGCGTGGCCTCTGTATGTCAGTCAGAGTGAGGGAGGTGTGGCCTCTGTATCAGTCAATCAGAGTGATGGAGGAGTGGCCTCTGTATCAGTCAGTCGGAGTGAGGAGTGGCCTCTGTATCAGTCAGTCAGAGTGAGGGAGGAGTGGCCTCTGTATCAGTCAATCAGAGTGATGGAGGAGTGGCCTCTGTATCAGTCAGTCAGAGTGAGGGAGGAGTGGCCTCTGTATCAGTCAGGTGCAGTGAAGGAGGCGTGGCCTCTGTATGTCAGTCAGAGTGAGGGAGGAGTGGCCTCTGTATCAGTCAGTCAGAGTGAGGAGTGGCCTCTGTATGTCAGTCAGAGTGAGGGAGGAGTGGCCTCAGTATCAGTCAGTCAGAGTGAGGGAGGCGTGGCCTCAGTATCAGTCAGTCAGAGTGAGGGAGGAGTGGCCTCTGTATCAGTCAGTCAGAGTGAGGGAGGAGTGGCCTCTGTATCAGTCAGTCAGAGTGAGGGAGGAGTGGCCTCTGTATC
>JAKKZN010000013.1:18078309-18088774 GCA_033441825.1 Pangasius elongatus
TCACCATCCAACTAGCTTGTCCATCCATCTGTCCAAGCATTTAACTATTCAGCCATCTAACTATCCCGCCTCCTTCCATCTATCTAGTTATACATCCATCCATGCATTTATCTAACTATCCATCCATCCATCCATCCACCCACTCTTTCATCCTTTCACTTGTTTTTCTAGCTATCCATCCACCCATCCATTCATCTGTTTTAAAATCTGCAGTGTAATCTCGTCGCAGCTGAACTGTGAGCTCAGTTTTACAGCACTTCTGGAGGAGGTTTGATTTTTCCAGCAGCGTGTCTCTTCCCCGTGCTGTGTTTCTGGAGACAGATGGAGGCACTCAGCCACAGTAGTGGCTCTCGCGGGTGATCTTGGGGTGAAGCTACAGAGAAGAGCTACAGGCGAGTTTACTGGATCACACGGAGAAGCTGGTGCATGTAAATATGAGATTTTACCAGCCCAATCTGGCAGCTAGTTGAACACACACACACACACACAAAATGGTTTTATGGCCTTGCAGCTTTTCTTATTTGATTTATTCCAAACACAAGAATCATAGTGGATGATTTTTGAGGTAGAGAAAGAAGGGAAAGAAGCTCAGGCTGATATGGAAGATGGCGTACTGCAGTATAGGAAAATATTAAGCTGCAGTATTGATCAGTGATGTGGCCTTAAAATGATACAAAACGTTTTTCCTGTTTATCTAGCTCAGAAATGTGTGTACACATTTATTACTGACCCTCTCTTCTCTACAAAAATTAAACACATAAAGCAATTATTACATAAAACAACAATGAACTGAGCAAACCTTGTGCTCGAATAGGTTAAAAAAAAAACAACATGATGCAGTCATTTGGATTTTAAATCCTTCCGTCCTCCGATCGATGACACTAAAAGCTCTAATCTGATTGGTCGAAAGAGCTGATTGGACGATGCTGATTTAAGCGGCAGATCAATACTGCACTACACCGCAGCCTCTCATCCCTCGCTGGCCTCAGATAACTTTTCCAAGGACACTTAGGCTGCCACTTGCATGAGACCTTTGTAACACTACACACANACACACACACAATATCGTGCACGAATAAACGGACGCTATTCTGCAACATTAGCAAAGCGAGGACGAGGTAATTTAACCACGACCTCTTATCTGCACATTGTTCATTAGCAAATCGCCTGGAAATGGCATTAATTTGTTCAGAGGAAAACTCATTTTCTCTGTATGGACACACTTTTTCAAGAAACCGGCCTGTTTTTTTGCATTAACATACTTTGTTTTAACAACTCTCTCTCTGAAACAACGAAAAAAGCAGAAGTCCTTTGTACCAGATTCAAAAGGAAAGCAGGGAACAAATGATGATGAAGCACTATGATCTCTATGTAAGGACTAAAACACTTGGGGGTGTGCTGTTATAGGAAAATAATCAATGAATAGATTGATAAATAAACTTGTCCTTACAGAAAACTATATCAACAATCTGCGCATTTTGACTAGTTTTACTTGACTCTCGCAAATATATACACAAGACCCTCTGAATTGTTACAGACAATTAATCCACACCTTTTGACCAATCAGAATTGAGAATTCAACCGTACTAAGGTTAAATTTCCATACGCAGATACAGTATGTTCATTCATCTTGTTTATCCCGTAGATTAGTTTGGAATTGTACAATGGTTGCATCACAAATACATCACACCCCGACAATTCCCAGCAGCGCCGTTCTCCAGCTAACTAGCATCCAGGTGCACTGGGAAAACTTTAGAACTTCCAGACACCAGATCAAGCAGCTCAACAGTAGTTTAATTTCTGGGCCATTGGTAATGGTGTGCCGTTAAAATATTTACATTACAAGCAAGCAAAAAAGGCAAATAGTGTTAATTAGTCTTATTTTGAGTCAAACACTGACTTGTGGTTTGGTAGAGGAATGCCCTAAAATGGCTGAACTTACAGTACACGCACACTCTAAGAAATCCTTGTATGAAACTGATTTATGTCTGAATATGGAGTTGAATGCCATTGTCATACTATTATTGTCACATATTTATTTCTACGAGTACTGGAGGCTACTCGAGTACTAAAGCTCTCGACGTAGGAAAGACTACACCAAGGTCTACTGGATACCACACTCGTCTTAAGGTCTTAAGGAATATTCACAGTATGATAACATAGTCTAAAAAATATAAAGCTTTTATGGTGTTTATGGAAATCTGAAGACACACAAGCCTATAGTAAAAAAAAAATTAATTAAAATCTATTACGAAATGGAAAGAAACAAAAAGATCAAATCCCCTACTTGCTCTTCCATAAAAAAAAACTGTTGTTATTTATCAAGCTGAAAGAGAAATGTGCTGTGAGCCAACAAAATAATAAAAAAAATCAAATTAGCATAATAGTGTGCAACATTGCTTAGCCAAAATTAAACACTTCTGCACGTCCCGTAGCTGTTGTGTATGATGAAGTTGGAATATGCTAGGAGTGGCAGCAGAGGTAGCAATGTAACCCAAAAAGCTTGTTGGATACCATAAACGTCCATATATACGTATATTCGAGTTTCTGCCATGGCTGGTGTGACTGTGGTAGAAAAATGGAGGTTGCCGTTGTTCAGAGGGAGGGGTTTGTGAAATATTTGGAGAGAGGAAGTGGACACAAAAAGGATGATAAGTAACCTTGATTGGGTAAAAACAGACTAATGGGTAGACAGTAAACAATGGAAATGGATGGTTGAGTCACACATGACTCACCATGACTCTATAACAACCCTAGTGCCCTAAAAAGAGAAGAAACGGAGATGAAAAATAAAAGGGGGGATTTCTGTATGTAATAAAAAGGGGGGATTCTGGCTATTTTAGGTCAGATTCAGAAAGACATCGCAGGACAAGTGGAGAATATAGGGGTTGAAAAATGGATAAATGGATACCTTTATGTTTATTTACTTATGCATTCAATTTATCTAGTGCCTTTCTAAAACCCAAGTGCCCTGGAACAACATCATAGAAGAATTGGTTTGGCTCCCTGAAGAACCCTTGGGTCAATAATCTGACTATCTGACCATTTTTCATTGTTGCCACAAAGATCCTTCCATATAATGGTAACATGTTTCGTGATTGAAGATCCATCAGTCAAAAGGTATATTAGGAAACCAGACAAATTGTAATTCTCCAAGGAACCTTTTCTACCACTATTATTTTTAAGAGTGTACATGAAACAAAATACCCAAATGCAGATGAAGCTCATACATCAACCTTCTGAGCAACAAGAAAGGAAATGTGATTGGATTGGACCCAAATTTCCTGGTTCTTCAAAAATGTTAACCATCCATTCATCTTTAGTAAGCGATTAGCATGTCTTCCTGGTCAGGGTCTTGGTGAATCCGGAGGCTATCTTGGGAACACTGGGCATGAGGTGGGAATACATCCTGGATGAGATGCCAGTCCATCGTGGGGTGCCATGCACACACTCCTTCACAACTATCTTAAGGCAATTTAGCATATCCACCTACTGGCATGTTTTTTGGGCAGTGGGAGGAAACCAGAGGAGTCAGAGGAAACCCACAGAGACACAGAGAGAAAATGCAAAACTCTACACAGACAGTAACCCGAGTGCAGGAATGAATCGGGACTGTGGAGCTGTGAGGTGGCAACGCTACACCTTTACACTTTCACGTCGTTGCTCATCGCTGTTCTCACTGCCGCTCACACTATGACTCTTCGCCAATTATTTCAAATAATAGAACTATGACTCTCACAACACATAGTCACGATGGTCACGCACGGTGATCAGCCACAATATGGCAAGGTTGTCGTTGATCTCAATATAATTTTAAAGTGTCCAGGCTAAATCCTTCATCAGATTCTTTTAATATATTCTCTGTGCTTCTGAGTGGATTTGGCTCTAGCACCCGGAGCTCAAACAGCCACTGATGGCCTAATCTGGAGGTCCAAGCAGTAATTACGCAATTGTCCTTCCTCCAACTTTCCCATTCCAATAATGCTCATTAGGACCACTGTGCCTGCCCACAAATCAAATCCTCAAATCCTCAAACCATTCCCTGGCCTCGATAAGAGGGTGTTCAGATGGGCCGACGGCTGTGTGGAAAGTGTGACTTGATGCTCGCTCAAAAAAAAAAAAAAAAAAGATTGGTTAAAGGAGTGAAGAATGAAAGAGAGAAATGTTTAGAATAAGTTTTTGGAACTTTATTCTCTATTCATATACATATACAATTGATTTCCGTAGCCATTATACAAACCATCAACCTTTTTTTAATTAAAAAAACCTACTGTTTTGTTGTCAGTTTGTAAGCAAACCTCTATTTTGTGAAACATATCATGTCTTTGAGAATTGCAATATATTATATAGATATTTTTGCCATACCAGCCACCCTTAATATGAAGAAATGGATTTATTTCTCAAGACCCAACATAAAACTTATTCAGCTGTTGTCTCTTAATGTCCAAAGCCTTAATTAGTACTCTCTTAGAAAAAAAAGGTTAAACCTAGAATCCTAAAAGAAAAAGAACCATAGAGCAGAAAGTTCTCCTTTCGGAAAATGTTCAAACACAACCCTAATAGAGCCGATGACCATCCAGTGAACCGTTAACATTTTGCGATTTGCAATGATCATGCACGATGTCATTTCGTATGGACATATTTGTTTTGACAAATACATCACTGAACAATCTAGTTTGACCAAATTAGATTCAACATCCATAAATAAATAATAAAACACAAAGACATTTCAAGCTAGATGACCTGAGAGCGACGGTGAGAGATGCACGATCCCAAGAGGATGCTCTGATCTCAGATTTGCGTGAGCTGATCCCTTTCCCATTGGTATTTTAGATTTTTTTTTTAAGTTCTGCTATTAAAACAGCAGTTTCCTTTTTTTCATCTGCCTTGTGTCAGATATAAGTGCCGGTTTGTATGAACAAGTGAGGGTTTAAGGATTCAGCACCTCGGACAGCGACCCCAGCTCGACACGGCTGCCATTTTGTCTCTCCTGACTCACTTACAGCGGATTTTGATGGACGGATACAAACGGGAGCATGAGACATGAAAAATGAGTATCTGATCACACTGACTCGCCTCTTTTCACACTCCCTCAAAGACACCGAGTCTCTAAGCCAGCAGTAGGAGTCTCTCTGGGATCCCGAGCACCATGGATACCCTCCGTACTTCAGGGACGGAGCCTCGCTTTCTGGTTTAAACCAGACATCGCTGTCCTCGAGCTTGTGTCCCATCATTGCATCACTTTATCTTACTCTGATGTTTTTATCTCGTGTGTACACTTCTTCGCGGAATCAATATCAAGTTCCACCCATTTGTTAAACATTAGGTCGCTTCACACAATCTAAAAATAAACAGATTAAAAGAACACAGATTTAACAAAGACAATGTCTCATCATTGATACGGTGAAGCTTTCTGTAAGGAGACAAACATGACAAGCTGCTATTTTGTCTCATTAACTTTTATAGCTGCTGTAATGCAAGTGATAACAGGAACTAACATGTTTCATGGACATTAAATGTAAATATAAACGGATACATTTTTTTCCGTTCTTTAAGCACGAACAATCGCAAACGCTGGGGAAGGAACCACTTTGGCGTGATAACAATAACTCACTGACGTCTTATCAAGGTTAAAGGTAAGCATTATAAAAGGTCACTTTGGTACAAATGTAAAGGCACCGCAGATCTTTCCGAGTATGTGTGGGTGAAAGAAAAATAACTGTACATTTCATTTCAGTTTGACCTTCAGCTCGCTCACTGCAAAATGCTGTTAAATTCCAAAACACACATCTTTTTTTTTTTGCCATATCATGCTTTCCATCTAAAAAAAAAAAACCCTCAAGTATTGCATTAAAAACATTTAACTTGTGAGACACAGATCAGATTGGAAGTCATCCAAAAAAAAAAAATCAGCTTGAACACTTGAGAGGTCAAGAGCGTCGGGAATCGCAGTGTTAGCAAACGTTTCTTTCTCAAAAAAATAAAAAGAGACCGGCCCTCAGTTACGATTCCATCATAGATAACAAAGGTAGATAATTGCGTTTCAACCGGAGTGAGAAAAATAACTCCTGAACCGTTACACAAAAGAAGCGCTGATGAAAAAATACAGATCAGCATTTTTTTCTCCTCATCCACATCAATCGCTCTGTTTCAGGTTCCAGCGTGGCTCTGATGCCGTCGGATAAGGTTTAGAGCGAGAGAGCGGGAGAGCGAGAGAGGAGGAGGAGACCATCCGTCATCATTTTATCTGTTCGGAGGCAACGTTTTTCAAGTGGGGACGTCGCGAAATTAAAAGGCACTTCAGCTTTCGGATGATTTGTGCTGAGATATCACATCTTGGGTGCTACCTTGACGGAAATGACTTTTTTTTTTTTTTTTACACCTAATCTTACAAGAAGTGGCATAAATTCTACAAAAATGTGTAAACAGAGACTTTAATAAAGACACACGGTGCTTGAAGTGAATTGCTCATACTGAGACTCTAAAGCGTCTCGTGCTTATTAAATTGACCTCGTCTTTAGCGAGCGTCTTCAGACCGGTGATACGGGGAGACGGGAGACACACTTCATCTTCTCTTTTAACGACTCCGAGCTCAATCTTGCCCGTTATCCCAGAGGCAGGTGGCGTCGAAAGCCTCGCCATATGGCGCCCGCTGAAAGCACAGCGATGAGGAATTAGACCTAACCGACCAGAGATGGAGATCAATGATGGCCACTTATCACTTCAGGACACGGGCGTGTTTGTTATTTATCTAACAAAGAGCAGCTGCGATTTTGGGCCTGAACAATGACGGAAAAAGGGAAAGTGCTCGATGTCTCTCCTGAGCTCCCCTGCTTGGCGCTACATTGCCCTTTTGTTCGGTCAGAAAGGGGTGAGTGTGCAGGGGTGGAAACTGCTTCCTGTGAATAGTTTTCCGTTCGTCTGACCCGATTTAAAAAGATCCCGCTGTTACTCTAATACGAGCCAAAAAGTGGAGTCTTATTGATGCAGCGATGATTACACGGAACCCAAAGTGCTCTCCTTCTCTCCAATGCTAACCCTAGATACATATGATACATAGAACACTAGATAGGTCAAAAATCCAAAATGAGCCAATCAGAAAGCGGGTAGTGTTGCTGTCTCAGATCCTGAGCTCCGTGTGGACTTTTGCATGTTCTTCCCGTGTTCTTGTGGATTCCCCAAGGTTCTCCTGTACCTCTCGTGAATAAGTGTGTGTATATTTATGCATGATACCCTGTGATGGTCCCGGGTGTATTCCGTCTTCACATCCAGTGTTCCTGGTATAGACTCTGGATCTACGGTGACCCAAAAAGTGAACCATCAGTCCTCAGTAGGAGTTCTACTTTAAACTGAAAGGCGTATAGAGCTACATAACACACTAAGAGGTTCTCTCAAAGGGACACACTAAAGAATCCTTATTTTCTAAAAGAGTACAAAGTCTTTAAATATGTGACATGTTTTGATTCGTGCAAAGAAAAGAATCTGTTCGTTGTGGATGTGGAGGTTGGATTCATGAGTCTTGGAGGAAGCACACATTTGCCCCATTCTCCTCCTGGTAGCTATCGTGTGATGGAGGAGAGCTAGCTACTGGATGGGAATTGGAAGCACCAAATTGGGGATAGATTGTGGGGGGGGGGGGTAGTCCTGAGTCCACCATGTTTCTTAAATACTTTTCAATTCAATATACAGTGATCTGGTACACACACAAAATGGACAATGTCCATTAATTTGCATGCCAATCAGCAAATCTGCTTGTATGTGTTATTTGATTGAGTCTACACACAAAACCTTTTGGAAAATCACAGCCTAAATGTCTTATTAGTATAACTGACATTTTGGTATTAATCATTTTGTCCCATTTTGGGTGTGCAAACTTTTGCACCATAGGCATCTACTATGTATACCAATATCAATAATACATATGTCAGTGATTTAATGACATATTGTATCAGGACAGTTTGTAAAAAAGAAAAAAAAAAACAATGATGTGAATGAGAAGTTTCACTTCTAAATAAAACACACCTCACTATTCAGTGTCAGCTTTTTTTTTTTTTTTTTTGAAAGAATGATGAAAATAAAAAGTTTTTGCTGGCAGACTTGCGATCATCACACCATCATCACACCAGCATGAGCGCTCAGGTCCGCAGGGGGAAATAATGGGGAGTGTATAGGTGTGTGTGTGTGTGTGTGTGTGTGTGTGTGTGTGTGTGTGTGTGTGTGTGTGTGTGTGTGAGAGAGTGTGAGAAAACGGTTTTAACTCCCAACAGCTGCCTCAGAGGGAGCGAGGTTTCTTCTAGTGGAAATCAAATCAGGTCAGTTTATTTGGGGCACAGCTCCTGAGCCCGGTTTACAAATAGCAGCCGTTGGGAAAAAGGAGAACTCACACATGTGTGTGTGTATGTGTGCGTATGTGTGTGTGTGTGTGAATGCATGCAAGTATATATGATGAATGTTTCAGTTACGCACAACGGCAAGCTCTAAAGTGCATTCGGATCTTACACAGATC
This sequence comes from Pangasius elongatus, assembly GCA_033441825.1. Lineage (NCBI taxonomy): Eukaryota > Metazoa > Chordata > Actinopteri > Siluriformes > Pangasiidae > Pangasius > Pangasius elongatus. The sequence continues at coordinate 18,086,816 of JAKKZN010000013.1, forward strand.
AACAGTGTCCTGTTTCACGGATGTGAGTCTTTTGGATGTGATACAATACACACATTCACACTTAGGGTGACGCTCGAGGGCCCAATCCACATTGTTTGGGAGGTGGGAAAAAAACCGGAGGACCCGAAGGAAACACATGGACATCCTAGAGATCTGAGACACAGACAATACCTGCTGTGTCTTGTTTGGGGTGTGATTTATTGCAGTATAACTGTGATACTGTGTGGAAATTAATACAACCTTAGGTCAAGTATTACATTTGTGAGCCCATTTCTTCCATTTATGTAAAATAAAAGCCTAAAGTTTTTGCATTTTTTTCCCAAAAATAATGATGACTCTCTAAATTGGACCAGTGTAGCTGCACTAAAATTGGTTTCATATTAGATGTTGAGTTCTTGATTCTGATTGGTCCGAAGATCAGAGGATTAATTTTCATCATTCAGGACCATCATCAGGTTTATATTACTACATTTATTCTAATATATTCTGTAGTAACAACTTGTTGTGATCTTTGAAATGGTGATGTTTTCTGAGAGAAGATGTTTATTTTGAAGGAGTCTCCAGTGTCAGTTCTTTGTAACAGGTAAAGCTGTAAGTTTTCGATTTCCAACATCCTCAGGACAGAGAAGTTAACGCTTTCTGCTTTCCCGGGAAGATGACACGCTGGGACAAGCGGCGTTACTTCAATCGAGCAGAAAAGAAGCCATGGCGGTGAGGGAACGGCTGTTTATATATGTGAGATATGCTGATATAAGTGAGAACAGAAACTAGCTNAACACGGAACGTAACTGTAAATGGATAAAAAACATGATTCGTTAATAATGAAAAATTGAAATAGTTGGGAAATTGGTGTCTTGTAACAGACTGTTTCTTATAATAGAAATCCCAAACACAAAATATTTTAATTTCTTACTCATACTTGGAAAGCCAAAGAATCTCAGTTCACTCTTCCATGAATCTTTCAGCTACTGAGAACTTTAAACACACACAAAAACTCCATGTTAACACTGGTTTCAACGTACACAATTATTCCCTCTAAATCAACAACCCACCCACCATCGGCACACATTACATGACTAATAAATTAGCTCTCTTTAGTTGGGATCTTACTAAACACAGCCTGAGTGTACTACTTCACTATTAAATGCTTTGCCAGGTTATTACACATGCTTGTTTATGTTGATATGGACCCTGTCTATTGGAAATAAATCAGCCCTGAAGGCAGGGCATAAAGTACACTGTCTACTGCACTGCACACTATAAAACATAAAAGGTGCACCACTACGAACGTTTTATTACGTCACTGGTCAAGAAGCGAACTTTCTTACGTGATATTTCTTATTCGCCGCATTGGATATAAACCCACAACAGTCCATCATTATTAACTGTAAGCACTCAGGAGTGATGACACAACACATAGAGAGACAAATAAATTAAATATTAGCAAATGTCACGTGTTTAGAGACAACGATATTCAAGAAAGAGCATTAGGAGCGTCCCGTGGTGATGGCGTTTGGTGAGAGTCGAGAACAAACAGGATACTCAGGATTTTTTTCAACCAGCCATAAAAGATCTGCGAATGTGGACCTGAATGTACGCGTTCATTGGGATGTGAAAAGGGGAAAATACGCACGTCCGTCAAAGCGACTGATTTGACACGTCGCTGCTCGAGCTTTGATTGGCAGCCTTTCAAATGTTCTCACACAATGACCTTGTAAATGGGTCTGTCTGTCACAGCAATTACGCACGTCAAACGTTCTCAAAAACACACACAATGAACATAAAAAGAAAGTTTTTCACAGAGAGGTCTGAATAGGTTCAAACGGAGGTGGTCACACTTCTGACGTGTTGACGTTCGGCGCGCAAAAAAAAAAAACCTTGCGACCGGAGCATCTGCTCCCCTTTTATAGAATCGACAACACGATTGACGCACATTGTTTAATACCAACACACACCTGA
>JAKKZN010000013.1:18098507-18116503 GCA_033441825.1 Pangasius elongatus
CTCGTGTGGGCGTGTACTACCCAGCACATTTTCAGCTAACAGTAGTAGCTATACAGTACATAGATTCTAAAGCTAAACAGATTGATTTACATGTTACATGCTAGTCTTCCTACTAGCTTTATTGGCAAAGCAAGCTAGCTACGTACTTTCTCCAGAGGCACCAACAATCTCTGCTCCTTCCTTCCAAGCTCTATTTTTCTTTGTAAAAGGTCGTCTATGACCAGAGAAGATGAAACCACAATTATAAGTTGTTGTTTTTTTTTTCCCCATTTTCCCACATGCATGGGAAGTACAGTTGTGAGTGGAGAACTGAATAAATGTTGGGCCATGCATGCTATAGGATTGGTCCAAGGAATCATTTGAGCCATCATTCGGTTGGAATCGTTGTTTACCACATCATACCTAATTTGCATAGAACTGAGAAAATCTCAGTACAAATGTCGCTTGAACTGAGATTCACTGTCGCTTTGTAGCTGAAATTGTGCCTCCATATCATACAAGTACATAGAAAATAAAGTCGTCTGTCACTTTGTTGCTTGCTGGTGTGAACCTAGAATTAAAAAGAAATGCCTCTGCCCAAAAATGAAATATACACAGTTTTGCACTTAACCCAAATGTTGTGGTAGCTGTTCAACCACAATAATCAGGTTTGGTGTCCATAGTTTGCTTATTTAGTGTTACACTCAAACTACAAGGCTAATGTTGCTAACCAGTAAAGAAAGTTTTAGATCTACAGTTTAGCATTGTGCCAACTGCATGGTGGTTAAGTGATGTAATTTGCATATAATGGTTTCAGAAAGTACACAGGAATGATATTATCATCTGAATCACTACCGTACAATTCCCGCTTCAAACTTTGGGCACCACCTTTCCTGAGTCTAAATCTGGCTTCAAGATAGGGCTTTTTATTTTTATGTCAGAAATCACATTAACAAGTCTGTTTGAGATGCTAAACAACCCAACGAAGTTTGAAATGAGAATGTGATGATTTAGACAAGCTTCTGAAACTATGAAGGTCTTGATGCACATTGTGTATTTAGATTCCGGCCAAAACAGCACCACTTTTAAAAAGTAAGAAACACTTGAGACATGAGTAGGCACAACAAAGAAACCAGGATGTGGATACACTTGAACAAGCCCATCATCTACTCAGATTTTGTTCGTTTTCTCTTCTTATTCGCCTGCTGGCCTCCAGACTGGGCCTGTGTCTTGAGAAATATCCAAGGTTGAGAAGCATTAATAAATCAGAAAGCTGGACGTAAGTGTGAAGTGGAGTGCTATATGAAGCAGTGGAGAGATATGATGATGGGTTCAAGGTGGCAGAGGGGTGAACAAAGAGGAGATAGCTTCATGCTCAAACGTGCACAGACTGATAAAGAAGACCACATTCAGCTCTGTAGGTGCTTCACCTAAAGCAGCCTGATAAATTTTGTATTAATGCCAGAGAAAAGTAGACTTGCTTCTCAACAGATTCAAGAAAGGATTTTATGACCATAGAGTCCCTGCTAGTGCAATTCAACTTCAAAAACAGACCATAATATGAGAATGCACTTTATTTTAGTGTTATAGAATAATAATTAATTGGCAGTATTATGTAACACGAAAGTATTTTATCTTAAGTTTACCTAAGGCCATTGTATAATAAAAAAGGTTCATGCTGTCCAAATTTTGTGCATTACTCTGGTAAAAGTTAAAATTTAAAAATGCAAGAAAAAAAAAAAAATCACAAAAGAAAAAGACGTCTAATTCAATTTCAGACCACACACTGATTTTAGTTCCTGATGGTAAATTAGTGCCTCATTCACCAAGGAACCAAGGAATGTGAGAGAACATTAGCTAAGGCTAAGTAACCACAGCTTTATTCCTAATTTCTCAAATGTTATCTAACATGCTAAATTCTAATATTAGCAGCAGACAGATTACAGTGATGAGTATTATTCTATTGTATTCCTGACATTCGAAGTCTAAACTGTCAAACAGCTCTGAGTTCATGAGTTGCTGTGCAATAAACATGGCAGAAACCATGAAAGTTATTAGCAATCAATGCTAAGCATACGTTTAGTGTATTTTTAGAAAGACAGTCTTTTTTTAGTAATTTGTCAACACACCTGAGGTAAATGTTGATACTCCTGACAGTTTTGTCATATTTTCTCTATTAATGTGTCTTCACAATTTGTATATAAACAGGTGTATACTACTTAGCTTAAAAAAATTAGTCTAGCCTTTAGCAGATAATATCAAGTGTTTGATTAGCAGTTCATGCTAAGTGTAATTATAGTGTATTTTTAGTCAGACTGAATCTTGTTTTAGTAATTTGTCAACACATCTGAGGTAAATGTTCTCATTTTCACTATCACTGTATCTTCATATTTTCCTTATAAGTGAGGACTTACTATTTACCAGTATTTGTAGTCTATTTTTGTCAGACTGGGTATTTTATTTTATTTATTTACCAACATGTCTGAAGTAAATGTTTATAATCCTAACAGTTTCACTCAGTTTCACTGTTACTGTCTTCACATTAACCATATAAATGTCTATATGTTAGCTAACTAAATTGTTAGCCTTGTCATTGATATTGCCCAGCTGCCTAGCATAAGTGTGGCGTTAACTAGCTGAACACAAAGCACATCATGTGTTTGCCTTGTTAAAAGTTCCACACACTTCGACACTTTAAAATACATAAAAGGTACTTGATTATAAAAAGTTGTAATGCCATCTGTAGAAAATGCAGAAAACTAATTAGCTAAAAGCTTTGCCAAAGGCACTACTGAAGCTCAGCTAAACACTGAGGCAACTTTTGACAGTTTTACAGATGAAAACTTAATTCTGCAAGAATCTCACCTCAGGTTTTGACGACGCAACTTATTAACTCCGTCTTACACACCTGTGTATGCGGTGTTAGCGAGAGATATAGGGATAGAGAGAGAGGGAGGGAAAGAGGGAGAGAGATGGTGGCAAGTTTCTTTAGATCTCTGGCTCTCTGCTTTACTATAAACCTCCAGAGATTTAGTTTGAAATAAAGAAGATGAAACGCAAAAAAAAAAAAAAAATTATAAAGTTGTTTGTTTCCATTAAAATGTGAGGACATGAGGAAAAACTCCTGTCAAATTGTATGTTGTATAAAAAATGAGGAAGAGAATGAGCCAGACAGAGAGAGAGAGAGAGAGAGAGAGAGAGAGAGAGACTGGTGGACCCAAGTGGTTTGTTAGCGTCTGTCAGTAAAATGTCGCTATTTTGCACTCATGCTTTCTACCTTTGATTGCCAGGTTTCTTTTGTTACTTCTGCAGATTTTCTATTAAAAGTCATGTTGAGGGAAACCAGGGTGCGGACGGGAAAACGACAGCTCCTGTCAGCCAACATGTTACACAAATGCATCACAGCCGCGCCCTATCATTACGAACCATTATGTAGTTTTAAAGTGCACCAAAACAGTCTCGGGGACGTTGGGAAAATTTCAAGTGCTATAAAATTTACATACCAAAAAAAAAAAAAAAACATGGACAGACAGCAATCTTGGAATTGAGCAATTATTAGTTAATTATTATTTCTTTTACATATTTAACAATAGGCATTTGATTGGCTAATTATATTAAAAAAAACAGCCCTTCTAAAAGCTTAATTAGAAATCTGATGGCAAATTATGTCATTATATGTTTTTTACAGCAAACGTTCCCGTTCTAATTCAGGGAGAATGTTTCATTAGAAAAATTAAACATTGTGATCCTAAAATTGATATTTACCAGTGAGCATAAGGACGTCTTTAAAAAAAAAAAAAAAAATGACAATGTTAAATAAATGGCTAAGTCTATACAAAGACATAGAAAAAAATAATAAAGCTGTCAACGTTTAAAAAATTAATAGTTCAAATTTGCTGACTGATTAGTTTTTTCTAATCAAGTTCTAGTTTTTGGATGATTTGGATTCAGTTTATCTACTGAATGTAAATGAGGTACATTCCTGGCCATGTACTACTTAAACTATCTTAGAATTTTAACAACACATCTTGAATCTTTTTTACAGGCAACTAAATCGACATGGCAGGTTTCATTACATAAACCAATATCACACCAAGATGAGGTTCCAGTAAGGGGTACAATGCAATAAAACAGACCATAAATCATTAGAAGTAGTCAGATGTCTTGAGAATAAAGTTACAGCCAACACCAAACAACACTGTTAAGTCAGAATAGTTGGCTAGACTGCTTGCTGAAATAAAACTAATTATGGCACTGTCAAAACAGGCTTTTTTCCCCCCCAATACTAAAAATTTATATTAGCTAAATTAGCTAAATGACATACAGATTCAAATCAAAAATAATGGAACGGTAGCTTTAATCAGAATTTGATGTTGTGTCCATTAAAAATTGANCATGCTGTAGTTTGCGTCATTGACCAACGTCGAAACAGCCTCAATAGAAATATCTTTATTTGCTCCCATGTTGTAGTTGGGTGTAAAAGTGAGTCACCTTTTTCTATTTCCTATAAGTTTCAGTGACATAAGTATCCCATTTGAGACAAAACAAAACAAGAGGGTTCTGTGATAGTAAATGAACAGGGTGTAAATATTTATGTACATGCTCTGTCTCAAATGCACTCTTGAATATATATATTTATACACTGCATGTTTAAGTATGTAGTACTTGATATTTTGACGGTTGTAAAATGTCAAATCAGTTAAATTTGCACTAAATATAAATGACAAGTTAGCAAGTGGTAATTTGCGTCTTTGACCCGCGCTGTAACAACCTACATAGAAGCCTAGTTTTAAAATATCTCGTGTTGTGTGTGGTGGCTCTTCTATTACGACCCAGCTACAGGCTATCAAGACAAAATTAAACTAATGATGAAGATCTGGTGGGTTTTGTTTTCCTAACCAGGAAGATGTAAACAGTAAGGTTCTTTGGTATAAAAAAGAATAATAATAATAAAAAAAACAGAATTATTTATGTCAGAATATATAAAGGAAGAAATAAACCAAATCCAGGACCAAAAGAATGGGCACACTGGAGTGACAGCTCCTTTAATTTCTCTCTGCGTTAGTTAGAAGATGCAGCTGACAGGCCGGAAGCAAGCGATACTGTATCGATATACCCATCACGTCTGAGTGGTGAAGCGAAGGCAGCTCTGGCTCATATTTACCCTCAGCTCATGGCGTCCTCTGGGCTTTCAGTTGCTACGGACTGCCAGGGATCAGAGACGCTCAAGCTTAAAGAGATACATCGCTCAGGCGCAAAAGCTGCTTTAGGCCTGTGGTGCAAATTTACTAAATCATAGACAACAAACATTATGTGGCGCTGTGCACTTACAAAGGGAAAATTGCAAATTACGATACCCCATACTCTCTCTACAGGACGCAATCCACACCTAAAATAAAACATTTCTGAGAGAAAATTCCTGCCTTCCGGATAAGAGACCACACTGTGTCTTTAAACAATCTTAATGTGCTCTGTTCTGTGGTTCTTATCTTTAAGTGTCTGACCTTATGACTGGAGATAAAGACCTTTTAAAAAGTGTTGGGAATGTCGAGACCGGTTCTGGTTATCCAGACACAGATTAAGCCTTGCTTAATCTTTTCAACGAAGAATAATTTAATCCGGGACAAGCCATAACCCCTGCAGGAACAGAGTCAGCCTGAGCAGCGTGTCGTCCCTGTTAATTACTTTTAGTAATAGCAATAAAAAAAAAGGATAAGGCTCAAAAAGACTGTGGGTTTGATCCTGTGCTGAACGAGCTGAATTTCTATAGTGAGAGGTTACTGAAGCGTTTCTGTGATTTTTGCTAAATCCTCTCCTCCCGAGCGATGCTTCCGGCTCCAGTCTGCTGCACTCCGGATAATTCCGTTAGCCAAGCAGTTAGCTCCGAGATGGAGGCCATTGCTCCGTTCCTTCCTTTAAACAACTCTGTCACTTCAAGCTAGCCAAGGCCGACTGGCTTAGCGTCACTTAATAAGGACATGAAAGTGAACAGCACACGTCAGCAATGCAAGCTAGACATCTCAAGGTTATCCAAGGTCATCAGGAAAAATAGAAAAAGAGATCCAAACATTTATTACACTAAGATATAATATTTCACAACCGTTTTGTCACAAAATTTCTCACACAAGATGAAATGGGGGAAAAAAAAAGATTTATAAGAAGCCCCAGTAACAGAGTTGTGGCTTTTGTGCCTGTGTCAGTCATGTGCAAAAGTTTGCACACCCTTACGCCAAAATGAGGACAGCGGCTATCATTCATAGCAAGAATTCCAGAGTTTATATGCACAATATTGCACATAATAAAGCAGTCAATTACTTATTAGTGAACAAAATCTAAATATCACCACCTCTAAAGTTTGTATCCCATTCTGATGCCATCGAAATGTTTTCTAATGACTTCTAAGTCCACTCCTTTGCCTTCCAACCTCTTTACTCAGTTCTAATATTGCCCCTTTTTGCCTGTTTAAAACTAGATCGAGGACCCTGGAGGCCGCAACCTAAATTGTGAAATAGAACATATTAAATATTCTCATATTTAAATAACAAAATGTATCAGCTTAAATGTCTAAGAAAATGATTATTGGTTGGTCAAAAGTGACCATGTGGTGCGCTGTAAAAACAGTTCAGATCCACTTTGTCATGGGACACCGAAGCAGATGTCTGACATTTACCAATCATTAAAAAAAAAATTCCGTTTAGCAGAAACGAACCCCCACCGTCCCTCACCTCGGTGCGTGGGAAGTCAATACGGATGCAGCTCGCACGCTTGATTTTGCACACCGAGACGGACACACACGGAGGCGCAATTAAAAACACTCCAGAGACTTTGGTGTTGATTGTTTCTGTGTCGTGGCATAGAGGGTGGAAATCCTCAGCTACAGATAAGACATCAATCCTCCTCAGTGGGATGCGCAAATAAATCTGATTAGGGGTGGAATGATTTCCCCTTCAGGATTGTTTTATCTCTCCCCTCCATGCCTCGGCAGCAGATAACTGTGAAAACTCTCTCTCTCTCTCTCTCACACACACACGCACACGCATACACGCACGCACACACACCTCGGAGACAGCGGCAGCTCGAGTGATGTCATATTTGGCAAACAGGAACGTGTCAATCATAGATGGGCCGCTTCACAAAGCTCGACGAGAGAGATTTGATTTGCTTTCCCACAAATCCGAAATCTTCGGCATTTGAATACAGATGAGCGTTTTCGTTCCTTAGGGTGGTCATCTTTTGATTTGATCTGATATCTCATTACAAATGCACATAATAAAAGAAGCCTCTCTGCGTTTTCATAAAAGCGCTCTGTGGAGATGACACACGCGCGCACACACACACGAGCGCAACCCTAGATTTCAATGCATCCAAACAAGCACTGTGACAAAGCTGTGTAGATAAAAGACTAATTTGTCGCGATTTCACCTCAGGGATTCTCATCTCAGCATTCCAATAACAAAAAAAAAACAGATAAAAGATAAAAAAACAGACCAAAGCACTGAAATCATGAGTAATAGCACTGATATGTGGCCTGGTCACACATCCTGTCGCCATTCACTTCCACTTAACAAAGCAAAAAAAAGAAAAAAAATTTAAATAAACTCTAAGATGCATATGCTATGTAGTGAGACAATAAATAAATATGGAGAGGCATTTCAAAAACAAGTTTCCGGTACTCCTTAAAAAAAAAAAAGATAAAAATCCACTCTCAGATCGGTATTTCTCACATTCTTATTTCAGGTGCTGCATTGTCTGGCGGTGATGCAGTGACAGGCAAAACGCTTGCGCGGCTCCACGCTTGCTAAAGCTGCTGAATAGGTTTTGAAGTGAAGCAGCCCATAGGATCCTGCTACAGAATAGCTAGATGATGTCCTCTGACAACTTGGGTAAAAGAGTAAACATTCTCCACCTCGGAAAGCTTGTAGCGCTACAAAAGCACTTTCTCTGTGAACGGCTCCACGCGCAAACAGAGACGATATGAACGATGGTGGATGCTGGAGGTATAAAGCTTAACGTACTCGAATCAATATTTATGATACAGCGGATCGTGAGTGAATTGATATAGACGTCTAAAGGCTAATATCTCAGATGCAGCTGTTTTTTATTACTGCTGTGCTATTGCTTAGAAATATCTTAACATTAATATTTCATATAAATTCATTATAAATGCATTTAGGCACTGCTCGCTTCTCTCCTTTAGTAAGGAGGCATGGCCTATATACCTACCAGTTACTGTGAAGGGGGTGTGACTTTAGCACTGGTCAATCAAAGTGAAAGAGGCGTGGCCTATTCAGTTGTCAGTTACTGTGAAGGAGGTGTGGACTGTCATTTACTGTAAAGGAGGCTTGGCCTATGCACGTGTCAGTTACACTGAAGGAGGCGTGGCTTAAACGCTTGTCAGTTGCTTTGAAGGAGGCGTGACCTATGCATCTGTCAATTACAGTGATGGAGGCATGGCCTCTGTGCCTGTCAAGTACAGTAAATGAGGTGTGGTCTTTGTGCCTGTCAAGGAGTAGTGGCCTATGCACTTGTCAGTTACAGTGAAGGAGGTGTGGCCTATGCACCTGTTAATTACAGTAAAGGTGATTGGGCTTTAGTGCCTGTCAGTCCCACTAAAGAAGGTGTGGCCTCTCAATTACAGAAAAGGAGGTGGGGTCTTTACAGCTGTCACTCTCACTGAAGGAGGTGTATCCCCTACAGCCTGTCTATTATAGTGAAGGAGACGTGACCTATGCTCCAGTCATTCCCAACTAAAGAAGGCGTGGCCAATGTGCTTGTCAGTCCAAGTGAAGGAGATGTGTCCTCTGTGCCTGCCATTCCCAATGTAGGAGGTGTGGCCTACATGTGGTGTGAGCATTTTTGCATAACACTGAACCAACTGTGATTCAGATTCAAGTTTAGATTCGGATTCAAATTAATGTCATTGTACATATAGCTGTTTTACATATATATATATATATATCTTTAATACTGTTAGAATTGTTGATCGCATACAGGATAATCACGCAGTAATGGTGACTAATAGTGTTTACATCATGTCGGAATTGCAGCAATCACGAGTATAAAGATGGCTATAACAGCTTCTGCAGTTAAAGTAATTGCGAGTGAAATGTTAGTATTTAACTCTGTATGTGTCTATCAATCATAGTCTTTCCGCGTTTAGCATTAACTGCATAACATATAAATACAGCTCACTTTTCTAACTGGAAGACTTTAAGGTGTTTTGTGCGTTACCATAGAAACGAATCAATTCTACGCCTGAATAGAACGTCCAAGCTGCCATCTCATAATTACCGTAATTGTGGCTTGACATGAACATGGCTTCCACTTCCCTCTGACTGCATTTCTACAGAACCGTCCCCTTCAGCTGAGATCTAGAATGCACTGATGACCACCAACTGGTCAGCTCATATGATTTACTGTGGTCCAATGGAGAATGTGGCAAAATACAAATATATAAGAAGTCCAGCATTGTACAATTCTAGTCACCTCAAAACCAAGTTTTACGGCCCAAGATCTTGGACTCGGGTATTGAGCGGCTGCCACGACACTCCAGGAAATGAGTTAGATTGATTTCTTTCATTATCTAATGTCTGGTCTACAATCACTTTCGATATAAAGTCTTCTTGGACCAATTCCACAGACCAAGGCTGAGCTTAAATCTAGAGTTACTGCTTTTTTTTTTTTTAATCAAAATCAACAGCTTACACAGCAGCTGCTATAATTTAAGTGATAACAGGAAATAGGACTTGTTTCGTGGATGTGACACAATATTAAATGTAACTATAATGTGATTTTAAAAAAGCATGAATTTTTTTTTTTAATTATATTGTTCACAACAATAATCAATAATAATAATTTTACCCTTCACAATTTCAAATTCAAATAAAGTCTTTATATATATAAAATAAAACATCCTAGCTTCAGGTTTCAGTACTTTTTTACCTTTAATGCTTAAGCACTTTCAGGCATGGCCATTTCTGAGCTTTTCCGCCCATGCAATTGTGACTAGTAGTATTCGGACACAATACCCGTCCTTTCTATACTTTTTCCCATCCTTGAAAATCTATGATGCGCTGAAAGACAGCGCATTGTTATATACACAATACGATACACAATACAAACTTTTTTTCAAGTATGAAACAAATCTATTCAAGCGCCAAACTTGTCTTATGGTTTATTCCACTGCAGGCAAATCTATGTTCATGGAATCGTTGGCACGTCACAAATTTCTGTCAGAGAAGAAATAAATCCATTCCATAAATAAAAAAAAATCCCTGGTTTATAAACCTTACATTTAAACCATGATAGCACCTGCATTAGTCATCGAGCTTGCTGCCATAAAAAGCTAAACAATATATGTGGAATGAAAAAAAAGATAAGCAGGTTTGCTGGTCCTCTCAGAGGGGAGATGAGGATTACACTGGCAAACCTTCTGATGGTTCACTGGAAGGAGCCTAAAATCTCTGCAGCACAGTAAGGTGTAGCGAGGCAGATTATTTCCCCTGCTGAAAGCCCTCGTCTCGTTGATTAGATGCAATGCCAGTCCTGAAAACGCAGCGAGAGACAACAGGCGAGAGACAGGGCGAGTGTAGGAGAGACTGAGAGAGAGAGAGAAAAGGAATGGCGGCGTTCATCACCAGCTTCACTCTGACCTCTTGTGAGGTATGAAAACGGAGTAATGAAAAGCCTATCGATTGCCGTCCCTTCCGTTTAAACAAATCTCCTCACTGTCCACAGGGTTCAGGAGCCAATTTATGCGCATCACCTGGACAGCATCGAGCGCTGCGGAAGCTCCAGGACAACAAAATACAATGCTGGAACCACACACTGGCTTCAAATACCCATAATTCCTCTATGATTCAGCTGCTCTCTCTGATTATATTGGCCAATGCCATTGGTAAAATATGTACTGCCAGAGTTAACAGTTCAGGCAATGGATAAGATAAACCAAATAATACGCTCTGGATTTTCAATTTAAATCGATTTCACTGTACAAACAGCTCATAATAACCCCACAAGCCAACATACAAGAAATATTACATACGGAATAATGAGTAATGCTTTACATCCTGCTTTCTTCAACAAAGATTATTTACAGCATTATTTAACATACATTTTTAAGCCATTGTTTAAGCCACCATTTAATCAGCACATGAACAGGAACTTTAATCCTGTTGCCATATTACTTTAAAAACCTCAGTTAAGGATTCATTTTAATCTTGGGTAAATTTTCTAATTGGCAGCGCAGCATACCTTAGATGGATTGTGATTAAACAAAACCGTTCCTCAAATAGAAAGGTTTAATGCTAGTATTCAATTCAAGGGTATAACAAGGGTGTTGATAATGATAAGCGAATTAATCCCTGATCAATTTCATTTTTTTTGAAAAGAAAACGTGATAACAAGAGCTAAGTTGTCTTGCTTAACTATAAAACATAACCATGGTTAAATGATGGAATGACCATGCATATTACTGTGTATTAGAATAATCGAAATTTCTGGGAGTTGGAATCACTTAAAAATCAAGTGAAAATGTCCTGGTTCACACTCAGGTCACTTCATTTCCAAGCAGAACTTTTTTTCGAAGGAAACATTTTAGATTCTCTGAATCCAAGCCCAGTACTAACCCCTGACTCTGTAATTCCTCAAGCCTGAGAACGAGTTTCGGAGAAGAGCGCATCCTGAGAGAGAGAGAGAGAGAGAGAGAGAGAGAGAGAGAGAGAGACCGACCTGACTGAGAGGCGGAGGTTGATTTCAGCTGGAGAAATTGAGGGGGCAGAAGAGAGTGAGTGTGACAGAGATAGGACACAGAAGAAAGACAGACCATTAGACATCGTACACCAAGAGAGAGGCAAGACTGGCGCGCACTTCCGACAACCATCTCACCCGGCAGTGGCCTTGCTACATTTCTAAATTAAAGATGGAGCGATACCAGTGGAGGGGCAGCTTCTGGAACCGACCTGGTGCTGGGGAGATTTATCGGACGATCTGCTTCGCCCCTAGAGGTCAAGAGTCACTAAAATTATGTTCCTGTTATTACTGCGCTGTCCCATTTAATCAGGACGTGTTTCAGTTTCAGGTTTCAGAGACTCGTCCGCTTACTGCAGTAAACACTCGTTACTTTTAGATCCTCCACAGTGGCGAGTAGTCCATAGGGGCAGTTGTGGCAGAGCCCCATCATTTATATTAGCCTCCCAACAAATGTTAATCTTCACAAACGTCCTCATTCACAAATCCATACATTTCAAATTAACTTCTTGAGTGAACAACAACATCTGTTCCACAGATATAAGCCAATGTTTCACTGATTTGCTTGCCTTTCAGAAAATTTCAAGCTCAAACATAATGCAACACGTTCTCTGCCCCTTTTAGCTCCATAGAGTAAATATTGTATCCTGCGGTCAAAAATAGGAACTGGAGGTTCATTGGGGCAGGAATTACACTGCCCCATGCTTGGAGGAGGGGCAGCAGACAGACATTTAATGATAGGTTTGCCATATTTATGCCAAATTGGACTAGTTTAAAACACTCCTCGGCTGGCAAGAACTTATATTACAGTAATCAGAATTACATTTAAATGAAATTGAAAATAATTTGAATTTCTGCAAATAAAGGCAAAGTGTAAGTGCAGACAGTGTGTCTATGATATACAGATCTATTTCTATAGTAAGATATGTTGCAAAGTTTGGGAGAGGGAAAGAGGGATTATGAAGTGGCTAATGTACATCGGAAATGTGTGCATAAAACAGTGGCAGTTTTTCCCCATGCAAAAGCTGAGAAAAAAAGTGTCCCTGTAAAGTTTGCTGAAGCCCGAGCTTTATATTACAGCAAAATGTATAATCTATATATGTTGGCTTCTATTTGCAGAATTTATGATCCAATTAGGCCAGCAATGAATGAGAATAGCTTTTTTCTGGTCACCTGACTTGAAAAAAAAAAAGCCAGACTGTCAGACGTCAGGCATCCTGCCACGTTTTCGTCTGTTCCTGAGGAGGGAATCATCGGCGGGTGCTTGACAAACATCTTCAGCGTCTGTTTCTTCAGAAGAACAAAGAACATGACACAGAATTGCTGACCAGACTGGTGTTATTCCCACACAGTATGTTCACAAATGACAAAGCAACAAATGACAGCCTGAAGAAAAAAAAAAGAAAAAGGAACAAAAACATTCACAAATCAAGAGGACATATGCAGGCAGATGGACTGAGCTCAAGAAGGCACTGAATTCACAAGACACCACTTCAGAAAAAAAAAAGAACCGGTTAAACCCAGTCAGGCAGCTAATACAGGATCATGATTTCTGTGAGTTCCTGCAAGAGATCTGAGCTGAACTAACAAGATAAGCAAGAAATAACAAGGCACCTGAGCTACGGGAAGTACTACAGGGGATATTAAAAACAAAGCAGTGGGGAATGGATCAGCTCTCTCGAGGATGGACCTTACTATCAGGCAATAATTGCACCAGCGAGTTACTATGCATTTAGCTAAAGGTTACTTAATTTGGAAAGACAGAAAACCTGATGATCACTGACAGGTATGGTATCACTGGAGAAACCAACATCAGTGGTTGCTTGCTGCAATATAAGAGCCCAGTCAGAGAACAGGGAGAATGCAAACTACTAAGTACAAGACGCTAACAAGACCAATTTGCCTGGAATTCTTGTAAGACGAGCTACAACGACAAAACCTAGCTTTTACCCCTACCTGAATCTCTGCAATTTACATCATTTATTCCTTTGGCAGCCAATTTTATCCAAAGGAACATGAATTACAATGGAGTTGAGCAGTTCAGGGTCTTGCTAAATCACTGACTGCTGGGATTTGAACTTATAAACTTCTGATTTAGCACAGGAGCCAGAACCACTGACCCACCACTGGTATCTATGCATCCGCATTGTTGGACGAGAATTTTTACAAATTTGCAATCCTGAGAAACAAAGGCAAGCTGTCAGCAACTGCTGCTTTCTTTGAACAGAACAATTCCCACCATGGGGCCATTATTCTATTCTGACAGGCTGCCAGTGTGTATTCATTTGGCAGCAGCTTTCGTCCAAAGCGACTTGAATGCGCCAGAATCCAACTCAAGCACTGAGCTGAGCAGTCTAGGGTTAAGGGTCTATCGCAAGTGTTCAACAGTGAGACTCTGGTGTTCTGAACTTACAACCTTCCAGTTACAAAGATCCAGGCATAGTTTGGCCATCTATTGCGAAAGGCGGGACTTTGTAACAGTCAGCCATTAGCAATTGATGGTGCCATGTATAAACAACTAATAACAAATAGAGATATGAATCTGTTACTGTGACAGATAAAAAACATGAGTTTATACAGAATGGAGCAAAAAAACATCCAGTGAGCTTCAGTTCTAAAAAGTGTTATCAACGAGAGAGGTCAGATGAGAATGGCCAGACTGGTTTGAGTTGACAGGAAGGCTACAGTAACTCAAACAGCCACTCGTTACAACCATGTTGAGCAGAAAAGCATCCCACAAAACGTCAAAACTGGGCTATAATTGCATTGAATGTTGAAGAACATCCTCAAAACCAGTTAGTTCCTGTTATCGCTTATGTTACAGGTGTTCCCTGTCTTTAGACATTCCTGAGGTGGATAACGTAAAGCAACAAACCTTCCAATAACGTTAATGAACATCTCATGTGGTTATAGAAATGTATGATTAATTAACTTTTGGGCCAATTTCATTTAAAGATACAAACACCTGAAATTTCTTTCCAGTTCGGTTTTATATGTTTTTGTCATAAGTTCAGTCTGAATAATTTGACAAGATTGTACCAAGATAAAGAATAATAAAAAAAAAAAATAAAGTGGCTTGGAAAAAAAACGGATTAAGAAAATTAAACATGTACAAGTAGTAGCAGCAGTCTTTGAACCCATGGGCAGAAATAACTAACATATTCACCCAACATCATCTACTTTTGCTTCAAAGGTCAGATAGCTATTAACAACCACATAAAGGCGCAAGATGAGTCTTTATTTTGAATGCTTGCTGTGTCTTTAGATGACCAGGATATTTGGTTGTCATGCCCACTGTGGCATTTACGTTAGTCACACATAGTATTTAGTCATCAAACAGGTCAGGGCATTAGCTGTGCTTGGTATTTTTTTGTGGTTTAAGCTTTTTATTAGAGTGGATTGTGCTAGTGGGTACCTCTCCAACCTGATCAGATCAATTCATGCACAATATCCTGAGGGTCTCCAAAAATTAACCCCATTAATTAAACGTAAAATGTTTTGTCTTAATCCATTCCACTAATTAGAAGTGGGTTGTGGACTGAGAGAATATATCAGATGTGCAGTGTTTATCCCATGTTGGTATCTTTTCTCTCTAATTTACAGCCAGTTGCCATGGTTTCACGTGGCTAGTGTGGTAATAGCTAATACACTGCATAGCTAGCTACAGAACATATACAAAACCCCACATATGACCACAAATCAGACATTGTCCTTTTAAAAATGGGATGTTTTGCTGATTTTGACCAAAAATTATATGTATTCCCAATAAAAATGAGATGCCCTGCCTATTTCGACCAAATATTGTTCACTAAACACAAGACCACTTGCCCATATAAATCAAATGTCTTCTTTCTACAAATATCCATTACGTATTCTCACTAAAAATGGGATGTCCTGCTGATTTTGACCAAAAAACCAGATGTACTTCCCCTAAACACAAGGAGTTTTGCTGATTTTGACTGCAAATCAGACATATTTCCACTAAACATGAGATATCATGTCTATTCTGACTATAAAATATGTTTTCCTGATGTCCTGATGATTCTGACAAAAAAAAAACCTCATAGATTCTCATTAAACACAAGACGTTTAGCTGATTTTCCCACCACAATTCAGATGCATCTCCACTAAAACTCCTGTCCTGCCCATACAAATCAAATGTCCACTACAGATGGGATATTCTGCCAACTGACCAAAAATCATACAGATTCTTATCAGCCATTAGATATTTTGTTGATTTTAACCACAAATGAAATAGATCACCACTAAAACTCCTGCCTTCCCCATACAAATCAGACAACTTCTCTCTAAAAATGAGGTGTCTTGCCAATTTTAACCACAAATCAATTTTTAACCTCCTGCCAATTTTGACCAAAGATCATGAGATATTTTGCTGATTCTCACCACAAATCAGATGCATCACCACTAAAAAAAAACAAAAAAAAAAAAACACAGCCTTGTCCACATGTCTTCCCATTAAAATTTCAACTTCGACTACAAAACATGTTTTCTCACTAAAGAAGTTGTTTAAGAAACTTTTGGAAAGGAATCACTCATGTAGTGAATCACAGTCTTTGTGATTGGTGTCGTCTGTTTTCTGCAGAAACATCAGCACTACATATGGGTGCATCACACACTTGAAGCGCGTAGCTTGCTGGGTGAGTATCAGCAGCTGGCTCAGGAGCTGCGATGAGGAACAAATATCTGATGGATTTCAAGAAAACATGGATAATGGTTCAAGGTACCTGGTGGACTAGTGGGTCCCTGGTGGACTAGTGGTTAGGTCACAGCATTCTCCCGGCCAGGGAACCAACCCCAGC
Organism: Pangasius elongatus; assembly: GCA_033441825.1. Lineage (NCBI taxonomy): Eukaryota > Metazoa > Chordata > Actinopteri > Siluriformes > Pangasiidae > Pangasius > Pangasius elongatus. The sequence continues at coordinate 18,115,055 of JAKKZN010000013.1, forward strand.
CACTGGGGGTGCGTGCAACAGTGCGCTCTCAGTGCTGGGCCCAAGCCCGGATAAAAATTGGGGAGGGTTACGTCGGGAAGGGGGGGGGGGGGGTGCAACATCGTACCTCAATCTGACTGGATTTTCAGTTTCCTTCACAAGTTGCTGCTAGACCTCCCGTCACTGTAAACGACCTCTCATTTCTTCATCACTTCTTCCAGCAGTTTTGTCATGTGTGAATGAAGGGTTAAGAGCAATGCTAGCAGCTTGATATGGCCAATGTGGCAACTTCTGATGGTGCATTAGCATAGAGCGAAATTCTTCTCTTCGCACACCCAAGCTTCTCGGGTCAGAGTGCAGGGTCAGCCATGATACGGCACTGCTGGAGCAGATAGGGTTAAGGACCTTGCTCAAGAGCCCAGCAGTGGCAGCTTGGCTGTTTTAACCGTGCTTGAAATCCTAATGTTCTGATCAGTAACGCAGCACCTTAACCACTGAACCACCACTGCCCTTGAAAACAGGAGATGGTTTGGATGACTGGTTTTAAACCCAATTTGCTTCCACAAATGACCAGTTAAATGATTCAAGACTGGTATTCGCGATTGTACCGTTCATGCTGTCAAATCCAACAAGAATCGCATTTCGCATTTTGCACACTGTACATACAGCAGCTTGCAGCGTGAGCAGAAAACACCTCCTGCCTTTCCAGAAAGGATAACGTGAGCCGTAATCCTACTGACAGTCAGAGTGGATGCTGAAAATCCTCTCTGGATATTCGGACTTATCTCCAACCCGCCCTTTTTTTTTTTAACCATAGTGTGTTTTCTTCGAAGCACGAAATGGAGCAAAACAAACAGCAACGGACTTCGCTTATCAGCGAGCCGCACCGTTTCCCACTCCCTCTCATCTTTTTTACAAGGATACGCCGTGATTGCTTTTGCACTCGGCAAAATGATGGATTCAGACGGACATTAATTGGACCATCTGCAATCAGTATGTCAGGACACAACAGAAGGCTTTTACATGCAGAAAAGATGATAACATGCTGTTAAGCTAGTCCTTGTCCGTTGGACATTTTTGCACGACTTGTTACACACTGTTTTAGTGTCTGTTATATTGGCTACCTTTTTTTTTTCTCCGTTTATTACACATGCTCACAGCCTACACTCGTACAGGTTTGTCTGTAATATCAAAAGAAGGCTGGCGGTGATAAGCAGCAAGGCACAAATGTGCAGAAAATTAGCAAAAAAAAGAGAATGTTTTAACATGGCTTTCATTCGTCTAGGTCTTTTATTAATCAACTACAGATTTATTGGTGAGATGACGATTACACATGATTGCCTTGAACCTACATACCTCAAGCTAAAGTATATTTATATATATATCTATCTATATAGGCAGTGAATCTATTGGTATGTGTAATGTTTCTTTACATTCATTCACATTCTAAGATTTCCAACCAAAAATGTA
>JAKKZN010000013.1:18125940-18130940 GCA_033441825.1 Pangasius elongatus
TTTTTACAGAGGGTGCCAATACTTCTAGAACTGACTGTAAGATTTAGAGACAGTTCAGCGATTTTCTTTCCCTCTTCTACCACTTACAGTGTGTCAGTATTAAAGTTAATGGTGGTTCTGATCCCGTTTAAATGAGTCTAAAGATTCGGTGTTAAAGGAGCTCTTTGTCCATAAGGAACTTATTCATAGGAAACACGGTACGAGAACCTGAAATCAATAAACGGTCAATGGCGCTTCATTGACGGGGTGTGAGCTAAGGATGGCCCTGCTATCACCTTTCAGTGTTCTTGGACAGTAACACACTAAATCCAGGCAATATGTGCCAGTCCGACAGAAGATAGTTAGCTGTAAGATGTGTAACGATTCTCAATATGTGAGAACAGACAACATCCCGAGTGTATTTTACCCCCTCTCAAACAGGGGCAACAGATGTTGTGCAATGGCTCTCCTATCCCCCCGCGTGTGTGTTGCATGGCTCGAGCCCAATGTTGACTCAGTTGAATTGCCAGCCCGAGGCGCTAGCGTTTGGACACACATGGCCATAACGAGGAAAGGTCATCGGGCGTCGTTGGCTGTCAGCTCCGTCACTTGAAGAGGACGAGAGCTGGCTGCGCTACAGCGCGCCCTCGCTGAGACGCCCTTGCCATTAGAGAGTCTGCGCCAGCCAGAGCCTGCCCAAGGTGCTTTCTAAATTCTTGGACAGACGGTGAGGAAAACACTTAAGACGGGCGCCGGCATATGGATGCATGGATACACACATGAGCAATACACAAATGCTGAATGAACGCTTTGCATAAAAATAGACACAGAACATGCTCATTACTGACATTTAGATACTAGGGATTATGGCTATACAATTAAGCATATAAGCTCCCGGGACCTGTCCAGACCTTTGCTGTTAATGTAGAATAGTTTGTAGTTATTATACTGAATAATATGCTTTAAAGCTATTTTGCTAGCAAATCACAGTAAGTCACAGTCAAAACTAAATCACACATATAATATGCCAGCTTAGACAAGTCCGTTGTCATAATATAAAGATGCCCTTCATTTAACAAGTTAGAAAAAAATTACAACAGTTAATGGTACACAGCTAGTTAGCTAGCTAGTGGTACCTGACTAGCTAACTACCATCATTCCCAGAGACACACAGAGAGCTGTAACTAGCTTATAAACCTTCCACAGGTCTGAGAAAATCCATCCTTGTTGAAAAAAAAAACAACTTATCTTTGAGCTAGCGACATACTGGTAACTGACTAGCTCACTACTGAGACACAGAATGACCCATGACTAGCATATAAACACTCCACAGATCTGAGAGAAGCCTTGCTTTTTTGAATAAAGCTAGAGCTAGAAAACTAGCTTACAAACATCATCCTCAGAAACACAAGAGACCCATGACTAGCCTAAAAACATTCCGCAGTTCTGAGAGAAGCATTATCCCTTCTCCAAGGCTTTGTATTTGAGCTAGCTGGTGCTAACTGACTAGCTCACTATCATCACTCTCAGAGATGCACAGTGACCTGAGGCTTGCTTATAAACTCTCTGTGGTCCTGAAAGAAGCCTTTTTCCCTTCAAAAATGCCTTGTGTTTGAGCTAAATAAACAGTGTTATCCAGCTACATTAGAAAGAACATAATATAAGAACATAATCATAATATAAGAACATAATCATAATGCATGAGATAAAAGAAAAGTCTGTTTTCTGTGCAATAAAATGAGTTTGAATTAGCAGAGTGTTTGCGATCAGCGAGCTAAATATTTGCTAGTAGGAACACATATTATGTTTATAATAATGATTAAAAACAGTCTATTTAATTATAACCTCTAGTGATGGTTTAACACTAATGATAGTAAAGGATTTAATAATAGTTTTTAGCACATTTAGACCTTTTCCTGTTATAATGGGTAATAATACAGTAATGATAGGCTTGCTGAAATGGCAAATAGGAATCTGGTGCAAAATACGTATTCATCTCTTGCTCTCAACAACATCGATGCCCTTTTTCAGCGATTTTCTTTTAAATTTGGACTGACAAAAAAATATAATTTCACACATCAGGATTTTTGTAAAAAAAAAAAGATATACATAGTGACAAAGGTAAGTGAAGGGAAATGATATTAAAATTCATGTGATATTAAATTCAATTAAATTCTCATTTGCATTTAGCGATTAAAAATAAGTTTCCCAAAAGCACCATAAAGTGAAATGCTAGAGAGTGTTTAAAGTGATGCTCCCTCGACCATTACGCAACGATCGGTTTGATGGTATTTTTAAAAAAAAACTCAGCCCCAGACGTAGTACACTTTTTTTTTAAATGGTCTCGAATAGTGCATGAGTACATGAATTGGGACACAGCCATCATTTTAACATGTCAAAGATGTCTTCCTATTCTAATGGGGTGGATTACATTACACACTAATGATGGCTTGAATTGCTAAACAACCACAAATAGCCATGCACGCATACGTCCGTCTGGACTTTCGGAACAGGAGAGTAAATAACATCTACAATTCCACAATCAATCCAAAGGAAAAGTCTGATAAAGGCTTAGGAGGAAAGTTAAATCCAGCTCCACTGTCAGGCTGAGTGTGAGGGAGATGAAATGAAATGATGAGAACCGGGTGCTTTAATATTCACCAGTCTGGCATATTGGATGGTGGCTTTATAATGGTGTTTGCCGTTGTGATTATGAGCGAGCGACGTTGGAATTACGATTGGCTCAGCTGATTGCTTCAGCAAAGCGGGCGAGGAGGAGGGTCCAGAGATTCGCACACAAGAGCGTCAAGGTCAAACAGACATATTTAAAGAAACCGTTGGATGAAAATCGTGTAAATACAGGTAAGTGATTTCTTGGCAAGTTTTCTCAATTAGCCAAGATATATTTGGTTTATATGCGTGTGTGTGTGTGTGTGTGTGTGTGTGTGTGTGTATATGTCTCTGTAATGAGCATCAGTCTGTCCCCACCCATCCACCTAAGTTTGACATCAGAACTGAAAGCTGTAAGTTTCATTATGAATTCATGCAACTAGCTAGCTAGCTCACCATACTTGATTATATTACTTCTGCTACTATTTTTTAGCCTAGTCACTAACCTAGCTTAACCTAGACTAGTTACTGTAGGTTTCCAGGTGACGAAAACATGGGCCTGGACAGGACATTGGAGCTTTATGATTTGTTCACCCTTGCCTTGGGACCAAGTATATGAGTATTTACAGATGTATTTATGGAAAGATTTTAATTGAGATAATCTTCCATTACGGATTAGCCTACCCAGGCAACATGTCTTGCCTGATCGCCTACATTGGTAGAAGTGGATCTTGAGTTTTTATAAAGAAATGTGTGTAAGGTCAAGCTCACAGAAAAATAAGAGAACCAGCCAACATTCTGTCCTTCAGAAAATGCCTCATATTATTTAAAGTTCAAGCAGCTAAATACAAACTAAACGCTTTAAGGCCAAGCAATCAGACCTTGCATTTCCAGAGGATTTTCAGTGTTTTTCCCTGCTTCAACACACCTCATTTAACTTGATCATTAACTGATGAGCTGAACCAGGTGTGATGGAGCAGGGAAACACAAAACCCTGAACCACTCTGGCCCACCGCGATAGTTTTTCTTCTTTTTTCTTTTTGGCTAATCTGAAGTGGGAAGTCAAGATGGAGCTCCCTAGCGGCAGCCCTCCTGCACTAACTCCCAGAGCTTAGCATGCAAACGCCGTTGCTTAGTAAGCCGTCTGGAAACACGCATTGTCTCCAAAGCGGCCCAGAAGAGAGGCGTAATAAGCCAGGATTAAGCACCTCCGAGTTTAAACACACCTCCCTGTCGTTGACTGATGACCAATTAAACAGTCAGGCGCTTATTGATCACTGGAGAATGCCACAGATCCCCAAACATCCTTAAACACACTGCAGGGAGGCCCCACAGATGGAGTGCCACTGTGCATTTTTCATCTTTATGCACGCTTTTCTTCGTTTTCAAACCCTATGGAGCTGTGGTGGGGGAAAAAAACAGCTAAGCAAAGCTTGAGACGTGTGCTGTGGTAGAGAGAAAAAAGAGCAGCGAAGCCATTTATTAAGGATTCCAGCAGATGGTTCACTCGTATATCATCACTCTTATATCTACAAAACATGCGTCGAACTGAGGCTTGCAAAGGCACCTTGGGAAAGCTTGTTTTATCTCTGAAAGACACCGAAGGAGTGTGTGAAGCGCACACCTCAAGGTCAACTCGCCAGGAAGGAAGGAAGCGCGCATCAAGTCCGGCTTGCAGGACGTGTAGATCGCCGGCGTAGAATGCATCAGAGCACCACCTCTTACACAGACCTACGCACTACCCGTGTTCTTTTCCCGAGAATTCGAAATAAGGAATTTGCCATCTGCTTGTAAGTCATCAACTTGTTTACCTTTTTCACATTTTACCACCAAAGCAGCACACCGTGAATCAAACCAAAAAGCAAATGAATACGCATAAGCATACGCATCCGCATCCGCATGCTGTTCATATGCAAGAAATGTACCCCGCACTGCCAGTGGGACTGATAAATTAATAGATTAGCGTTGTTATGAAACTGCTCTATAAGGTTAAATTGCATTACGTCTAGTTTATTCCGTAATTGAGTAAAATTCCAATTCCGAGCGCTCGACAAAATATTAAATAACGCAAGCCCCTCAGGAGAGGGGGGTGAAATCTGATAAACCCTTTCTTCCCCATTACTCTTTTTTTTCCCAAAGTCTAATTTCCCTCTTGCTTGATACTTCTGACTCTTAAACATCATGCTAATTCGATGGTTAATACCCAGGGTATAGAAATAAACAATTATATGGCGAATACTTTTTGCCCCCATCAGCACCAGTCTGCTCGTTGCATGCATCATTTGAATTCATCGCACGTGACTTGGGGGGAAAAAAAATCTCTCTTTTCTCCTCTGGATGAAATTAACATCGCATCGCCCTCGGAGCATGGCACACGCTAATCATTTGCCATGCATTAGCTTTGGGATGCA
>JAKKZN010000013.1:18158679-18169485 GCA_033441825.1 Pangasius elongatus
ACACACACACACACACACACACACACACACACACACACACATATATATATATATATATATATATATATATATATAGAATAACATAAAAATGCAAGGACTATTTGTTAAATATCTAAAAAAAAAAAAAAAAATTAAACAATTATCTATGCATTATACTTCTACTGTATATGTTATTTATTTATTTATTTTTTTAACATTATCCAGACATCATCTACACGGAGAAAAAACATAATTTCTATGAAGGTCAAGTCCTATCAGGACATTCACAACATGATGGGTTCATAATCTTTTTTAAAAAAAAAAAATAAAAAAAAAATGCAGGTTATAATTATTTATGAAATTGTATTCCACTTTATAGCAACTCTCACAATACCAATACCAATGGAACAGCTGCTATGAAGTAAGTGAAAATGGGAGAACTTATTTCATGTTCCACAACCATACATGTAACTATAAATGGATAAAAAAGTATCTTGTGTCATTCATCAATAAATAAAAATTGTAATGCTTGAATGTTTGCTGTGGTATAAAAGAAAGAAAACACGTAGTAGAACATCCTATTATGGGAAAATCAGTTTGGTCAACTTCATTACACCATCCTTCGTTGATTATTTTCCTATAACCGCACACCCCCAAGTGTTTTATTCCCTACTTAATATTCAAGGTGTTATCAATACTAATATTCTTCATATTCACTCAAATATCATCATATAATTCATCAAACAATTTTAAGTAGTATTCTTTATATTTATATATATCGAATAAGTATTTTTAAAAAAAAAAAACCTCTGAGTTGCAATTCAAGAGGAGAACCTGAGCGATGAAAGTATTTACTCCCTGATTTGCACACATCACCGCAGGGCGAGGAAGAACACACACTTAGGGATTATCAGGGCTAGTGTTCTTTAAAGCGTGCTTTTATCCTCAGGTTGAATCCACAGTGTAACACATGCACACTGCCTGGAGGGGATTGTCCATGAGCCATTATGCTTAAGTTATATTAGGCATGCTTAATCTCCATTAACACGCACCAGCACACTCACACTCACACACACACACATACCCACGTGCGCACACACATATATACACAGTTGGGACAATCAAGCGAGAGCAATCAAACCACTCCGCCAACTTTTTCTTTCTTTTTTTTTGAACTTGCTCTCTGTTTCATTCTCATTCTCTGCATTAGATTTTAATACGCATATGTGATTTGAGTATGAAATAATATATGCATAGGTTTTCCTTTTATGTTCCATTTTCTGTCTTTTTTTTATTTCATTTTTATTTCCATAGCTCAGCACTGCTGAAGAGCCTGAACGTGCCTCCTGAGACTTACATAAATGAAATGCAATAAGACTGAAATGAAATAAGATCAAAGTTCCTCGTCGTGCGCGTGCGCGCACGCACACACACACACACACACACACACACACACACACACATCACAGTGTGCAATGTACTCCTTTCATAAAACTGTGTGTACAAATACATTGTGAGTAGTGAAGTGTTGGCCAAACTCATACAAGGAACACACTTGGCTACAAAGTCCCGAGTGTGAGTAAAAATAAAATAAAAAAAAAGCACCACTAATAGATGTTCATTATGTAATTATGCATGAAATGGCAGTGTATCAACTTGATGTGTATGAACTTGTTTTGCAGTATTGACTTGAGCTAAGAGCAGCATTAATCCAACACCACTGTCTGACAGTGGAACTACAATATGTCATGGTGAAATTTGGGTTTTTCACTCAAAAAATGACACAATGTCATTTGAGGCCAATATTAAATACATAAATATGGCTATTAATCAATTAATTGACAGCACTGTCCCTTTATAGTCCACCATTATAGAAATAAGAAGAGACAGTATCTTAATCTGAGACAATGTTTCTCTCAAGGACTAAATTATTTATGGATAAAATGACAAATTAACTAAAGAACTGAGCTGTAAGTATAGCAGATGAGTGCTTGGTCAGCTTATTCTTCAAACTGTTTTCTTTACAGGAGAACACATCAAATTAATAAAAACATTACCAAATATCACAACTCAAAAGAGCAAATTAAAATCATGATATAGTCTATGATATAAAATAGCATATATGCCATGCATATATTACATTTTAATGAGCTTGATTTAGTATCTCAGGGTTACACTAAATTATAATAGAATGTGCTGGATCAAGTACTATTTGAAAACAAAGAAAAAAACCCAAAAACATAATTTCCTTCCAACGTCCACATTTTATATGCCAGATTTTTTTCGGGCTTAAAGCCAAGTGCTTGTGTTTAAAGGCAGTTGTCTAGACACTACTGAAAAACCCAACTCGGACGCTTCAATTCAGCGTGTGATCACTGAACTCACAGAGAAGAAAGTAAAGAAACTTTCAACTTTGTGTAAATACATACTGAATAAAACAAGAAATCTTCAAAACGAGAGAAAAATCATTATTGCCTGGCAAAGAAATCCAGCGTGGCCAAACTGGCTAGCCTACTTTAGGCCCATTGGGGCTGATTTGCTCATATTTGCCGATGAGACTAAAGAAGAAAGCTCCGTGAAGCCAAATGAGTGAATTTTGCCTTTGAACAACAAGCATGCGAAGAAAACAGCGAGGAGCACTCAGTTCACCAGCACTTAATTATGGTCCAATAATGATCTCTCTCGTTTTGGAGCCAAAGGCTTCTCCACAGCAGGACTCTGAGAGAAGTACACACTGATAGAGCTCTGCTGTCCCAGCTACCAAATGCTTATTGTGTGTCTTAAGTGAAATAATATCTGTTCTACTCTAATGCAAAAAGTGTACCAATTGTTACCAATAATAACACATATGGTAATACATTTTCTAACCTGATTTCATACAGAATTAGTAATACTAATTCCATAGAGTCATATAAAAAAGCTGTCTTCCACCGTATCGTGTTTCTCGATGAGCAGACAATGGGATGGAAGTGCACGTTCAGGTTTTATTAAAAGAAACTGATACAAACAAATCAGTAGGGCTAGTCCACAAGCAATACATCAGGCAAACTACAAAACAAGAAATCAACCAAACATAGCAAGGATCAAAACCAGCGAGAGTCCAGGGCTTTCAAATATAAGAAAATATAATATAGTTTAGAGCTGCACATGCCAGCCCACTGAGGAGTTGAACATGGTGGAAAAACCTCCCAGACATTGCAGTAGACATACCATCCTTTATCCAAGGAAGGCGGATCACTGAGCTCTGTTGAGGGACATGAGCTTCCATGCTGTGCACTCTCCGTTCAGGATTAACTATTTCAGCTCAGATTGTCTAAACTAGTGCATTTTAAGAACTGGTACACCCTTGAAATAGTGTAATATGGTACACAGATATATAATTTTGCACATGTATTGTAATTTTTTTTTTTTGTTGTTGTTAATGATGTGTGTATATATTGAAAATATGTGTGAATGTCAGGTGAGGGATGTAGATGGAGAACATGACACCCTCACTCTAACCTCAACTACTCTTAACTTTATCATACTAAATGCATCCTTATGAAACTGCAGTTTAATCACTGGGTTGATTTTTGGTTCCACGTTCATGTTAGGATATTAAACTAATCACCAGTCAAAACTGGCAAACAATTTTTTTAAGTTTCTTAAATTGTATCAGTGTAAGGCACTGCATTTTTGTGATAACAACAGATGCATGGAAAGTAAACAATGTTTGGTGAAGAATCTTCCTGGTAGTACCATGCCTTGTCAAGCTGCACTAGGTACCATTTGAGATATGGGTCCGACACCTGAACCGATGCTAGGAAAGCAAGGAAAAGAAAATGCAAGTATTATGTAGAATATTATGTCAAGGTACATCAAGATTTTCAGAATCTCTGGCATTTTTGTTCAACTTTTCAGTATGTGAAAATGTAAAGTTAACAGAAAAACAGGAGGATGGATCTCATCAGCCATTTCAAACCCCTCATCAGACATTCTGCCTCACAATGCCAAGTTTTTCCTCAATCTAAAGCATCTTAACTCTGTCCCAGCTCCTGAAATGCTTAACCCTGGTGATCAGAGTGTTATAGGATCCTGATCGCTTGCCTTGGGTGTTTTACCTGCTGGGAAAGGACAGAAATGTGGACTCCCTGAGAACGGGATAGAGCAATCTCTGAATTACATCATTAAATAGTATAGGTATTAAGTCACTGAGTATCCCAACAGTATCTCACTAGAGCTCAAAGCCATAACCATACATAGAATATGGGTTGGAAGGAGTTTTGGGTTTTTTCAAAGCTCATTTTGTGCATTTTTAAGATTTATTTTGCATTTTATAAAATTATGTTTTGCAATACATTTGTGCAAGTTTGAGTCCAGTGCCTTTCATGCCCATAACAACATTTATGTAATGACTCTTAAATAACTCTTAATGAGTTCTAAATGAGAAAATATAATATTTGAACTTGCTCATATTGCTCATAAGTAGGGTAGGATCTGTGTTACTGTTTTTTAATCTGATTTTCACCCACTCCAACCAAAAGTCTGGCCAATCTCACCCAATCACACAGAAATTCTGACCAATCCCTCCCACTCCTGCACTCCCACAGAAAATCTGACCAATCCTGCCCGCTCCCACATTCCTGCAGAAGGTTTGACCAATCTTGTCCAGTCTTACAGAGAGTTTTAGAAATCCTGTCCACTGCCATTGAAAATTTGACCAATCTCACCTGCTACCACACTCCCACAGCCAACAAAAAGTTAAGTTTCTACTCCCGGAAACCCATATAAAGTTTGACTAATCCCACCTGCTCCAGCAGAAAGTTTCAGCAATCGTGTCTGCTCCCGTTAAAAGTTTGACCAATCTCACCCACTCTTGTTGAAGGTTTTACCAATACCACCCACTCCTGTTGAAAGATTGTCCAATCTCACTGAGTCCCAAAGATGTTTTGATTAATCCTGCTCCCAGTTGCAAAAGGTTTGACCAATCCTACCCCCTCCTGCATAAAGTTTGACCAATTCCACCTGCTCCCATTGAACATTTGACTAATCCCACCCAATCCCACTGAAAGTTTGACCGACCCTGCCCACTCCTCTAGAAAATCTGACTAATCCCACCGACTCCCACTGAAAGTTTGACCAATCCTGCATGCTGTCACCCTCCTGCAGAGGGTTTCTCCAATCCCACCACCTTTCACAGAGAATTTGACTGATCCTACCTGCTCCCACCAAAGGTTTGGCCAATCCCACCCACTACTGCAGAGAGTTTGGCAAATCCTACCTACTCCCACTGAAAGCTTAACCAAGCCTTCCTATTCCAGGAATTATTTTTGTTTCTACTGACCTGCGATATTTTATAATGAACTTGGTTACTTCTATTTCCCAAAATATAAACAAAAGAGTTCATAAAACCACAAGGACTTCACCAGACCAGAATAAATCATTTAGCTCTTTTCACATCACTCAGCACTATTCAAGCAACCCACAGCATCCAATACGCTGTTATGTTAATGAACATAGCTTTTCTTTGTCCTGCAAAGAAAGGACTTTTTTTTGGTTGGGTTCCATTGGATCCCAGTCCTGATACACACCTCTAACCACAGCAACATTCATGTAGAAACTCTTAGTCAATTGAGTGCTTACTTAGTACAATGTACAAGTGAATCTATATTGTTGCTCATGAGTAAGATACAACTATTCTTCCACTTAACCTTTTTTTAAAATAAAATGCAAATGTCAACCTCTGTTTTTATGACTCTGTGAAATAACAGGGCCACAATCAGTGTGTGTGTGTGTTTACTGCTTCCATGTAAAATGAACAATTAGTAAAATGCAGTTGTTAAGTTTTCTTAACAAGCTGGAGGGCTTTGGACAGGGACTAACAATTAATTATTAGCATTGACAAATGGGTGAGAATTAATTTTGCTACCGTGTTTATGAATGAATTAAATATTTTTTCCAGCATAGCAGGACAATTTGGTTATGTTGAAGCAGGGAACATCTATCCATGATTACAGCACTGAAATATTTATCAACCTGAAGATCCACAGCTGGTATGAAGAATATCCATAACACTGCTGATCCCGAGATGAGATTTTTGCTCTTTTCAATTCCAGAGTGAGCTATGTCCACACCTGGGCGGCTGCGTAGAACTGATGAGAACTCAAGATGAATCTGGAGGAAGCAAGATGGTAGAGTCAGCCAGTAAAATGACAGCAGTATCACTCTATTTGACTTAGGGGGAACATCTAAATCTGTAAGAAATCCTTTTATGGCTCTCATAGCACATTATACCACAGATAGGAGTGTCAAGTACTATAAAGGTCAGTAGTTTCATGCAATAGATTGAGAATGCGGTTCAAATGAGGCGACTGGGCTTGTAGAAAGAGATAGAATGAAAAAAATTTTATTGTTCCCCCAGAAAAGGAGGACCCTGTGGTGCAGTGGAAGAGCGCCTGTCCAGTCGGTGAGTATTTTCTGGTGTAATCTAGGTGTCATCAGGCGCAGGACTGACGGAGGCAGTGCACAGGCCACGGACTGCAGCAAATTCTTTTTCTTTTTTTAACCGAAGATGACAGGCAGCTCCAGAGACCAGCAGTGACACATCTTTCCCTAATTGGATCCCAAGATGGACACAGCAAGTTCTTTACCACAGCAAGGTATTGTGGCATTTTCTGAGGCACAGAGGCTTGTAATGACCAGAGACCGGAGGTGTTTCGAACAGTAAATTAACACCTGTTCATTAAAATACACCAGCCAGCCCCCCTGCAGTGCGGAAACAAAGTGAGCCTCTTGACGAGTGACTTTTGAAGTCAGTGCATCAGCGTCCTTGGGTGAACCATCGAAAAGGCCTACATTCATACCTGAAAATTGCTTTCCAAATCTTCAGAATATCCATCATACGAATACCAAGACAACAAAAAGCCAAGGACTTCTTTTTGAACCTTCTAAGAAAGAATCGTTTGCAGAGATCACTTTTTTCAGGTGTGAGGATTTGAATGAATGTTGTACACTTCAAAATGAAGTTTAGAATTTAATCATTGGCAAAGTCTAGATTCTAGTGGTAGGATTCCATAAAGCCAAGTATCAGACTTTAGCCCTATTCAGATTGGATTATTTTTCTGCGGAGGTGGGGTAATGTAATTATTACTTATGATTTATGAGTCCTATCTAAATCAGTCATGTCAATAGTTTTTACAGACTGTGCCAGTAGAAACACCCGGATTGGATTGGACCAATGTAGTGGGCATGGCTAGAGGTTGTAGATTCTGAGAAATAAGACTTAGCAAAGATGCAAACTGCTTGAGGTGAGAACAGATGCAGCCAATCGGAAAACAGGTGAACTTGGAAGGCACTGAAGGAAGTGGGTGTGGGTGGAGGTAGAGGATTCTGGGAAACAAGACTTAAGAAAGTGGTTGAGGTGAGAATTAGCAACAAGTGCAGCCAATTAGAAGCAGACAAAAGCAATCGAAATCAGACGATCTTGAATCGAGGTGATAGGAAGTCACCAGGGGAGACGTGGCTAGAGGCTGAGGATTCTGGGAAATTGAGTTTTCGGGAGTTCAGCTTCAGGTTATCAATTTATCTAGTGTAATCAGAGAGAAGACAGAATGTTTTTGTGGCTTAAAATTTATCTGAAATGGTGTCAAGCTTTGTAGGTACGTGTAGTGAATCACAGTGAGTGAAGCCCAAACATTTCTGTCGGGAGAAAAATGAAGGATGCTAAGCAGTACCAGACAAAATGCCACTTTGTCTGCTGTCACATTAAGAGACTCTCAGTCAGAGGTGAGGGATTTTTTTTTGTTGTAAAGACGAACTCTTTTATCCATCAAATGAGAAATTCCAACAGCTAAAGCCAAGACTGTATTTAAAATGGATTACAAGACATTAGTGGGGGATTGCTGTAAATGTAACGTCATGTTTTATTGAAAGTACAATTATCTCAGACAATAAAACTTAAAAGCGAGCCAAACTTTCATACTCAAACTAATAATTAGACTTGACTTGGCATAACAATAAGGATATCTTAATGGAGAGTGTATTTTGTATGAAATAATGAAACTATGCATTTCATGTCAGTCTTCTTTCAGGTTCACTTAATTCATTAATTGTTATTGTAGTTTGAAATCGCTGTCTTCCTCGTCATCTTTTTTCCTTTTTCTTTTTGTAAAATGAAGTGTGCTGGAGGCGGAGGGGACAATGTCCCCCCCCCTTTTTTTCCTTTTTTTTTTTTGCTTTTGTTCTCCATTAGAAGCAGCCATGGCATGGTGAGTGGATTGGCTATCAGGGGAATTACACAGGTAAGAGCTTGCTTTTAAAAATAAACCCCCTGCAGACCTGCACGCCAAATATGGACATCTTCACTGGAGACCTCATTAAATCGGCAATTCTTTGGAGGCCCACTCAAAATCCCGTACATTGGGGATTTTTTTTTTTTTCACAAGATGCATTATGGGGTTCCAGTGTTTGCAATACTTTTCTTATAAACAGAGTAGTGAGAGTCTGTACATCTATAGTAGGGTATGTATGTAACTGAATACAACTCTTTCTAAAGAGGTTCAAATACAGATAAAAATAGTAGGTGGACTATTCAGGGTTTTTTAGTATTGGGTGTTGGATTGGACAAAAAAAGGGCACACGAGCAGGTTTTTATTTTAATGTTGGTGCGAGTGAGCTGTCAGATACGAAGCTCAAGGGACAAAGAAAGACCATGACCTTTAACTTCATCTTCATATAAGCCTTGCCCACTTTGGTTTAACTCCAAATCCAGATATGGATATTTATATTTGGGGCACTAAACAGACACAGATACAGCCATTGTGGTACACCCCTAGTCTATAGCACAGGCCTTACATTTATAAAAAGTAATTGCACCCCAAACACAGGTTGTGGATCCCAGTCCCCCAGAGAAACATGACTTGTTTAGTTGTGTCTCATTCCAAGGCTGCTCTGCTCCACCACCAACGTCATAAATGCTGCCTAGAATCGAAGCAGACTTGGAATGCAGCCAAGATATGCGACCCTTGTTTGCAAGGCTGTTTTTAAGGATGTGTTTATCATTCCCCGTCTTAATTATTCCACAATCCACTCCATATAAATCATGTCTGATGTTTTTGAAAATCTCTGTTTAGTGTTCTGCAGATTTTTAAACCTGTTTTGACGTGTTACTGAATTATAAGCGGATGTAATTTGTATAATCAGCTAATGTATATGCAAAGGTGGAGGGGGAGGGGTGTAGGTTCTTCAGAAATCACATTTGACCAACAATTGGTGACTACCGCCGCTGGCTAAGCACGTACGCAAGCCAGCTAGCTAATTTGATTCGAGTAAATTAGCTAACGTCATTACCTGGCCCCAGGCAGGGAAAGTCATTCTCATGTGTCTTTCCTTGCGAGCTCTTCCTCAGCCGGTGACAAGAACGAGTTATGATGTGGCTAGCTTACAGATTAGCAGAGTGTTTCATTTAGCACTAGCTTCAAAAACTGTCTGCTACTAAAGGCATGCTCTGTCCATAAGTAGAGAGATGTTAGCAAATTGGGTTTTATTTATTTCAGAGGGAAGTCATCCCTTACAGATAAGCTGCATGAACTTCACGTGTGAAATTTACACATGTCGTTCTTAGATATGCTTTTAGAAAATTTCCTATGTTGTACATGCATTTTATTTTCATATGTAGGACATGGGGTTTCATTTTTCACATGATTTTTTTTCCATGGCATATTAATGTTTTATTTTCACTCATCGAAGTAACACACATATACGTAACATGTATGTGTTTGTTTTTAATGATTCTTTTATTGCCATGCATTTTTTTTGGGGGGGGGGGGGGTGTTTACTTTTTTTTAAACATGGTTATTTTTACATTTAGAGTAGGTCATATGGTTCTTTTCTCACGTCATTGCCTACATAATTAATTGATTTTCCTATGTAATCAAACATTGCTCATACGATGCTACATCTTTACTTGAGTTCTTCTGATTTTTTTTTACATAATCATATCTGAAAAACATATCTGATCACATGTGAAACACATGTATTATTCTGTAATATTGTCTGAACTACCCACAAGTGTTATTTTCTGACTTTTGTTTTAGCGTTTTACACTAAATAGAAAGACACAAAACCTAACATGATAGGACAATGTGCACTAATTTAATCAAACCCAGAAACTCAAGAATCAAGACAAGGCAATTATTAGTATAAACCAAGTTGGAAAAACACAAATGGATTCTGGAAAACTCATTATCGGATTGCTTCCATGGAAGGCAAACATCTGCTCTTCTGACTCAATGCCAAGCTCGAAGTCAAGGACGTGATCTTCTCAGGGAAGTGTAGTGGGTTATTTGCAATAAATAAATGAATGAATGAATGAATGAATGAATGGATCAACAAATAATAAATTTTTAGAAAAAAAAAGCAAGGTTTAGAGCAAAAGCTTGCATACCTCATGCTTTTTAAATTGAAAAAGAAAATAATACTATACTATACTTTACCATTACATACAAATAAATATACATATACAAATAAAAAGAAAATAGAAAACTGAATGTCTCCTGCACCATGACTACAATCCCAAACACAGAACAAAAACCTCAGAGGTTTGCCCTGACCCTATCAAAATATAATTTAAACTTGATATATGGGGAAAATTGGTTACCTAATGGTTATTATTAGATTTCTATTGCAGTCTGAAAAGTTTATGCTACTTTTAGAGTAATATACAGTATATTAGTTATTTTTAAACATACATCATACAGGATGTATGTTTAAAGTGATAGAGAGTATTCCCACGGGTGAGAGAGTGGTGATAGGAGCAGATTTTAATGGACATGTTGGTGAGGGGAACAC
>JAKKZN010000013.1:18250904-18262891 GCA_033441825.1 Pangasius elongatus
TGCTCTTTTGTCTTCATGGTGTAATGGTAGCCAGGAATACTGATTAACCAGTGACTGGACCTTCCAGACACAGGTGTCTTTATACTACAATCACTTTGTATTATATTGACCATGACTGATTTCCAAGGGGTGAGTACTTTTTATAGGCACTGTACATAGCATCGTTTTGCCATCTAACTGTTAGCTGTTACTATAGAAACAATCACATTAATATAAACCTGTGATTTGCCTTATTATCAGAGCTGCCGTTATAGAAATTTAATCAACACTTTTGGACCAATCAGAATGGAGAATTCAGCAGCGCTGTGGCTTAATAGAAGGTAATTAACAGTCATAAATCCCTATTAAAGCGTGTGTTATGATCTGTACTGGCTCACCCTCATTGTTCCCTTGCCTCTTTCATCCCCTCTCTTTTCTCTGTGAATGCCCTCATCCCTCCTTTGTAAATAATTTAGATGCTCTGTATCTCGTGTTGCATTTTACAGTAATGCTGTAAGACCGTATGGATTTCATTGTCGGCATCATTGATAGGGAGAGGCGGGTAACAAATAACGCAGTCGTTCATATTGGCATCTGGGATGCTGCGTGCTTCAGAATAAACAACAGATCTATTATTCTGGGTCACACAATGTGCTTAGCTTAGCTGGTCTAGAGCTGCTTGGGTCCTTTTCTTTTTGTTACCATGTGCTACCGTGCTAATATCATGACTAGCTAGCACAGGCTGCTATATCAAATAAGCAAAATTCTATGGTGGCAGCCACGTTTGCTATAGATGTCCAGCCTTAAGTTATTGAGCTAGTAAGAACGTGCCTTCCTCATCCTCAATAAATCAAACAGTTGAAGTTATATTGACATATAGCTTAGCTATATAGCTTATTTGGTTTTTAAAGACAACCTCAAATCAACGACCTCAAATCAAACCTGACCTTTATCTTACCTTGGTAACTTGTATCACAGGTCCTATTGTACATCATTCATCAATCACTTAAAATACAAAATTCTTTGTACTTAATCTCCCACTAAATTGTGACTTTTTCCCCACCTCTGATTTTTTTATTATTATGTCATGGTAGAATTTGAGGCCAGACAAAAAATATAATGTTAGGTTGCACCTCAGCCTTCCCCCTGAGTTGCTCATGAGGTTGAGTCTAAGCGTTGAGTTGCCACCGCCATTACCGAGTGGATGTAGGGGCTCAAATAAAATGGCTGCACTCCTGGGAGGAAATTTTAGTCTTTTTCCTCCATTGGGATTTTGTCCACCACCTGAAATGGCAGTGTTTAGGGAACCAATCAAATATCGATGAATAAGACCAAAGTCCGACCCTCCCAAAATTGACCCCAAAGTTTCAGTGTCAGAAAGTTTTTATTAAAATCTTAGCGTGTTAGCTCTGCTACAATACTTGTCTAAACACCACCAATAGGAGGATGGCATAGGATTACGCAAAAGGATTACGCTACAGCTACAAATGCAGTCGTGACAATGGTAAACCATACCAAACCATACAAAACCTTTTTTACCTCAAACTCACGTTTAAGAATGTTTGCATTTATGTGAGCTTGTTTTCTACAAGAGCCTGGAATGCGCCAATTAATGAAGTAAACTACGCAGAACATAGTCATTTTCTTTACTCGCAGGTCTATCGTTCATTATATAATCTGACATGGAGAACACACATTACCTTATCACACAGCCTGTTATAGATTTCAGCCAAGACTCTACATCGACAAGTAATCAAAAGATAGCTGAAATCGTTTCGGTGCAAAAAATTTTAAAAGAACTTATTCTGTTTTAATCCTCTTAAAACAAACTTCTCGTGTTCTCGTTCTTGAAGAAAAAAAAACCCTGTTATTAGATGCTGATTAGCTCAACCAGCTAAGACACGGGGTCTCAAAGGTTGCTAGTGACTGAGCATTAACAGTGATCTGAACACTACGGAGCTGGCTACAATTACCATTACGAGAGCGTACATTTGCTCCATAATTTTAATACACTTTTCTCTGTAACAAAAGCCAAATAATTGCTGATATCGACTGCTGGGTGATGAAGAATTTGGAAAAGCCGTGCTAAATTATAGAGCGCATTTCTTAAATCTCAAACGAAAAAAAAAAAATCACAAAAATAAAGAGTAGCAACAGAGGAACGGAACAGCATGTGCCCTTCAATCCTCACGTAGCACACCTTCCCAACCACCTCACACCTACACACACACACACACACACACACCAAACACCCACCCCAATCCTCAGCACGACATCCATCACCACTCAGCGAGCTTCAGTGACCCTGACATATTTGTCAATGGACATTACTGCACACTGTCTGGAGTGCTCTCGGGCCGCTCTGGGTTTACCTGGCCAAAAAATACACAAACACGCGGAAGGTTTATTGGCATATTGAAGAGAATGAGAAATGAAAACCTGGGAGAGTTGCCGTCGAGTTAAAAAACAGAAGTGAAGCGTCAGTCAAATGTCAATCAAGTCAGCTTGCTACAATAAGGCGCAATAGGCGGTGCCAAATTAGATTATTTTCCTATAACAGTGTGTTATTTCTCGTATACCACAATGAACAAATGTCATGCTTTTTTTTTTATAGTAACATTTAAATGTTATGGAACAAGTTCCTGTTATCACTTACATTATAGCAGCTATACATCTTTATTCCTTCACCAGCAGCTCTTTTTTTTTCTTAAAGTTACCGAAAAACAAGGAAGCGCAAAGTGTTCAGTATCCCGAAGAATTTCATGTGTCTGAAAACTTTGTTACTTGTCAATGTTACACAGTGCTGACACTGGAGGCTCCTTCCGTAAATGTTAAATAAACGTGGCCTNNNNCGTTAATTGAAACTTGTCATTTATGCTATTTTGGGAACTACTAAAAGACCCATGCGGTTACAGAAAATTAATCAACACCTCTGATTCGAGAATTCAACAGTGCTCTGGTATAACCTGAAATAACCTCCATGTTTGTTTATTTTAAAAAAAAAAAAAACTTATGCCCTGATAAGCGTGATGATGTTAAGAATTTGCCACTGTTGTTTTACAATCATCATCAAAAAAAAAAAAAAGTCTCAGTTTTTTTCCCCCCTCTTAATGCTTGTGTCAGATTTAATAAGGAAGATATAGCCTATTTCTGGGCTTCAAACAAAAACCTTGGGGATTTTCCGTACTAAATTGCAAAGGACTAGAGAAAATTCACATCCCTGTAATTAGCCATGCAAGACACACTGTACATCACAGCTTTGAATAAGCCTCATTATAACAAAAAAAGGGAGTTTTTAATTATTATGTAGATGTAAAAACTCTCTCTTCAGAATGCAGGTTTGTTCATTAATAATATAATCTCGCTTATGTAACCAGCGTGCAACAAAAATAAAACCTGCTGTGTTCCCACTTGACCTCAGCACATCAAAGAAAGAACACGGTTAATCCAATCGCTGTGGTCCTTAAAGCCCGTCTTATTTCATAAGCCAGTGTGGAGGGTTTTTTTGGGATTCTGAGCAAACGACGCTGACCCAGGGGAGGAAAAGTCTCAATTCACTACCGAATACTCTTTGTTTCAGTTGTCAGAAAAGTAATACAAAATGTTACTCAGTTGAACCATACTGTTGAATAATACATTATTTGCAACTGAGAAAAATCTTTTTTTTCTCACAAAATCCTTGTATGTAACTAAAATCTGTCTGATTTCCAGAAATCTTCAAGGGTTCTTTGGATTGTTAGGGGTTCTAACTTTCTAAAGAGGTTCTACTTGGCACTAGGGCTGTAGGACTCAAGTCTGGTCTCCAGACCTTTTCTCTAATGACTTGGACTTGTCTCGGGATTATGTGCATTTGTACTTGGATTTGTCTAGGTCTTGGGTATTGGTTTGGCTAAATATGATATGGGCTTGGTTTTGAAGTAATTCCTTCTTATAGGAAACAGCCTAAACATTGGCACAATGCACAAATGAAGTACTTGAAATACAGGCTTGGGATTCAAATGGATTTGTTGGTTTTCAGTCTCAATCTTGACTTGGTCTCATTTTCATTTGGACATAATTTGGTCTCAGTCCCCTTAAGACTCAGTCTTGACTTGATCTTGGGCCAAGCATGGGCTTGGACTTGTCAGTAGCAGTCATGGCTACAGCCCTATTTGTTGACATCTAAAGTTGTAAAGTTCTTCATAAGAAGTATTCCCATAAAGAAACAAACACAACATAATAATGGAAAGTATTTCATTTGTCATTTCATTTAATTGTTGTCTCTTAATGTATAACACATTAAATAATAAACGCTCCATGTTGTGCTGTTATGAGAAAATAATCAGTGACAGGCTGGTGTGATGAAACTGTTACCATGCCACAGTGGATTATTTTACCATAACACGTTTTGAAGAAGCGTTTTTTTCCCACTTAAACCATGGCAATTTGCCAAGAATTACAATTTTTAGTTATTAAAGAACATCACAGAGTACTTTTTAACCATTTATAGTTGTATTTAATGTTGTGGAACATCTGTGAAAGAAGTTAGTTTCTGTTATAACTAATATAGCTATTAACAATAGTCTCCTCACCGGCTTCTGTTGTTCTCTCTCTTAAAGGTAATAAGATTTTTAAAAAAAAATGTTACCAAGGAATCACGAAGTGTAAATTCTTCTGTCCTGAACTCTTTCCCATGTCAGAAGAAACATTTGTTACAAAGCACTGACACTGGAGACTCCTTCCTATGGAGACTCACAGAAAACTTGACATTTTCAACAAAATTTTCACATTTTCAACTGCAAGTCCCTGTGTAAGCGTTTGTATAGAAACTATAACATAGAACGAGAGCATTAATATAATTCTGTGATTTGGCTTACGGCCGGAACTACTGCCAGAGCCGTTGTTATAGAAAATTAACCAACGCCTTCTGACCAATCAGAATGGAGAATTCAACAGCACAAGAAGACAGTAAGCTGAGATCAGGATCGAAAGCAATTGGATTAATTCAACAAAAGTTTTTTTTTCGAATTTACTCGATTAAATAATAAACGTTAAAGTGCTCTCGGACACAAAGGGAATTCCCATTAATTCACCCCTTCTAATTGATAAACTGAAATGTCTTGTTTAGAGAGCACGGGTTTCACCAACAGCTGTTTCTGATATTGTTTGGCAGCATGAAGCTTTTCTAAGGTACCTTTGCCAAGCACTGTAACTTTGGGGAAAATAATATTGGCCCAGGCATCAGACAGATTGAGCTAACGCTGGCCTTCTGCCATCAGCGGGAAGGTGGAGCAGAGGACCCAATTATTTAGCAAAACATCCGTAAAGACGCTTTGCTTCTAATGATGTGACACTAGCAAAACACACAGGCTTCTGGGAAAAGTGTGTGTACGCAAGTATGACAAAGTGTTTGCTGCTCGAAAACATCTTGTCTATTCATACATCTCTATGTACACTCCCAGAAATAGAGACAAAATGTCCACATATCCCGAAATGTACCCGTTCTGTCTGCTTTCACACAGATCGAAAGGCCGGTGAGAATTGCACAAGTGCGCACGGCAAAATAATGGTATAAATATATGATTACGTTGCCCTACGGCTTCAGAAAGCTTTCTGAACGCAGCGGGAGGTAGAGACTGGATTGGAAAGATTTCCAGCCTTCGAGCTCGAAGGTACCGCCACCTGTCACCTGTCCACTAACACAGCAAGCAATCATCCAATTTCAGCCACCGCACGCCGGGAAAGGTCAGCCACAAAGTGCTTTCTGCTTTTCCGCAGGGAAAAAGAAGGAGGCTTAGGAAAGAAAGGGAAAAAAAACGCTCTTACGCCTTCTTTCGAGATTCACTACTATGTGGCTGTATGTGGTAAACGCAGTAAGCCATGGGGTCATGTGGGGTCATCCGAGATGCAGGTGGAGTTGCAGGAGATGTTTTACCAAGTGTTATTTTTAACATAGCTCTGTACATAAAGATGTGGTTTATGGAAATTTTATTAATAAATAGAAGAGTCAGTCATTACAAATGTCCTTATTAGTAGTAGTATTATTAGTATTATTCTTATTAAAATGTTAGAAATAGACTTTATTCAGTTTGGAGCTCCTCCATTTTACACCATTCACTCGCACCATGCAGACTGGCTATTTAAAAATAAAATTAAGCATATTTTTCACAGCGCAGCCATAGAAACATTGCAGCATACAATGTTCATGCTATATTTTGAGCGATATTTCAGTCTGTAGCCTTCTGTAACTGCAGACACCATGGCCTTGGGTAAAATCTTCAAGAACTTCAGGAAAGTTCTAACTGCCACAGAAGTGGGAGTGAAACTCTTATTAGTTTAACAAAATCTATCATATACAGTGGTGATATCTGTTTATGATATTTACAGATATTTTATTTGTATGGATGCCCATTTCCACCAGCTAGAAAAGGAAAAAAAAATGTTATGCATTTATTTTTGGCAGCAGAAGCATTTATTATCTAAACATTCTGATGTATTATCTCCAAATCTTGACTCATTACCTCAGAATTCTGATCATATTTTCACTAATTGCATTGCAAGGCATCCTTTCAAGGCATTGACAATAAGTGGATATAATATCTCAGAATTATGGGACAATGTCATATTTTTTAGATGATAATTTTGAGACAATATTCTGAGAAGTTAAAAAAAATTTTGAGGTACTAAGTTGGAATTCTGAGATAATGTCTAATTATTCAGACACCAAGTCGTAATCTTGAGATAACTCAAACTTAAGAAAACAAGTCTCACCTGATGAGTTAGAATTTTGAGATGATCAGTCAGGGTTTTGAGATAATAAGTAAATATTTTGGGATAAGAAGTCAGAATTTTGAGATGATAAGTCAGACGTTTAAGAAAACAATTCAGAATTTGTGACACGTCAGAATTTTGAGATAATAAGTCAGAATTTTGAGATAAGTCGTCAACATTTCTGCATTGTGCTGCTGCCTGCTTTTCCACCTGACAGAGATGGGCTTCAACATATTTAGTAAACCAGTGCAAGAAAGCATAGAAATGAACACTCATAGAAATATTATGTGAAATTCAGTACGTTAGCTAAACCAACAATCCCCTTTGCTAGCACTTATTTATGGGAGGCAGCGTGCAATGCTCTTGTGTCTATCAAATCAAATCTTGGTTAAATGTAACAGTTGACATAAGTTGATGGGGTCATGCAAATTTTAGACCATTAAAATGTGATTACTGATCAGAAAAGGTTGAGAACCCCTGCAGTAAACACTCCCAAACACTACATCTGATGTACAGATGGCTGCACCAGCGATGGCACTCATTTCAAATTAAAATGAAAACATTTGGTTTCGTAACATGCGTCTAGCATCGTAAGCGTCAAAAAATGGAGCGAAGGTGATACATGTCAGTCATCTGACCATATATCATGAGATCGCTGCAAATCACATGCAAAAAGTGTGTGTGTGGTTTAGTGAGGAAAATGAGTTCGCGTGCGAGGGAAGGGAGCGAGGGAGGGATGGAGATATGATTTCATCGCAGTCAGTGTGAGTTATGTTTCCTCATGTAGACATCACTCAGCTCTTGAGACAAAAATGAAAGGGGGTCTTTGTATTGCTAGGTTCGTATTCCGCGCGTCCTTTTTTTCGCCAAAATATGAAGACAAGAGCACCCTGCCAGCTTCGGGAAGACAGCAGAGTGAGATGTGCAAGAGATAAGAAGCACTTCAGGCACTCTGGGGTTACACTAAAAACAGACTGCGAGCTAATCAACACACATCGATCACGGGGTGGTGTTCAGGAGCCCCTGTGGCTCTAGTGGTCATGTGCCTTATGAAATATTGAGAGGTGAGAAGTGTTTGTTGTTGACTTTGATCCCTCGGCTGCCTACCTGTCCGTCTCCAGTGCCTCAGCCGTTGCTTCACATCAAAGCTGCTTTTTTTTTTTCCCCAGGACTTGACTTCCACCCTCATTCAAATTCGCACCGTGTGTCTTATTTATGCTAACGTTGCTTTAGTGCTCACTGCACTGTGTGCACTTTATTCATTTATTTATCAGCCTGCTTCGTGGAGTCAGCCTAAACCTGGTAAGGGTGCTTGGTTTGATCCGTACATGGCCACGGGTATTTGTTGCCTCCCTGCATAACTCCTATTGATTTCACTAAACAGATCTTTAACAACGCAGGGAAGGTAATTAGAGAATTCAGGTGTTGTGGTGCATGCTTGGAACAAATACCTGCAAATCCGACATATCATGCTGATGATCCCGGGATTTAGGGTTTAGGGAAGAGTGTGCTTCTTGCAGAATCTGTCGCGTAGCATTATTCAGCTGGAAGAAAGTAAGAAGTACAACAGTGGAAGATATTTTCACAATTTTTACACAATGAACCAACTTTTATTGAGAAAAATGGTGGGGTATTTTCAGCTGTCCAGTTCTGGTTTGGAATGATTCCCATTCTTGGATCTGTCGTCTGCCACTGTGGCCCGTCCGCCTCAAGGTTCGACTTTTGAGATGCTTTTCTCCTCACCACGGCTGTAAAGAGGGGTTAGCTGAATTACTTCCTTTCAAATCGATCCAGTCTGGCCATTCTCCTCTGACCTCTCTCAATAACAAGCTGTTTCTACCTGCAGAAATACCGCTCAGTGGGTGTGTGTTTTTTTTTTTTTTTCACACCATTCTGTTTAGAAACTGTTGTGCGTGAAAATCTCATTAGATCAGCAGTTTCTGAAATACTCAAACTGGCACCGACATAAAATATATGGAGATGTTGTGTGGATGGAAATTTTATTACTTTTTTTTAATTCATAGGTGTAAAAAAAAAAACCTGTTTAAAAATATCTGCATACAAAGCTTTCATTTGTATGAACAGTTATGAAGGTTACAGATGGGGCTGTGGGCGGGGCTAGTGCTCGTATCTGTTCTCGTAACTTCCTACGATTGGTCAGAAATTAGACAAACCACCTCGTTCATGAGATCAGACGCAACAACTCATCAGACGTTTACTACTGTTTGAACAATAGTGTTAACACCAATAATAAAAAAAAAAAACTACAGTGATGGAAATATAATAAAATTTAATAAAATAACTGACATTTTCGCAGTCTTACCTAGCTGCATCTTTCATGATATGCCACTTTGGCCAGCTCCAGGCAAGAAGTGTGACTGACAGGCATGAGGTAAAAAATCCTGCTTATTACACCTTTAAGTGAACAGCGAGAGAAAAGGAAAAAAAAATCCTCGCTGCGCTGACAGCTAGCCGCTGCTGCTGTGAACATCTGTTAAGAAAAACAGCTCTTGACTAAAAATGACTTGAATATGAATTCATCTTCCTTCACTCTGGGAAAAAAAACAAGTGCGATTAAAAAGTGCCGCGACTACTCACTTATGAAACCACCGGTGGCGAGACCGAGTGCTTCGTCTATTTGTCAGATTTCGCAAAATTTAACACGACGTGTGAATCGACGTACATGTTCATCAGACACTGTTACTGAACATCCTGAAGAGGAGCAACAAAATGCTCTGTATAACTTAATGCAAGTGTTATTGCATACCTTGTGTGTAACCTTTTTTGTGACATTTCTGCCATTCAGGATTTTTTCCTTTTTTTTTTTCTTTACTGTACCTTAGCAGCAACTAATACAAGTCAAGCTCTGATGCTCTAGGATGGATACAATCCTCTGTAACCTTTACCATTTCTACAGTCCACACAGTGAAGAGATGAATGTCCTCAGTAGCTTCGCAAAACCATCTACTCTTTTTAATAAAGTCTATTGGAAGGTGTTAATAGTCAATTTTGCTTCGATATACTCACCTGCCGGAAGTTCATGTAATTCCGTGCCCCCTATCCCGAATCGCGCCATCTAATATCTGGAAGTCTGCAAGGGCAAGAAAATGAATTTTGTCACATATGCATGGGATCCTGAGGGTAAAAATCTGATTTGTCTTACTCTGTTCTTTGCTATTCTCTGGAAGGTCACGTTACTAAACTAAACTACACTGAGCTGGAATGTGAGAACTTCTTTTTATTCAGTGTTGCTTTCCTTGTAAAATTTTTCAAAACTGTTTAAAAAAAGTCATATGTTATCATTTCTATAGTAACAACTAATTCACGGGGACTTGTAGGACCAATTCTCCATTTAATAATAATAATAATAATAATAATAATAATGTAAAAATTAATCATTGGCAAAAGGGTGAAATTTTCTGTAAGGAGATGTTCATTTAACATTCTGTGGAAGGAGTATCCAGCGTCAGAATTTTGTAACAGCCAGTAGTAAAGCTGTAAATTAATGCTGTCCACCGTGGAAAAGATTTCTAGACAGAGGATATCACAGACATGTTCAGAAATATGTTTTCAGGAGGAGCATATAAGCTGGGGAAATCCACAAAGATGGTAGCTCGATCTCATGATTGACCTCTGGCACCCTGATCTAACATGTTAGCTCCAGAGTTAAACCATTGGATTTCAAAGTACATGACTGAAATCCTCCAAGTCCCAATTGCACCAAAGAACATTAATTGCTTGGGGCAAAAAATAAAACTTGAACCAAACAAACAGGTGTTGATTTGCTAATAAGCGTTGGGATTTGGGTCTCAGGCTGACAAATCAGCTAATTCCGGCAGCCTCCTTCGTACACCCTGTGACTGGCGAATGATAAAGCAGCGCCCTCGTCTTCGTGTGCTTTCCCATCTCCTGTCCTGATTGAGGAGATCCGGCGCCAAAAATACACGAAAACTCGAATGAAAAACGACACAGTAACGAGTGCATGTCAGAGTGTGAATTGATCGACACTGTTTCGTGAACATGAGACGGAACTGGTGGGGGTCAGCCGTCGTCGCGGGGTTCCGTTTGAGATTTCTGGGGTTTTTTTTCCCCCAGAGGTCAAGCGACAAACGTGCTCGTTCCCACATGTCATCAGTAATCGAACATAATCTGGCCACTGACTTAATGACGCTGTCAATGTGCGCCTAATGGCTCCGTGCCTGGCTGCTCCATATTAATTTGGGCAGCGTCCGTACAGCGAAGGTTATTTTTTATTGTGTCTGTCAGCCGCTGATAAACCTGCTCTCCTCCTCCCATCCATCAGTTCCTTCTATTTTCCACTAGCCTCATTCTTTCTGTGCCTCTCTGTCAAATCTTTCCTGCTCTCACCGTCTCCCACCTCCCACGACATAACCTCCATTTTCAGTTTCCCCACTTTCACGGTTTTTTTATAAGAACATGCTGAAGCTTTAATATTACCTCATGAGACTCCCCATCCCCGCCATGTACACACAAACACACACACACACACACACACACCTCCCCACCTCGTGTGTCCTCATACTCTGACGAATGACCCGGGCTCCTGTATCGATTTCCAAACCGAAACAATTTGGGAACAAAACAAGTAGCAGTTTATCATATTGATTTTCCTCCCAATTTGGCCCCTTTAAGGTGGCGCCTTGTTGGGAATGAAAAAGTGAAAGACGTGGGTGCTGAGCAACGGGTGCTGATTTTAAATCGCGTTCCACGTGCTCAGCACGTGTCACTGGCACACCATTGCGTTTGTTTTTTTTGTTTGTTCTAAAATTAATCTGTGGTTTATTCTTCCCTCTTACACACAATTCCACCTTTTTTGATGAATAACTTGCCACCCTTTTTTTGTCACCGCATTGCAATGCAAGCATGAAATTGGTGCCCCCCCCCACCAACCCCCCCAAAAATTGCTATCTTCTCCAGATTTTCCTGCGAGATCGATGCTCAGAGAGGACTCCTCTCTTTTCTTTCAAGGGCTTTTGAGTTATGGAACTGCTGCATGAATGTCAAGGCTGTCGATACGGTGGTTTCCGAAAGGTCGTGTCTCTTTGTGTGGACGGTAAACATGACTGCTGTTCTATATCTGGTCACGTGTGTGGAAGAACGAGGCCCTTCAACATGCATCAGTTCACAGCTTTGGAGGTGCGAATTCTCGAATAACGCGCACACGCGCTCACACACAAACACACACACACGCATGCCACTGGGAAAGAAGGTGACTGAACAATGGAGAAACGGCACAA
>JAKKZN010000013.1:18262991-18275801 GCA_033441825.1 Pangasius elongatus
CACGCGCTCACACACAAACACACACACACGCATGCCACTGGGAAAGAAGGTGACTGAACAATGGAGAAACGGCACAACGAGACGAAACGAGGAAAAATTCGTGATAAGACACGTGCTGTTGTAGGAAAATAATCGACAATTTGTAAAAAAAAAAAAAAAATTACTAATGAACCACGCATCATACTTTTTATCCATTTATAGCTACATTTAATGTTGTGAAATATCTGTGAAACTAGTTTCTGGGGTTTTTTTTTTTTCCACTTGCATTGTAGTCACTAAAAACAGTCATTCCCTCATCATCCTTTTTTTTCTCTCTTAAAATTAATAAGATAAAAAAGACTAAGCTTGTCATGCTACCGAGAAAATGGACAAACCGATGACTTTCCCATGGCGGAAAACTTACCGACTGATGAAACTCCTTCCATGAAACCTAATTAAACACATACATACGGAAAATCTTCACCATATCAACAATTACATGTTTTTTAACCTGTTTATTATTAGTAATAATCTTAGATTATGACACAAGCTCCTGTTTAATCAACACCTTCTGGCCAATCAGAATCGAGAATTCAACAAAGCTGCGATAGAAATTGTAATATTTAACACACTTTACAAAATCTTCCACTCACAGGGACGCTGTCCTCAGGGACGTAGGGGACATTTTTGTACTCTTGAAATACAGCGTCCTGTTCAGAAGGCACCGGGATTTTTTTTTTTTTTTTAAGGAAGAAATGAAATCCCAAAATTCTGTTCACAAATTGAGAGAAAAACATGGAGAATATGGAGAAATTACCCTTAGTAATTGCTTGATTTAAAAAAAATTTGTAATTAATTTAATAATGTAATAATTTCAGTTTTTCTACAAACTAATTATGAAATTATTATTGTTATTATTATTAAAAAAAAGTTAGGTAATCATCACAATCAGATAAATTTACTATCACACTAATTACGGACTATATTTACTTTTTTAATAAATGATAAACTAATGTAAAACGTTACATGTTAATTACAATATGATCATTTTACTGTCACTCAGATTTAAAAAAATTTTTTTTAAAAAAGTCATAAGCCATGTTAAAAAGTTAAATAATTGTGACTGTTGATCATTTTACACTCCAGCCCATAACGCTTCCAGCAATGCCGCGTTTTTCTTGATCATACAACACCAACTGGCCGTTAGTGCCCATTCGAACCTAATAGCGGAGAAGCGATTTCAGGTGTGAAATGAAAAAGCTATTTACCCCTTCCCTGAAAAAAAGGAAGAGAAAAAAAAACACACTCGGACACGAGCTTGGAGAAGACGTTTTGCTGTGGTGTGAACGCTGAGGATGCAATATGAAATTCCCTACAGAGCTCCAGCCTTGACCCTGACCCCCCCTCCCAATCACATTACGCCAACTTTTTCTTTTCTCTTTGATGGAGTCAAGTGTCAAGAGCATCTTTTAATAACAGATTTGGATTTGATTATAAAGCGCTGACGAGGCACACTCGGCCAGGAGCACCTGAAAGGCATGGAGCTTTGTCCTGAATGCATTAGGCGCTACCTGCTTTTAACCGTGCAGCCACATTATCAAATTAAACTTAATACAAATTTAAAAAAAACAAACAAAAAAAAAAACACTAAAATTGTTTCTATAGTAACAACTTACGCAAGGACACGCCACATAAACAGATTACAGATGCGGTGTGTAATTGTTGATGCGGTGAGGTTTTCTGTAAGATGTTTATTTAGCATTTATGGAAGGAGTCTCCAGTGTCAGTGCTTTGTCAATGTCAGAGATGAAGCTGTAATGACAAGATGCGTTATTTATTTAGTTTTTTTCCTTTTTTTTGTACTTCAAGAGAGAAACAAGAGAGCCTGGTGAGGAAACAACTGTTTGCAGCTACTATAGTGATAGTGAAAACTAACTAAACTAACTAAAAATTTATTAGTAAGTATAAATGGATAAAAAGTATGGTGTTCTTTAAATTAAAGATGATTAGCAAAGTAGTGGTAACAGTAAATACCTTTCCATAAGAGCACACCCCAAAGTCTTTTATTCCTTCTTTACACACTTGTCTTGCTATAAGAAAACCTGAGTCACTAACACACAACTTTCCAAGCTGTGACCATAACATGAGGTTTTTAAAAATAAAAAAAGAAAGAAGGAAAAAAGAAAGCAGGCTCTATTAAAAAAAAGAGTCAAAAGCAATAGCCAGTGAATTTCTCAGTTAACCTTCTGTCCTTTACTCCCCTCGGTTCATAAAGCCTCCCGCTGCTAAATGAGGCAGACGTCCTGCTGCGCTCTCGATTGAAATTCCCCCGATGTGAGGCAGGACTGGGAATGCAGGTGAGATCTGGGGCCATCCCAAAGCGCAGCAGCAGCGATGAAAGAAACTAAAAAAAAAAAAAAATCACAGTTACATTTTTTTTTTTAACGAGTGCAGTAATAACACCGAGAGACGATATGTGATGCTTCCACGTCTAGAATCACAAGCAGTCTCCATCTGACATGGGTTTGTGTCTAACCATTTTGTGTAGCAGAAGCATCGCTGCGTTCCATCGTCACACACACACGCACACAAAGTCAGAGTGTCAGCAGAAACGGGCAGATGGTTCCAACATCCGTCTCAATTCCTCCATAGGCTTCATTTCCAGCTGTAGCTGAATACAGTCACGGATCACTCGGTTGAATTTTTTTTTTTTTTTTTTAACAACACACAGCTGTTAAAGCATTAGCATGAACTAGCTTGAAGAGCAATAGTGAGAAGTGCAACATTTACATCAGGAATGAAAGTGGATTGCACGACTCGGGGCTAAAATTCAATGTGGTAACTGCAACAGAACAGAGAAAGAAGAAGAAAAAAAAACAATAATAAACCAAAGAAGGGGGAAAAAAAGACATGAACAGCAATGGCAGCAACTTCAACTGAGGAGGAAAGAAAAGAAAATCAAGGAAAAATTGTACACTGGGACCATTTTAAGAATAATAAGAAGTGTTTGTATATAGGCTCACCATCCACTTTATTAGGAACAGCTCCAGAACTGTTCCTTCAAGCATATTATCCAATTAGCCATGCAGGTGCAATAAACAAAATCATGAAGAAACAGGTCAAAAGCTTCAGTTAATCTCACATTAAATATCAGATTGTGGAAAAGATGTGATCTTTGACCGTAGTATGAATGCGCAGGTGTACAAGTGTTCCTATTAATGTGTCCTGCCTCAAGTAAAAATGCAGCTAATCTTCCAAATAATACTAAATTAACTTGAGGAAAAACTTCAAATTAAAGTAGAAGCTCTAAAATTGACTTCATAGTCAATTCCTAGATAAAAGAGTATGAAAGTAAAAGCAGAAGAAAGCTAGAAAGCTAGTAAATTAGCGCCTCTTTCACCAAGGAGCCGAGACGAGCTAAAGCTAACGAACAACAGCTTTATTCCTAATCTCTCAGATGTTAGCTAGCATGACAATAACAACTCTCTCTCTCTGAATGCTAGTCGCTAGCTGTTACAATATGTCACTTGATCGATACATGATTATAGAGAAATATAGTGATGCAGAAAGTAGAAAAAAAAAGCTTCACAAAAGAAAAAGACATCTATCTCAAAATTAAATGACACTGACTTTAGCACCCAGTGGGAAATTAGCGCCTCTTTCACCAAGTAACCAATATGAGCTAAAGCTAACGAACAACAGCTTTATTTCCTAATCTCTCAAATGTTAGCTAGCATACTAATAACAACAACAACGCTCTCTGAATGCTAATAGCAAGCTGTACACAAACCTGATAGTTTCTGGGTCTTATATCTCATGAAGTATAGGTTTGAAGTTATCATCATATCTCTTGACCTAGTTAGCTGTCTTTTTTTTTTTTCTTCGAAATGCAGGGAACCTCAAAAGTATGAGGTGAAAGGAAAAACTCAAGTAACATACAGATACCACGCAACTGTATGTTGCTGCTTTTCGCCTTTGGCTGTGACACTAATTAAAAACTCTCAGACATTTTTTTTTTCAAAACCTATATTTGTACAGTATCTGTGTGATAACTGTGCATTAATTGTGTTGCTGCATCTGTGGGAGGTTTAGAGACGAGCGTCCCCACCGCACTGAGTGAATGTAAGGCTCACTGGGCCATTGAGAAGCTGGAAATTAAATCATTCAGGATCGAAAGAGAGTGTGAGACACAGAGAGAGAGAGAGCAGGGTGAAGAAGCCCAGAGGAAGTCGGGAGCAGCTCTGGTGAAAAGGCCATTACTGAGAAGCCCTATATACACAGGTGGCCCTGGGGAGGAGAGATGGAGAGACGGAGAGTCGGAGAGACGACCGTCGATTAAGTGCTGCTTTTCCGGAGGGAAGTGCTGGTTTTTGTCATGGGTGTTTAGTGTCATGAGGGGGTTGCACTCCTTCTTCTTTTCTGCGTGGAGGTGAAAAGACGTCTTTCTTATTAGCAAACAATTCAAGGAATGCTTTTTTTTTTTTTTAGCAAAAAAAAAAATTCAATCCATATAATTTTCACTCTAATCCATGAGCCAAGACATGTTTAGCATCCTCTTATTTGCCAAAGGTTTTGCATCCCTGGAGGATCTTATGTTTCACTCTCAGATAATGCGACTCTAAATGAGTGCTTTATTAAAGGGTAAAGCTGTTAAAGCTGTAGATAAAATCCTTTAACTGTTAGCTATATAATTCGATAAGTATGAACTGTGCCTAATTAGCATGATTAAGATTTTAGATGTAGTTTCAATAAAAAAAAAAAAAAAAGTAATGTCTAACATTTCAAAATTCATCTAATATTTGATGACTTTTTCAGTTCACTTATATCCTATTTCACTGTTAGATTTTAAAATGTAAATGATGTAATATGAGGTCATTTAAAGTAAAAATGCTAAATTACAGAGTGCTAAAACTTTTGTTTTTCTCAGGTGTTTCCATCAAAAAGTTGGAAACAGGACAGAAATATTTCCCTGTCAGCAGTGTTGCCTTGTCAGTAGTGGTTTTCCTGTCAGTAGTGTTACCCTGTCAGAAGTGTTTCTCATGTCAGTAGTGTTTTTCCTGTCAGTAACGTTACCCTGTCAGTAGTGTTGCCTTGTCAGTAGTGGTTTTCCTGTCAGTAGTGTTTCCCTGTCAGTAGTGTTACCCTTTCAGCACTGTCTTCCCTGTCAGTAGTGTTACCCTGTCAGTAGTGTTACCCTTTCAGCACTGTCTTCCCTGTCAGTAGTGTTACCCTGTCAGAACTGTCTTCCCTGTCAGTAGCATTACCCTGTCAGAAGTGTTTCTCATGTCAGTACTGTTACCTTGTTAGAAATGCTTTGCTGAGTATTTCCCTGTCAGAGATGTTTAAGTCAGAAGTGTTTTCCTGTCAGTAGTGTTACCCTTTCAGCACTGTCTTCCCTGTCAGTAGCGTTACCCTGTCAGTAGAGCTTTTTCTTGTCAGAAGTGTTGCTCTGTGAGTGGTGTTCCCATCAATAATGTTGCCCTGTCAGTAGTGACGCCCTGTCAGTAGTGCTTTTTCTTGGCAGAGTGTTGCCCTGTCCCAAGTAGAACCATTTCATGAAGCTAAGAAGTCTTAACTATTTACTTTAAGAGTGCAGACACTGAAGTACTGGATGTGTAGCTACATTAGTAGTACATTTTGTAGATGCAGTGCAAAAGTGCAGAAGCAAACTTCAGACACCAAAGGTTTCTTGGAAAATTGACTATGAGTGAGTCGATCATTTTATAAATTTGCTTCTTAGAAACAGACAATTGATTTAAGTGGCTCAAACTGGTTAGCATGATTCATTTCTATGAAGCTTTGTAGTTTTCCTAGATTCTGAATACGTGGAAACACAGTGTGTCATCTGTACTGCTCGAGTTACTCACACTGCAGCATGTCCTTATCTTTCCCGTAACTTGTAAAGAAAAGTTGAACAGCTCCTTCATTTGTACTTCCACAAACACGAACGTCTACATACGGAGAATTAAAAGCTCCTTCCCAGGTTTCTCCTCAGGCGCATCTGGCCTGGAACAAAAGCATCAGATAAGCAAGTGGACGCTGAGTGAACGCTCTATCTGTTATTTGGGTCAAGGCAGATAAACCCAGAGTGCGATTTGCCATCTGCACAGGCATGTGGAGAGACAGACGCGGGTCACTCGGCGCTCATCAAAACTTCGGTATCCTCTAGGCGAGGTCACACACTTTTTCAAACCTTAAATTCGAGCGATAGATTATGTTTGCCCCTGCAGAACAGCATCGGCGTTAGGGAGAGCGCTCAGGAAAAAAGGGACAATGGGCTCCGAGTTGATTTATGGCGACTCTGGGAGCCATAATGTGGACGTGTAACAAGGAATCAATGGGCTAGAAAAATGCTAACAGCAGACCTTTATGGCCCGAGCCTCTGTCTCTCTGCTATTTAATTAATTTTGCTCATTTTTCCCCTCGTCTCTCTGTTTCTCTCTCCCTCTCTCTCTCTCGCTCTGTTGACTGAGATGTGTGATTGAGAGGTCGATCAGCGTTGTATGTCTCCAGCAGAACGCTATGATGGGATGCTCGTCAGGAAACTCAAAGTAAAACTGCAGTGACAGATATCATGAGTTTTCTTTGGCGAGCGGCTACCTCCGGGTGGGAGAGTTAAGCGGGAAGAAAATTATAAATGGAGGAAAGTGAACCCTTCTGTAGCTTGTATAAATTTTCTAAAGTTTAATTATGAGATATTTGGTTTGCTTGATATGATTCTGTTATTGTTATTTTTGTTACACCAGTAACCGAACTGTCCCTCGTGACATTTCAGTCGTAGGAGTTGCTTTTCCTTCTAATATTTTGATCTATAAATTATACATTTTAAGAAGACAACAATTTAATATAATGCAATTTAGAGGCATTTCAATGCAAAAGGATGAATGAATGAAATGAAAGGATTCAGGCGACACTTTTTTCACTGGCTCCTCCTCGGTCAGAATTGACTAATGTAACCGAGGAGCACAGAGGCCACACCTCCTTCGCTGAAACTCACAGACAAAGAAGCCACACCTCCATCAATGCAACTGGAAGACACTAAGGCCACACCCATTTCAGTCTGGTTCAGACACAGAGGCCACACCCACTTCTTCACCCGGCAGACACAGGTCACGCCCACTTCACCACGAATGACAGACACTAAGGTCTTTGTATTTGTATTGATGGCAACGATACTGTATGTTGTATCGCATATGTTATTGTTGTATTCATGGTGTGTATTTATCCTGTGTGTTGGTGCTAGGTGTTGATGTTGTGTTGATGCTGTGTATTAATGTTGCACGTACATGCTGTGTGTTGTTGTGTTGATGGTGTGTTGATGCTGTCAGTTGATGGAGTGTGTGGATGTTGTTTTGATGGTGTGTGTTGATGCTATATCATTGCTGTGTTGATATTGTGTAATGATGGTGTGTTTGTCTTGATGCTGTGTTGTCTTGATGGTGTGTGTAGATGTCTGTTGTATGTTGATGTTGTTTTGATNTGTTTTGATAGTGTGTGTTGATGTCTTGATGGTGTGTGTACATGTTGTTTTGATGGTGTGTGTTCATGTTTCCATGGTATGTTGTCTTGATGGTGTGTTTTGATGTTGTGTTGTTGCATTAATGGTATGAGTTGATGTCTTGATGGTGTGTGTTGTCATGATGGCGTGTGTTGACGCTAGGCATCATTGCTGTGTGTTGATGTTGTGTATCACTGGTGTGTGCTGTTCTGCCTGTCAGAACTGCTGGAATTTCCGAATCTGTTGTTAGCGTGCAGTTTAGCACTCTGGCCACTCGCTACTGCTGACCTTTAGAGCCTTGAGGGGAAAATAACACACAAGAAAAATGGAAGCTGCCAGTGCAGAGGTGCCACGTTTACAGCTTTCCCATGACTATTTCCTCCACGGTTTACTGAGATATACATGATGCAAAGTACATCATCTGCTGACCTCAGACACATCTCATACATGAAAGATCACATGTACATTATGACCAGCATCTGTAATGACATAAATTTTGTATACATTTTTATTCTCACCCAGAGATGGCTGGTGTAAATGAGCTACAAGTCCCAGCGTCTTTCAAAGGTTAAAAAGACATCAGTTTATGGTTTAATTTTTTTTTTTTTACATTATTATTTTTGTAATTCATATTTTTGTGGAAACACAAGCGCAAGAGCACCACCAATGCTCGTAAGAAAAACACACACAGAATGTTGTGAAGAAGCAAGAAGCGAGAAGCGAAGCTGGGGCTGATTTCTTTCTAGCCCAGACTGTAGATTCATGCAGCCAGTCAGTGACAGTCGTGTCACGTGATTACACAGAGCGACACGCCCCCTAGATTTCCATTTTAGCTAATATTTTTCATCTCTAAGATGTCATCAGCACTGATTGAGAAGGTTTATCTTAAATAGAGTTCCGCGTGTAATGAAAGTGAACGAGGTGAATTATTTACTGGATCATATCATTTTCCCCAAAAATGCCTTTAGAGGAGAAAGTAGATAGACTAAGCACACATCAAAGCGCAAACAAAGTACAAATTTGTGTGTGTGTGTGTGTGTGTGTGTGTGTGTGTGTGTGTGATAGTTTTCCCCACATCATTCTTATTACACCATTAATGAGACATCATGATATAATGCATGACTCATCACTAATAATTTCATTGTTGAGCTGCTGATAAACGTTACATTTTAGCCTCCCATCTAACGCCACCACCAGCGGCCACTGATCTCACCCAAAATCTTTCCTGTACATTTCTACTCACTACATTTCTATTCATGGTTTTAAACTTGGCTGTGAAAAAGAAATTGGATGAGACAGATACTACTTCTTAAGCACATTAGCCTTGGAACTCCAGCTCAAAACTCCAGAAGCAAACACGGCTCATCTGATTGAGTTGTAAATTAAACACTGTGCATATTTTTTTTGCCATTCCATTCCCTTAAGATCCTCATTTCTTCACAAACTCATGCGTCTCCTGTTCTGGCATTTAAATTGGTGTGAAATATCTTAAATGATTTTAAAAAATCTTCCAGGTACATGACTTTGCTGTTGAATCTCAGTCACAGTAATGAAAATAAGCACATTTGAAACCGGTTCGATTAATATTACTTGATTTAATATAAAAGCTGCAAAGCTGTTTCTTTGATTTAATTTCCAAGTTTTTGCGCATGAAACATTTTTTTTTTGTTTGAGTGTTGGGATTTAATTGATCCTGCTTTCTGGGTTTCCGCAGATGTAAGCCCAGACGATAATCGTTTTTCATCCTGTCGCTCCTGCCACGGAAAAATCAAAAGTGTGATCTTGATTCGCTAATAGAGTGCCAAGCAGAAGCAGTGCTTTTGTTTTGGCACAAACTTCCAGAGGGAGTCAGGTATGCAGTTTCGTGGTCCGGAAGCGCAGCCGATGTCTGAATGTGTTGGATTTGCTTTTCGAAAGAGGTGATTATTGCAGAAAATCATCTTTTTTTTTCACATGTGCAGATGTGAGAAGACTCGTTTGTGTTTTGTTCCAGCGAGCTCGACAGAACGTCGTACATCAAACAAAACCTGGCAGTGGAAATAGTGGTAATTAGCCCTGCATACCGCCACTGCCTTATTGCCCCAGACAGGCTAATCCTGTAATTACACTATTAGTCTGGCCATTTTCCCATTTTCCTCAAGATGTAAACAACTACGACCTGCACTAATTAGACTTAGCATTAAGAGGACTTATTTCTCGAGCCACCTATGAAGTACACGGCCTGTAATCAAAGAGCAACAAAAGTTTCAAAAGTCTAGAATACAATTGCCATAACACATAAGTAATCCTCTTAAGCTTTGCCAAATATGATTACCCATAATTCCTTGGGGGTGTCAGGGAATTGGAGAGGAGGCGGATGCAAGTGTGGATGTTTTATTATACGAACTGCAAACAACAACAACAACAACAACAACGAGAAATGTGAAAACAAGAACCATAAAAGTGAACAGAAGATACAGGGCAAAAACGTGCGGACCATGAGCGAAGCTGTGGCATACGTGACGACACACAAACACGACAACAGCAAACGCTTGACAACGAGGTGCTGGAAAACTAGAACTTATATAGAGGTGCTACTCAAGGTGAAATGAGATACAGGTGAGAGTGATTCAGACATATAACGTGCTGGGGCTGATGGGAAATGTAGCATAGCACCCGTCTGGTACCATGACAGGGGGAGACAAGCCTTTTAATTGTTTTTATATATGTATNTATATATGTATGTATATACACACAGAATTGTGTTTTTGTATATATATATTATATATATACCTTTGCTATTGTAATATACGTGTGCATATAATTTCACATATATCTTACAATAGCAGAGAGGTTCAGTTAAGTCTACGTGGAAATATTAAAAAAGTATTTTTAAAGAAGCCTATAAAAGGAAAATAATCAACAACGTGTTTGGTGTGATGAAGCAGAGTTCATGTTATCATCCCAATGATTAAATTCCAGTAGCACATGCTGAACTGTTTTATTCCGCTATACCACAGCAACATGCCAGTGATTGATCTTTTTCATAACTAAACAACAAAATCAACTTTTTTTCTCCTATTATAGTTACATTTAATATTGTGGAATGTCTGTAAAATATATTTGAACGAAAATTAATAGTTGATCACTTGTTTCACGGACGTTCCACACCATGACGTACATGGAAAAAATAAAAATGAGTTTTTCAGTTTTTAATATAATAAAATGATATAATCACTGGCAAATTGCAAAGTGGTATTGGAGGAATAAAACACTCTGAGACTTGCTGTCATAGGAAAATAAGCAACTTGTAGGTGATAATAGTACGTTTGTGTCACGTGGCATTGCATCGCCAATAAATAACTCACTTAAAGAACTAAAACAATACGCCGTAACAATACAAGCTGGCATTTTCTCATCCATCACTCTACTCAAATCAACACACATTACTGAGATTAGCTGAACTCCGCTAATCCTCTCAGGCTTTCTTGAAGTTTCTTTGGAGAAATAGTTTACTGTATCTGTAGAAGGATTTGGGTGCGATATATTAAAACTAAATTAAATGCACTATTAAATATTCAGCATCTGTTATAAGAACGGATTAATGCAGTGGCCATATGTGAATGTAAATTCCTTGCAAATTCATTTTGCAAACCTCTGCAAAGTAGTAATATTTAAAGAACTGTTATGAGTCTGTGTTATGAATTTTATGCAAATTTCAAGAATGTAGAAATGAATTTTTACGGAAAGTCAAACGCAGAAATACGACCAAAATGGGCTTTCTACAGTTGTCAGCTGTACTGTTGTTATAAAGTTCAGAACTACTGCTTGTTAGAGGAAAGGGAAGTTTATTAACCCATATTTCCTTGGTGAAAAGTCATTTGTAACCTATAAAGACTTCAAGATTTTAGAATATTACCCTTGATTCAATCCACTACTGCATATTCAGCATCTATTAGGATAACGAGGTAGTTCAGTCAGTCTGTGTGGGTATAGAATTATTCAAAATATGCCATTAGAGAAGCACTGATTTTCATGCCATCCTATAAAATTCGCTTCATAAAATTACAGTTTTAAGGGAGTCTGTATTATAATATTTATATTTGCCAAAAGGGTAAATTCGTTTTACAGCCAGAGACTAAATCCGACATACAGCTTTGCAATGTGGTGTAATGCTGTTCAGTGTTAGAAAGGATTTATTGTGGACCATTTACAGCTAATGTTAGCACGTTTCCTTTCTATCTAGCAAGCAATAACTTTACTGTTTCGGAAGATAAAAAAATATTTCAGATAAAGAAATATTGGGCAAAAATATATAGAACTACCAATGCAACATAACTCCAACAAACATACAAATAATTAGCTCAAATTATAAAATGAATATGGCATACTATATTCACTGCCAGACTACAAATGAACCAAATTTTTCACAAATTACTACATCTCTACAATAATGTCACTGAAATTACAATATTGCAACATGTATATATTGCAATGTGCTAAGAAGTCAAGATTTCCTGTCAGAAATTTGTCTTTACTCTGGAGGACTTACAGTTTAATGTCAGTTTATGATGAATTTCTATGAATTTCATGCTTTCTATCCAAGAAATCCTAGCACACTGCTACCCAGACATCTATATACCAAGTTGAATTTATCAACTCAGATTATTCACTGCAATTGATTCAACTCAAAATCAACTCATTATTCACACAGAGCGAACTCTACTTGCTCACTCTAATTTCAGCTTAAATCAGTTCACTCAGCTCACTTATCTTAATTATTCAACTCAATATCAACTCCAATCATTCACTCAAACCAATTCAACTCAATATCAACTCCAATCATTCACTCAAACCAATTCAACTCAATATCAACTCCAATCATTCACTCAAACCAATTCAACTCAATATCAACTCCAATCGTTCACTCAAACCAATTCAACTCAATATCAACTCCAATCGTTCACTCAAACCAATTCAACTCAATATCAACTCCATTCACTCAAACCAACTCAACTCAATATCAACTCCAATCGTTCACTCAAACCAATTCAACTCAATATCAACTCCAATCGTTCACTAAAACCAATTCAACTCAATATCAACTCCAATCGTTCACTCAAACCAGTTCAACTCAATATCAACTCCAGTCATTCACTCAAACCAGTTCAACTCAATATCAACTCCCATCATTCACTCAAACCAACTCAACTCAATATCAACTCCAATCGTTCACTCAAACCAATTCAACTCAATATCAACCCCAATCATTCACTCAAACCAATTCAACTCAATATCAACTCCAATCGTTCACTCAAACCAGTTCAACTCAATATCAACTCCAGTCATTCACT
>JAKKZN010000013.1:18296428-18314943 GCA_033441825.1 Pangasius elongatus
TTGGATTGTGTAGTACTCAATTCCTGTTATCGCTTTATAGCAGATATTAGCAGAGATAAGCAGTTGTTCCACCACTAAGAAAATCTTTTGTACGCTTTTCTGGCAACGGCTTTCAGAATGGTGCAGTTGGAATGGTGGGAAAAAAACTTTTGAACACTGCAACCTAGAATAAGCTTTTAGCAGCATGTAAAATAGCAATGTAAAACAGCTAATAATCATTAGCATTGTTCTTTTATAGTGTGACTGTGTGTCTGTGTTTAGTAAAGGAGTTATTTTTTACACACAAACCAACACAGATTGCTATCTCATGCAGTGAAACGGTGGAAATCTCCAGCTCGGGATGACCACTGATTCATTCCAAAATCAACTCAAAGCACTGCACAAGAGACGAATGAATCTCGATCATAAGCAAAAGATTCGCTGATTCAAATTAGTGACCTGCTGATCGTGACCGAAAGATTTGCTTACTCAAACATATATATCTCGGTCATAACCGAAATAAACTTCAAATTCACCAAATTCAACACACGAGATAAATGTAGATAAAATGTATAGAAAATTAACCACCAGAATATTTGCTGATTCACAAACTGATTTGACGAACGCGTGAGAACCGAATCTTGGTCATGACCAAATGATTCACTGATCCGCTGAATGACAGAGGAGTCAATCTCGGTCATAACCGAAATAAACTTCAAATTCAACAAATTCATGTGAACCGATTGAGAACCGAATCTTGGTCATGACCAAATGATTCACTGATTCAAATACTGATCCGCTGAACGAGAGCAATGAATCTCGGTCATG
This sequence comes from Pangasius elongatus, assembly GCA_033441825.1. Taxonomy (NCBI): domain Eukaryota; kingdom Metazoa; phylum Chordata; class Actinopteri; order Siluriformes; family Pangasiidae; genus Pangasius; species Pangasius elongatus. Next base: position 18,297,236 of record JAKKZN010000013.1, read on the forward strand.
ACACATTGTACGGCAGAGAACGATTCTGATTCGCTCACTTTAGTGACTCGTTCAGAAAGAGCCAATCGTTCTCAAACCAATCGGGGCTCACAAATTGCAGCATTGAAAACCACTGATAATGCAGAGCTTTTTTTTTTCTTTTTTTAAATCAAACACTCTTAGCAGAAGTTATAAATTTTCACTGGGCGTGCAGTGAGTACACGCCGGTGTCTAATTGACCTTCCTGCACTTTGACCTTTCAGTCCCGTAAGGAGGAACCGGTGTATTCACCTAAAGGGTGTCGTTATATTAAGTAATACGGGAAATTACTCAGGGACGTATTTACAGACGTCTAGACTGAAACACAGGTCAGAACTGCGTGTACAGTTCTACAGTGGAAAAGCCAATGTTTTAGTGTTTTACAGCATTTGTTACAGCTATGTGTGTGTGTGTGTGTGGGTGTGTATGGGGAATAGTCGTTATCCTTCCTCTAGGTCCCAAATGAGCGGCGTATTTTTAGAGTGCTCCTCAGAGGACAGGGATAGGGTGGCCATGCGGACATGAATAATAAATCAGGCCGTCCTCGTCTCTATTGAAAAGCAATGAAACGTGATAAACTGTTTCATCCGGCTTGCTTGATATTTGTAGCAGTCACTTTTGAGCTGACAGGCCTCTACTATATAAGTTACTGATGGCTCAGGAGAGCGGGTCCTCAGCAGTGCACACAGGCACAGCGTCGATACACTGCTGTAATTTAGTAATATGAGTTGTTCATGGCTTGTGAGTCTCACAAACAGAGCAATGTCTATTCATCTCCTCTGGGGGTGTTTTCATGCTGCATTCATGACAACTCTGAACTTTCTACTTTCCCATATTAGAGCGCTTCAATGACTTCAAATGCTTAGCACAAGACAAACAGTAAGCTGGTGCTCGTTTGAGTTTATACGGTAAGTTTATAAAAAACACCCAAGAAAATCTGTTCTAGTGCTGCATTGATTGATTGATTTTAAATGTAGATGTGGCATGTAGGAACTGGTTAGTCATTATTATAATGTAAAGAGAGACTTGTATAAATAATTACAAGTATAACTGTTAACATGGTGAAGTTTGGTTTAAGATATCGATCATTTTTCGAAGGAGTCTCCAGTGACAGCGCTTTGTACAGTCAAGCTGTAATGCTAACCAAAAAGTTGCAGATTTATTAGTCGTGGCTGCCTCTCCAAACTATTAGAGTATCACAGACTTCGCGCTCCTGGCTGGCTCACCAAATTGTTAGATAGCAGATTTCTCACTTCCGACTGGCTCTCCAGAATCTGGTGTTAAATACCAGATTTATTCCTCATGGCTACTTGTCAAATTGTTAGCTCACAGATTTCTCGCTCCTGGCTGGCTCACCAAATTGTTAGATAGCAGATTTCTCACTTCCGACTGGCTCGCCAGAATCTGGTGTTAAATACCAGATTTATTCCTCATGGCTACATGTCAAATTGTTAGCTCACAGATTTCTCGCTCCTGGCTGGCTCACCAAATTGTTAGATAGCAGATTTCTCACTTCCGACTGGCTCGCCAGAATCTGGTGTTAAATACCAGATTTATTCCTCATGGCTACTTGTCAAATTGTTAGCTCACAGATTTCTCGCTCCTGGCTGGCTCACCAAACTGTTAGATCGCAGACTGTAGCGATTGTAAAGCACCGTAATATATAATAATAATGCAAGCGTGTGTGAGGAAATGCTGGCTTTAGTATTGCCCTAATATGCATATCCATGGTTTTAATCTTACGTATGCTTTGATTGTGGTTGTTTTATGCATTTCCAATACCGTCTCATCGCTTTAAATAATTTTAAAGAAGATTTTTGGATAAAATAAAAAAGTTGCTTTTGTAATTCCTATGGATTTTGCATGGGATCAGGTTTGTTTTCTTTTTTCTTTTTTTTTTTTTTTTTTTTTTATCAGCACCAGCACATTTTTTTTCGAATTCCAAAACACATCCTAATTAACTATTTAAAACGTCATTTTTAGCCGTTTCCAAATCAAAGCACAAGGCCAAAATAATGGCTAATTAAAGATTAATGTGTTTCAATTGGTAAGCGCAATTAAGATGTGCATATTTCTTTTTGTCATATGTTTTCCAAACCATCTGTTTTCCAGCTTATTATACTGTGTGCGTGCGTGTGTGCGTGTGTGTGTGTGTGTGTGTCTGTGTGTGTGAATGATTTGCTGTTCTACCTTTCATGTTTTTTGTAATGCAAGACTACTTTAATCTACGCCAAAGAAACTTTTCATTTTACAAAAGAACAAACGTTGCAGTTTACTTTACAGTGCTCGACAAGTCAATTTATTGAATTGATGTCGCTCCACGTGTCCCGTAAATGGAATGCGTAGCGGTGTAATACAGAAGACAACGGAGTGTTTCTGCAAATGAAAAGTTTCTCCAGCTGACACGTACAGTAATTTTGAAGACAGATGTGCTGTTGAGTGTGTGACAGAGAGGAGGGGTATTACTTTGTGTATTTGTGTGTGTATATGTGTGTGTGTGTGTATATATATGTGCTGCACTAATGCATTCAAGCAGAGTCGTTTGAGTGGGTGAGATTACAGCAAACTGTCAATTGCCTTGGGGGAGACATGGTTGTGCTTTAAACACAGAAAAGCACAACACAAAACGTCAGTTTGGTCTATCTAACAGCTCGTTCTTCTTTTATTCCTATGAAACACACTTTTAACACCTGGGACTGGAAGTTGCTTATTGCAAAATGAAGAGTTTACTCAGAAGTCATGTGACTGTGTGAATTAGGGTCCAGTGGTTTGAACATGGAAATGGTTCAGATTTTTTTCAATAGCACTTACTCTTCAGTAGATGATAAAAACTCGGAGATTTCTCACATTTCTCATAAAATTGAATGTGCACAATTTTCTCTTTGAGTGAAATATCAGTCTTTGGTGTTTCTTTAGTTTTGGACTGGAGATTGGACTGGCATTGTGTGAACTGCATGTCTATTTTCCCTTGCTTAAAGTGAAGTGAAGTGAAGTGAAGTGAAGTGACTTTTGTGGCCAAGTGTGGTGACCCATACTTGGAATTTGTGCTCTGCATTTANCACTCCCCCCACCTACAATCCCTGCCGGACCCGAGACTCGAACCCACCACCTTCGGGTTCACCTTCAGGTTACAAGTGCGACTCAGACCATTAGGCCATGACTGCACAATCTGTATAGTGAAACCCAGCAGTCCTAAATTGGAATTTGCATCATACACAGCACTAGACTACCAAACTATCAGATCAGATTACAGATTTCTCTCTCCTGGCTTGTTCAATTAACTGGCTTCCTCGATCACAGATTTCCTACCTCTGACTGGCTTGCCAAACTGGTACATTTCAGATTTATTGCTCCTGGCTGGCTCACCAAATTGGTTAAATCACATATGTATCACTCATGGCTCACCAGACTGTTTGACTGCAGATTTGTTGGTCCTGGCTGGCTCACTGAATTGTTCGGTCACAGATTTCTTGCATCTGATTGGCTTGCCAAACTGTTAGCGCAAAGATTTTTCTGTCCTGGCTGTTTGCTTGGAGATTCATCATCCTGATTTGCCAAATTGCTAGATTGCAATTTTCTTTTTGCTCCTGGCTATCTTGCAAAGCTAATCCATTCTGCTCTCCTGGTTCACCAGACTGCTAGTTCACAGATTTCTCGCTCCTGGTTGGCTCACCAAACGGTTCAATTTAGCTCCCCTAGCTCAGCAAACTGCTAAATCACAGATTTCTCACTCCGGCTGGCTCACCAAACTGTTCAGTTGCAGATTTCTCACCCCTTTCTTATGAAACTGTTTTTTTTTTTTTTCCACTATTGGCTGGCTCATGGAAAGTTTCAACTGCAGATTTCTCACTGAAAAAGTGTCATGCAGAAAAAAAAAAAAAAAAGTTTTAGGAAAAGTGTAACTACAGCAAATTTTCAAAAAGTCTAGTTTTTCACATTTTAGATAAGGGAAATTAGATTTAAAATATACTTCGAACCCTATAGACATCTACAAACACTTTTGCACCGACACTCCAAAATCGCCAATATAACTATTAAATTCAAACAATATTACTATTATTGCAAAATATAATAATAACAACAATAATGCACTCTGCACTAGAATATGAAACTCAAAATATGATCTCTCCTTAAAAACCATAACTCAACCATTCTAAATTGAAATTTACACCCAATCCAAATTCATTTCACATCTACATATAAAGCAAGTCTCTGCTAAAATGTCACCAATCCAAATGAATGTGCATGGGATCTCTGTTTGAAATCAAGACACACCGCCTTCCCCAGATTGGAATTTACAAATGAATCATTTCTCAGAGCAATTCTCTGCTGAGTGTCCTTTGATCGATCCTCTCTCTCTCTTAAAAAAAAAAAAAATTCTCTTCCATTAATCAGAATCTGACCTGAATCTTAAACAGGAGACCGCGGGCTGGACTGTGCCGAGATTGATTCACTCTCAAAGGGAGAAAAGACGATATAGAGATACATTTACAGCCAGCGATGGTTCCTTTTGAGCACATCAAAGCGCCGTTCCCCTCAGGACCTAATAGAGCGTCACACCTGTTTCAATCTCCCAACTGCTGATGTTTTCAAAAGCCTGTCGTGCCCTCCAGTCACTCACACACACACACACACACACACAATATCTCCTAAACACATACTTTCTTTGCTTTCTCACACATTCGACAGCTGCTACAGTACATCACAGGATCCTGGGCAACTGAGGGCAAAAATTTGCGTCTCCTGTGGTTTTGGAATGGAACAAATGAAACAGAAGCTGCGTTTTATTTATTTTAGGTACAAACAGACGATTTTAGTTAAAGAAATGTGGCTGTATCCACCGGTACTTGGATTAGCATGCACCTTTTTGTGTGTATGGAAGAAGTGCAACACTCATGTTGTGCTGTGACAGGAAAATAATCAACCACGGAATGGTGTGATGAAGCAGCGTTACTACTACCACCACCACCCTGAAGTTGATCCCAATCTATTTTATACCACACTAATTTGCCCATGAATACATTTTATTAAAATTATAGAGCACCACGTTGTACTTTTTATCCATTTCTAGCTACATTTAATGTTGAGTAATGTTCATGAAACAAGTTAATTCCTATTCTCACTTATGCTATAGCAGCTACAAACACTCATTCCTTCACCAGCCTCTCTTTTTTTTCCCCCTCTTTCTTGAAGTTAATCAGATGGGGGGGTCATGTAGAGTGTCTGCCATTAAACAAATAAACAAACAAATAAATAGATGAATAAATAAAATTTATTCAAGGATATATCAAGGTGCCAAATTACTCAGATGACTACGACTTTCATGCTGACAAAGATAGATAGATAGATAGATAGATAGATAGATAGATAGATAGATAGATAGACTTAAAGTCTACTCAAAGTAAATTTCTCATCGAAACCCCTCGTTTGGGCGCTGTTACAGGCAAACGCTGCACACATCAACACGTGCGTTCTTCTCGAAAACGGTGCGGCGAGGAAGCAGCTGTCTGGTGGCTCGTGACGTCAAGCCAGTTAGGTTTTTAATTTGCATGCAGCATCTCTGCTTGCCTTATTACATCATGATGAGCAGAAAGTGCGCTCTCACACTCCTTAAGAGAGGCTTCTGTTCTGAACGGGTTAGGGTCTTAATTGCAAGCGAGTGCCGTCTCCCTGCAATTTGTTTACAGCTGAGTGACCTTTAGTGTTCCTCTTGTTAAATTCAACTCGCACAAACACTGCAGCAATTAGCCAGGGATTTCCACCGAGGCGATAATTGAGCGAAATGTAGGAGTCGAACCGCGGCCCTGCTGATTCAGAGCTGCTTTCACACGCACGTGAACCGGATCGAGCCTCATTCTTCATAGCAGCTCATTTACTGAAACGAACGTGCTGGAAAAAGTGCACGAGCTGAAGATAAACCAAGCAAAACCGAGATTAGGGCCGGTGGATTGGAATCTTTAAAGACACATAAAGCATGCCAAGTCAGCGACACGGCTTTGAGAAATGACACCATGACCGTCAGACACCAGGAGTCACACATTCACTTGTGAAATTCCACCTCTGGCTGGAATTTGCTCATTCTAATACATTATCGTTGCTATAGTAACAGCTAATTCTTAGGTACTTGTATGGGGGACGCGTCACATGATCCATGTCTAAGCGTAAATTTAAAAAAAAAAAGTGTTATTTAACAAGAAAAACACATGGACATGGTGAAGTTTCCTGCAAGGAAAGGTTTATTTAATATTTACGGAAGGAGTCTCCAGTGTCAGCACTTTGTAATAGGACGTTTAGGCGTAACTATAACATATAACAACATTAAACGTAACTATAAATGGATAAAAGGTATGACGTTTCATTTTCACCGTGGATTATTTTCCTATAACAACACTGAAGTGTTTTACCCCCTATGTATTTTTTTAACTAATTCATTTAACTGATTGTATTAAATTCAAAAACAAACATGGTATGTATCGGAAAAGCGAGAACGTACGTCACTGTTCTATCGAAGTCATGCTACAGTCATTAAAGATGGTCGAATTCAACGTGAACATTTTTAATCAAGCTAAATATCCGTAAAAAGATAACTTGTGTGTAAATAAATAGATAAATAAACAAACCTAAAAATGCCTATCCTTTCAGATAGATCTTCTTGCACTATACTGAACTTCTACGAAACTACTGTAGTTCTGAGCATTGCTCCTGTCTGACACTCTTCTATTATTTGCCCTGTGTATTGCCTCATGTGCTGCACCGTGATCTCGGAGACTTTATTACTCTGTATATGTGGACGGGATGGTGATCAAAATTGACATGAATTGAGCTCATAACTCTGTGGGAGCAGGTTGGAGCACGTCTGATTTATCATTCACATGGCTCATTCTGTCAAAATAAGGTTATAATGCCATCAATACGGCACTGGAGTTTGGGGGGAAACACACACACACACACACACACACACACACACATACACAGAGTATATGTGTCTGTGCACTGAATTCACTTTTTCTAATTATTCTAGTAGCATCTTTGATCAATCTGCTTTTGTAGATTGTAAAATTGAAAATTTAGTCAGTCGTAATGTCTGAAATGAAAGCGTTAAACCTGAATGCAAGAAACCAATGAGAGAATTGAAGAGTATTTATGATCCGATTAATTATTCCGGAGGTGATTATGTTAATTTCTAAGCACTACAAAAGGGTCATAAATAAAAGCGAGGCGTTCATTAAGCCGGCAGCGGTGTAATGTATGGACGCAGAGGGTAATATCAGGTTTAGTTAGTATGCTATCACTATGATACATTATCTCCGGGTGTGCGGCGCGACCTGCTTTATTTAAAGCGTGTCGGATGTAATGGGAAATCCCGTCCCGTGTTTTTTTTTTCCTGCCGTCATGACTCGTACCAACTTCCATCAGAGGAGCAGTGCGGCATGAATAAGATGAAATGCTCGCTGTCCAATACGTTTACATCCTGTTTTCTATCAAATCACACTTCACAGTGTATCTCTGAAGCACTGAATCAATGTTTTGGGCTTTTTGGGGGATTTTTTTTTTTCAGGATTGAGAGTGAGCTGTTACAGAAGGAAATGCTGTACTGTGTTTTTACACCTAGTCACTGTTGTTTTGTATGAAAATCCATCTGAAATGGAACAAATTCACTTCACCATGACCACAGAACCAATCAGCACTCCCTATTTTCAAAGGCAGGGATTTTTCCAATATTCAGCCACCAGATTCTTTAACAAAAAAAAAAATCCCCAAATTGAAACACTGGAGACTTTAGACGTGCTGCAGGCGGCCTTCTCCGTCATCTCCGTCTCCTTCCACCATTCCTCCACTTTGATCCTCGATGCCCAGAGGTGAAAAGCGCATACGCACAGGGCGACCGGTTTATAAACAAAGTCCGCTAATGTAATATTTGCCTTCTGAATTATTGAAAAGGGATTTTTATGAGTTTTTCTCTTACGCTCCCACTTTAACGAATTCCTGCGTGGGATGCCTTTCAGAGTTTACCGACTCGTCTGCTGCTCAAATAATCCAAATATACCAACAGATGACTGGTATTTACATAAGGCGCTCACACACTAATGAAGGCGCTCTGCAGTCGGGTAAATGCGTGTCAGAGAATGTTTGCTTTTGCAATTTCTTTTCTTTCTTTTTTTTTTTCAAATCCCTGATCAGATATTGATGCAACTTGCGAAGCAGATGAGGCAGCAACAAGAGTCAAGCAAGAATTGTTACAAGATAATCCACAGTAAATAATGGAACCGTGTGTCAGTGAGAGATTTAATCCTGTAGTAGACATTTTTCATCTTTCAATCTGGGGTAGTATACATAGTCAGTGACTTAACTCCAAAAGGACTTACATGTCAGTATTTACATGGAGAAAGTTACACATATTCAGAATCAGGTTACGCACCTTCTTTTGTTGATTTTCTGAATTCTGAACAATCAGATGATGCAAATTACGTACAAGGTTGCCAGATTTTCCTTGACAGGATCTTGGCTTGTGTGAGAAACACAGTGCTAGCATGTTAGCATTTTGTTAGTCTAAACCACTACCATGGTTACAATAAACAACTGGGGAGCAGTTAGTGTGGTCTTATTCACAAATTGTTTGCAGGACCATTCACATAAGAAATGCAGTGTTCATGAAAATCCAATTAGTTCGGAAAGAAAACGTTCTCCTGAGTTTAAATTTAAATATAAGGAGACATTATCATATCATTTGCAACGAGTTACTATGATTTTATACACGGATTACGATATGAGTTTTAAAGCGCTTATTTATTTCAATTGCCCACACAAATCATTTCATATTAATGCACTGAAAACAAATCCATAAATTAAGCCAAATAAGACAAGCCATTCAATTAGCCAAAAGTAGTTTGTGTGTATGGTAGTTGCTGCAGTGGCTGAGCTGCATTACTAGAAGATTTTCTGCTTTCAGCTCTCTGTAAGAGAGGGTCAACATACGCAAGATAAGTACATTTGGCGGAATTTTTTTTTAAGTTTGCTTTGGCCTATAAAAACATTGACACAGAAAACATTTCTAAAAGATTAATAAGGGCCAATGTTTATGGTCCAGCTCAGTCTTTTCCCCACAAGTGTTACTATCCACACATTATCTAATCAATATGTGTTTAAATATCAATGCCTACCTGTGCATTTGATTATTCTTCACTAATCCATACAGCAGAAGACAGAAAATATATTACAGAGGTCTCTCTCTCTCTCTCACACGCACACACACACACACACACACACATAGAGAAAAAGTGAAGTGGCTAGAAGATAGAACAGTATGTGGATAAGTGGATGATAAAAGGAGTGTGTAAGAATGGAGAGAATGAGAGTTGATATACCATCTATGACTCGGGCCTTAAATAAATCCCCACAAAGATGGTGGCACGAAGGTCTGGATGGACACACAATACAGAGGAAGCAACTAAACATCCCTGATGGCTAATAAATCTCTGCTCTGAGACAGCACTTCTTACAAAAGCTTGGGTTTCTCTGGACTCTGGTCAGCGTGGCTCCGTCCTGCAGTTGACGTCCCCCCAAGCATCCCCGCAGGACTCGATACGGCAAGACAACGAGATGCAGTTACGAGCTCCATTTCTTATTCATGTGATGAATCTCCACTGAGACTTGAGGTCACCCAGAAGCACTGTTTTTTTTTATAGTTGCCCACAGGAGGGACATAGCAAGCCAGACAACTGGACACCTCCAGGAGGGGTAAATAGGGCTCCAGTCACCCAGATATAAATCTGTCTGAGCCAAAATGGCTCTTGAACTCAGCTCGGTGTGAGGCATGAGCTCCCAAATATGCTGTATGCCTGAAAGGCTAAATATAAGTCACACATTATGCATGACATTCGCAAAAAAAAAAAAACATGCCGTCTGAAGTTGGAAAGAAACTTCAAAATGGAAATGTGGTGATGCTACGTGACATTATGTACAAAGTAACGAGTGAGTCATATTCTCGAAAAACAATAACCTCAGACAGGCAAAGCCTGCGGTCACGGCAGGACGGACTCGGGGATTTGAGCGGCCTGCTATTGTTTTTGTCGATGAATCATTTTACAATGGAACAAGTCTATGTGCGCGTGTGTGTGGTGGTGATTACAGTGTGTGGTTGGCTTACTCGGGCAACAGCTGTCTCATCTCAATCCCATTCCACTTCCTTCCCCGTGATGACGGCAGCCGGATCGGAAATGTAGCAAAAGAGCCGTCGATGGAGAGAAACGAATTTGACAGACGAGAAATGAAATGAAGTGAAAAATCAAAGTCACTTTCTATTCAGGTCTGGAATTGGCCCCAATATTGCCTTGGGCCACTTTCGATTGGCATCACCAGGAGCAACAAGCCACAAATAATTCACGACTAATCTTGACCGTATCGAATTGGCCCGGAAATGCAATTTCACCACCCAGATCAGAAGGAATCCTTGAATTCCCATCAGAAATGATGGAATTTCAGGAGCTTTCAGAAGCACCATAATGTCCATCTTTACAATCCTGGACCTGTGCGAGCATGACTTCAAACAATCAGGGTAATCTAGATATGAGTGTTTGTTCCAGCCACGGTTTATATTTTCCCAGACCTCCAAAAAGCAACACAAATCTCAGCAGTCATGTCCAACATGTAGTTGGTCGGAGAAAACAAGCAGGATGGATGAGTCCCTTCATGAGCCAGCCATTAGTTTTCATTAGTTCTGCGAGGGAGGAAGTTTTGGAGATTGATTGGCTACATTTGACCACGTTCTGTCCTGAGGGCCTTGCTATGATAGCTGGCTTGGACAGAGAAAGCGATCAGCCTGTGTTCATTTTCAACTCCCTGTCGTCATTTTTATTCATCTAATTTTCTCCATTGTCAAAAGTAAGCAGATGTGGCAAAGGCAAGGTAGTCGTTTGAGCTTTAAAGTTGGATCCAAAAACCAGAGTCTGCTGCCAAACACTTTTCGTTCTGCTGTTTATCAAAAACTAATAAAGCTTGACAAAGATGGCCTCCTTCAATCCTGTTTTGAACGTATTGTCCTCTCTGTCCAGCCTTGTTTTCGTCAAAAGACTACCATTTGTCCTTCAGGTTGCCTAGATGTGTTATTGCGAGCCATTCTAAACAATCTGGATGATTAAAAACCTTGACAGATACACACGTGTGTGATGTTGGTCAGGAAATATTGTGGTCAGCGACTTGTGTTAAGGTTTATACCATGGGCAGGAAAAAATACAATAAATTGGTTTGTTCCCTGATTGTTTTCACCTGTTCCGTGTTAGTTCTGATTAGTTTGCCTTTTTATATTGTGTGTCTGTTCATTGTGAAGTTTTGTTCATTGTGAAGTGTTGTTGTTAAGGCTGAGACTTGTTTCCAAGATTCCTGGTTCTGTATTTTCCTGGTTAAGGCCCTTGCTTGTTTTCCTAGTTTCTGATTATTTCATACAGAGTTTACGTGTTTGCATCCTGTCTCTACTCACCTCGTTTTAGTTCATTTCCAATATTTGATTACCTTATTGAGCATTATCTCTTACATTTTGGATTGGTTTTTTTTAAGTTATTATAGTAATGTAGTACCTAAAAGGTTACTGTAATACAGTAAATTCCAGATCAGAGTGTATTAGCAAAAACATATTTTATTTATTGATTAAAAAAAAGTGGAAAATCCTTGCATAATACTTGTGTACTTAAATATTATTTTTTAAAGATTTGTACTTTACTCAAGTATTATTGAAATAAATCTGAAAAATTTTATACTTTTTACATCTTATATTTTCATTTTGATTTAAGTATTTATTACAACTCTGAAACACCATGAGATGTTTATCTTTTTTCCCCCCAATTTTCCCTCTTATTTTTTCCCCTTTTTTTCTTCATAAGATTGCTTTAGTTATTGGTTCATACAGGATGATGCATGTCATTTGCCTCCCATGTAAAAATGAAATATCTTTCTTTACAATTTGCCATCATATCTAACAAAGTATGTTACATTAACTATCGATTTAACAAAACTAAAGTTAAGTTTTGTAAATTAGTGTTAAATAGCTAGCTTGTTAATATTTGTAAGTTAGTGTGTTAAAGTAGCTAGTTATGTTTTAAGTTAATGTGTTTTGCCAGCTAGGTACAGTCAGTAAATTCGACTGTTAAATTAGCTAGATATGTTATATTTTGTAAATTAATGTGTTAAATTAGCTAGCTTGTTGCATTTTGTAAATTAGCTTGTTAAAACAGCTAGTGAGTTACATTTTGTAAATTGTTAAATTTGCCAGCTAGTTCAGTTTTTAAAAAAAAAAAAAAAAAAGCTTGATAAATTAAAGTTTGTAAATTACTGTATTAAATTAGCTAGCTAGTCATGTTTTGTAAGTCAGTGTGTTAAATTAGCTAGTTAGTTATGTTTTGCAAAGTACATTGCTAAATTTGCTAGCTAGTTTTGTAATTTAGTTTTGTAAATTTGTTAAATTAGCTTGCTAGGTTTTGTAAATTGCTGTGTTAAATTAGCTAGTTCATTACATTTTGTAAATTAGTGTGTTAGATTTTCTAGATAGTTACATTTTGTTGCTAATATGCCTTAGCATTCATTCTAAAAGGGTTAGACAAAATCTAGGTTTGTCTGAGTTAGCAGAATATTTTCCTGATTGCTTAGCAAGCTAGCTAATTCATGCAGCATGAGGCACGAAGAACTTGATCAGTTCAAAATATTTATAGTTTACTCTTGAATACTTGAGTAGGGTTAAATGTAGATACCATTTGAATTTCACTCAAGTAGAACTTTGAGTAAGACTGAGACAGTACCTATACTTTTACTCAAGCTCAGTTTCTCTGCACTTTTTCCACCTGTGGAAAAAACTGAGTGACAGTTGTGTTTATTTTTTGATAAGTGAAATGGCTGTGCACTCAGAATACAGAGCCATAACATATATCTAGTCATAACAAAACACCCACAGCGGTTTGTAAAAAAAAAAAAAAGTCTGTCCCTAAATACAAACACATTTATGCTCATGCACCTTTCGCTTCGAGTCGGAAACGCCTCTGCGCGATCGATCGCCTATGCTTAATACTGGTTAAAAATCACTAAGGACAGAGTGCTTTTATTGACTGCTGCAATATTGATGTGAGGGAGGATATAAAATAACATGGGATCGCTTTGAATAAGACTTTTACCCCCATCCTGAATTCGCTCATTACTCATTCCTGTGACTGTTCAAACTCTCTACTGTGGCAATCGTTCTTCTGTCCATGGCTGTTTTGTTTTGGCGTTGAGGCATTATTTTCTTGTTTACCCAGGCCAAGATGATTGAAAATAGGTCGTTTGGGAATGTGAAGGTGTGATATTCTTTATCATAACCCACCCCCCTGACATTAAAGCCCAGTCTGCAGTGATTGATCTGATCGCCACGCCGTTGCCAGGGTGCGCGGCAATCGACTGGCTTTTTTAGGCTCAAAGGAGGAAAAAGTTGATGATTGTATTAACCTATTTAGGAAAACTCGACAGTAGTCGCTGAGTTATTATGTAAAGGTTAGGCAGGGCAAGTGCATTTTTCAGATTGTCTCTGTGCATATTTCCTTCAGCTTGTCTTTTTTTCCGGCTTCAGGCCCTGTATCCAAGAGATTTATTACACAATAAGCAGATAAAGTCTTAAATCAAAGCAATGCCCATACCTAACTGTCCTATACTCCAGTGATCTATTCTGCTTTCCCATTTGTTTAAACACATTTTCCGTTTTTCTCCCGCAATATTTTGTAATTAATAACAGTTTATCTTTGCAGGACTCCTTGGCCTCGTGGCAGCTCTGAAATGCTTTATGCTTTATTCATGTGTAATTTCCAAGCGATGCATTACAATTTTATTTTATGCACTGCACCACTTTTGCTTTTCACTTTTCTGCAAAATATTTCCTTAGATTTATCTCTTCATTTTTCACTCCTCAGCTTTGCCTGGGATTTTTTTTCGCTACCATGTCGAGAGAGGATTCAGAGTCAGACCGAGTCGCAGTTCTTCTCTTCATTTGTGTTCAAAGTGCTAGTCTCTGTATTTTGGTTCAGCCCAATTGGCATACGTGGCGAGTCTCCGAGTCTCAAAACAGCATGCGAGAACTAAACTCTCATTACAGCAATTTGTAAACGGCGTTTGATGGACTGAGATATTCATCCTGGTGTAATGATGACTATCTTTTCTAGGCAGACTGACCTTAAAAAAGTTAAGAAAGGGAGAACTTTGGGTGGTAGTGCACAGTGTTTATGAGGTTGGTCTTGTTGTTTTTTTTAGTTAAAAAAAATGGAAATAAATGACACAATCCAATGACGACACTACATAACATGAACGTTTCCACTAGAAACGATTCACATTTCATTACAAAATGAATGAAGAAGAAGTGGATCAACACCACTTACTTCCAGGGTCTGAGTCACCAATATTAGGAAATAAATTTTATACAGTATTAATAGGGGATGGTTTGGGATTTTTGAAAATTCTCTCCTCTCGAAGAGCATGGATATCACATATACCACAGCGCTACAGAATTCTCGATTCTGATTGGTCAGATGGTGTTGATTAATTATCTAGAATAGCAACTCTGTCAGTAGGGTCAGTTTTTCACTTACATACTATGTTTTTTTTTTATCTTGAAATCTACAAGAAAGGAAAAAAAAACAGGTAGTTATAGGAGGAACGAACTTATTTCACAAATGGTCCTCAGCATTAAATTAAACTCTTGTCAGAAAAAAATATGATGTCATTCTCTAGTAAAACTTCACTCTGCTTTGCATCAGGCTGTATCACACCACCCCGGTATTTCTTACTTAAAAGAGAAAACATAATACGGCAGACTGTCTATGAAATACATTTTGTTTTTACTAATAAACCTTCACCTTCTGTTCATGCTAACTACACCAGTTTAGCTAGCTAACTAAAATGAACATTATTATTATTATTAGTTTCATACACACACACACATATATATATATATATATACACACATACACACACACATACAGTATATATACACACACACACGTATCGTTATAGATCTATAGTTCTATATGAAGTATAGTTATGTTTATGTTTATTTCCCAGACTGACAAGCGGTGCTCGCGACAAATCTGTCTCCCTGCTCCACATCAGCACTTTCCTGATACTTGCTTATTCCAGTGCTGTGTACAGCGATACAGCCACGTTTGAAGTCAGATGAAAGAATTATATTCGCCCATCAGTGCACCTCTGTGTGCTACGCTTACCCATAAACCTCCCTGTGTGTTGTGACATGCTTCAAAACAGAAGTATAAGCCAGCTTTAAGCCCTAGTAAGTCAGGTGCTTTAAAAATAATCATGAAATAGTCATTACTTTTTTATTTTAGTTTATCGTGGTGGATTAATTTACATCAGCTCATAGAGATAGTGATAGAGATCCTAGACAGACTTTGAAGCTTCACTTTAAACATGCCAGGTTAAATATTCAGTGATCAGTTCTCATGTGTGTTGATATCTTTTGTTATATTTCAATGTTACATAATTCAATTCACTCCTATTATTGGGCTCTGTGTTGTAATTGTGTAGTATTCTTTAGAAAGGAGCTGAATGCTTCTCAGGATAATAAAGTTCCTAGTGCAGAATTAAAGTCCACTTCTGGCGATATCATCACTGTGGGATTTGCTTCCTGACCTCAGAGTCAGCCATTATTTAAGATAAATCATGAGCTCATACCCTGTTATCTCTAGGTACACGAGTACAGATTGTACTGGTAGCACTGAATTAAACAAAGCAGCATTCAGTCTCCCAAAATAGTCTGCCAAGTTTGGATACACCTACTCAGAAATTGGAAGCATCTTAAATTTTTACTATTTCCCACAGTGTAGAATAATGATATTTCAAAATAAAGATAGCAAAACTATGAAATAGCAGAGATCAAAATGTTCTTATATTTCAGATCCTTCAAAGATGCCAGGATGACAGCTTTGCAACACTTGGCGCTCCCTCAGCAGCTTCACGAGGAGCCGCCTGGGACACTTTTCTCAACACTCTTAAAGATGTTCACACATGCTGAGCTGCCACCTTGCCTTTGCTGCCTTGCCTTTGCACCCACTACTAGTAGCTCAGATTTGTTTTTCCTTTTGGTTGTTTATTTGAAAATTACTTGACATATTCATACTGATTCTATAAAGGAATTTGTATCTCATCAGTATGTCTAGGTGTATAGTAGGATATCATCAGCACAGGATTTATATTTTTTGCTTGGGTTTGATGGAAACAAGCAGAAGCGTATATACAAACTGAAGAGCACTGGACCTAAAATGGAGCCTTGGGGGACTCCACATAAAATATTCAATTTGTTAGATTTAAATTACTCTCAGAAAAAGAGGTTCAGTCTTTTAAAAATGAGTAAAACCTACAAATATCAATCTGGTAATTTAGTATCATTGATTTTCAAATATATAGATTGGTGTCTAGGGAAATACTTGTCCTAAATTCTATTTTTTTTTTTTAATTCACGGTTTGTACTCAAATTATTAAAGCATTAAAATGTGGTAACCAAAGATTTTAGCTAAAATCAACAACATACAAAACTAGCTAGCTAATGTTAATAATGACAGTGCAGATCAAGATGTGACATGCAAGCTAGTATGCTATTGGTTAATTAGCTGGCAAGCTATTCAGGATAGCAGGTGAACAAGTGGTAAGGGGGTAGAGATGTTTGTAGGACAAAAAGAAATAGCAAGGTTTGAAATTACACATGCATGAGGTACTTCAAGGAAGAAATAAACTCAGTACCACCCAATACCACTTAAATAAAGAGTTTTTTTTTTTTTTAACTCTTTGGTTATTAGGTACCATGACACTGAGACCAGTACAGATTGTACAACATATGCAATGAAAAACATGTAATTGTTTGTGAAAAATAGTTACAAGTGCTTTGCTGAGGAATGCAAGATTGGAAGTGGTTCTATAATTGCTAATAAAATAGAAATCATGGCTGTTTGTCCTCAGAACTCAGAAACTATGCCGGTTTGTAAGCAACAGTGTACAATATTCAATTATATATCTAATCAAGAGTAAAGTGGAAGGCTTTAGCTGCTGCATCTTCTCTCCACCGTCACTATTTATAATAGCAAGAATGTAGATCAACATGTCTTTAAGAACATACATTCAATCAGGCGTGTGAACGTTGATATGATGAAGAACTTTCATTCTGCTCTCGTTATTTCTAAATTACACATGATGTGCAAGCAGAAGCTATGCGTGAAAGGATTTTTAGAGCTAAACTGCATATGATGTGCCTTTTTCAGTTCTCAGTCTAATGGGACGATGATGAAATGAAATTAGGTCAGTCTTCGTAAAGCAAAAATAGACGTGAAAATAAAAACAAATCCATTGCCTAATCTTTTGTATTGTATTACTAAACTGCTAAAACTTTAAAATTTAAGGAGTCACACTGGGTTCAGTTTTTATTTAGGCTGAGGTAAGTGCATTTACTCATTGGTGTGATTCTTTTGGTTGGAACCATTAAAGGAGATCATTAAGTAGTAATGATAATGTTTAGGTTAGTTTATGTGTACTTATTACAGTCATTTACACATTTACTCTATGTAGCTCATTTAACTCAAATTTGAGTAAAATGTACTTAAACTGCTAGTTCAATTTACTTACATTATTGACAAGGATCCTTTCTTTGTCCACACTTTGGCCAACACTTCTGGTGA
>JAKKZN010000013.1:18329666-18342637 GCA_033441825.1 Pangasius elongatus
TAGCTTGTACGCTATTTCCTGGTACCACAGTAGTTCTATACAAACAACCTAAATAACAGCCACTAGACACACCGGTTTTTACTGTATAAGACGATTTCACATACCATTTCATTGTATTCACAGAGCTTTTCCACCATGAAACGTCCCCGAGAGGGAAGCGTGGTAATGATGCTGGCCACAGAGCCCAGCAGCGCTCCTGCCTCCTGCGAAGGAAACAAAGTGCCAGGCCTAATAACCAATGGCATGGCCGCGGCTGCCTCGTTCTCCTGCCAGCGGCTTGACTCCCTCGCCTTGAGTGTTCACAGCTGGGAGGTGCATTATGGGAGCTTATTTTCTCGCACCGGACTGCCTGTACTGTAATTCGACTGCTTTAAGCGCTGATTGCATGCTGCTGAACTGCCCAAGCCCGATTGATGATGCCGAGCAATTTTCTTTCTCATGCACTGGTCCAGTTTCAATCTAAGGCAAGCAGGAGATGGGCTGGAGATGCACAAGGTGTCAGGCAGGGCCGAGTAATAGGCCCCTCATTAGTTTCAGAACCTGTGGAGATAGCAGGATTGGGACTTCGCCTCTTTCTCGTTCTCTCTCTCTCTCTCTCATCCTCGAGACTGTGCTTTGCTGACCAGGCAGATGAAAGCTACAGAGAGAAGGTGAAGTGTCTTGGAAGCTTTTATACCTACAGGGACTAGTTATTAGGAAGAACCACCTTGCAAAAGTCCCCTAGATCTGCAGGGTCTGAATGACGATTAGCTACAAACTGATGCATGTCTTTAATATAGCAAGAAATTTCATTCTATGTCAGCAGTCTTGCTGGAAATACTTTTATATAAAAAAAAAAAAAACAGTCCCACGAGTACATAAATCTCAAACTCCCTTCCCAGCTGCAAGTCACTATTGGTTTGTTGACCTTATAATTTCCTCTTAAGGGAATCTCCATCACCATGGAGCAGTTATTAGGGTGATTCAACATCTGCAGTGCCATGTAATACATTTTATTTTTTTAACCATTTTTCAACATTAAATCTAAGAAAAGAATATTAAAAATGTCTACAATTTACATAAAGATAATAAAACAGACAAAAGAACTTCATTTTCTTCTTGTCATGATCTTCAAGAAGTTCAGATGACGCAGCTTCCTGCTGAATATGTGACTTATAATACAAATATTTCAGAGGTAACAGGGTTAAGGGAATGATATGGATTCGTGGAAAAGGATGTTTCAAGCATTAGATGTTAAACAGATTCAAACATTATTGTAATCTTGTGAAAGTAAGATTTTTGAAGTATTTTACTGGTTATATTTTAAGGCAACATATACTGGGCTGGGAGGCGTAAATGCTGTTTTTTTTTTAATTAATATGTTAAGTTATTTGTCTAAAACAAGTGTATATGTTGTTGTGAAGGACACTTTACCTGTTTTTAATTTGTCTTTTACCTTTATTTCACGTACATATTTGCAAATGTAATATCAATGGGAAACAAAATGGCTTCCATTACCTCAAGGCAAATCTGTTAGCCAAACCCTTAAAACAGCACAAAAAAAAAAGGGGGGGGCAAAGAATTTGTTTATAAAATGCAAAGAGCAATACAATGCATATTATTTAAAAATATCATCTCGAATTTGCAAAATTTAAGCAGGGAGAGCTGTTTAGTGCTGTGTAGAGAGCTACTTTATTTGTCTGTGATTAACTGCTGTAATGTTGCTGCTTTATTCTGCTAGTTAATTAGCCTACTAGCTATGTAGTAAAAGACCAGCTATTTTGCTAGGTAGCAAATTAGCTAGGGTGAAAATGTCTTTTGTTTTGTTTTTTGTTTTTTTTACAAGCCTCTAAATCTTTCTCTGAATCTTTTATTTAGAGGCCAAACCAAGAGTACATGTCCAGAAAACAACCTGAAGTGATCTTACACAATATCACTTGCTAGCATCAACTCAGTGTAAGGGGTAGAGCAAAAACCCCAGACAATGTTGTGAATTTTATTTTATAAGATATAATATAATTTTATATAGATTTTCCCTCCGACCCGTTTTTAATTTAAGCTCAAAAATGTCCAAGAAAAAAAAAGGAAATCTTGCTATTCAGAATCAGCATGCTAGCTAGTTAGTGAGCCAGTTAGCTAGCCTAGCAAGTGTATATGACTCTATATACTGCATAATTGCTAAGGAACTACATGTTTGTGTTCTGAAAAATAATTTCCTCATACTATAAGTGCACATTTGATGCATTTGAGGCTATGTCAAATGGGGACATGTTTAAAACAGCATTTCTCTCTCTCTCTCTCTCGTTCTGTAATCTCATATTATATATAGACCAGAGTTGACATTTGAGAATCACGCAAGCATGAATCCAGTCAGAAAATGAGACGTTTGTGCATTTTTTTCCTCTCAGTCATGACATTGTTAATACGCAACACGAATCATATGCAACCTGGTGACATGTTTCCCTCCAGATAAACCAGGGTTTGATGTCTGAATGCATGGCTTGCTGCGAGTTAACAAACCAAGATCAACAGTTCCCTCTATGCCACAGTGGGATTTTCTCACTCTCTGGGTTTGTCATTGGCAGTCAGGCTCGAGCGATCATACCAGGAGAACAGCTACACACAACGTGAAGTGTTTAGTCTAATGTGCTTTGCTGTGCCTACCTCTACAAGGTAACCGAGTCGTGCAGGTAATGTCACAATGGGATGAAGCACGTATTCGTGTAAAATGGAGGCATGTTTTATTTATCTTACGTAAGAACTACATGCAAATCTCCTATGTATGGACGTTTTAAAGAATCTTAATACCCAGCACTAATATATCCAGTTCACACCCTGCATTTCGGTTACCACTGCAACTAGAAATATAGCATTTCTCCGTTCAGCCATCCGTGAAATTGTGTTTTACATAAAGGAGCCGTCAGAGAAAAGCTCAGGCTCTCCCCCAAAAACGGCCACAGCAGCCGCTTTCACGACGCTTCCTCTGCTTAACTAAAACTCCCTGTGGTTTAATTAATCTATTTAAAGCCACCGGCTTCGTGAAGAGGACACTTTTTAGGGTGTGTGTGTGTGTGTGTGTGTGAGGCAACCAATTAATTCAGCTCTAAGTAAGCAGGGGTGAGGACACACAGTGACTTGCAGCAGTGCTATATTAGTCATGAGACGTGTCACGATGCTTTTTTGCGACGACCAGCGGGGGGCGACCACGTGCAGTTTAAAGGTGAAGGTGGTGTGTGTGTGTGTGTGTGTGTGTGTGTGTGTGTGTGTAAGGGTCCAGATGATGTTCTTTGAATCGTCACACTGTAAGAGTCAAAATATTTGCTATACCTTTAAAACATATTCATATACAGTGCTTTATACCGGATTCGCTTTTTACGTGGTCAGTTTTGCTAATAAACAAGACACACACACATATGCAATTTTGGCATTCTTAAAATCTTTCTACTATTTTGGAGAGTGAACATTGAGAATTTCAGTTAAATCGCCAAGTGTGCAAGCTCGTACTGCTTCAGGAGTTATATCAGATATTGCATAGAGAAGGACAAGGATCTCAAATTAAAAGGCGTCTTTTTTAAACTGGGATGAGTATTCTTGAACCACACACATCCCTTTTCAGGGACCAGAACTGTGAAACACACACAGTCTGAAGTGTGATGAGTAATTAAGTCTCAACTGGAAGAGGTTTAGTCCACCAGGCCATTGTAAGCCTACACTTCCTGCTATTGACCGCCGCTGTGGCTGCCAAACGGTTAGATACATTACACCAGACAAAATGGTTATCAAAAGCAATAATAATAGAATAACAGACGTAGAAAATGAATTAATTTGCGCACTGACCACACGCCAGTTCATCTGTGTCCTCAGATCAATCGTTCCTTTCACCTCTGGGGCCTTCAGATGGAATTATAAATCGATGATGTTATACAAAGCCTCTCCGCGATGCCTACATTCTCTCCGTAAAGACGTACGGCTGTGATCTCGAACTCATGAGGACGTAAATGAAGCGTTCACTCGACACCGATCATATGAGCTCGTCTTAGGAGTGATAGCCAATTTGGAGCTAATGCCTCATATGTCTCTCTTTGAGATTGACTTTTGGACTCAAATTTTCAGAGTGTCTGAATAATGTGAGTCTTTTTTTCACAGGACATTTCTGGCCTGTGATCACTACACAAAAACCTGCAGTGACATGAAACCAAGGACACGATAACCAGGACTGAGCCCATGACCTTTAGGATAATAATCCATTTTCTGATTGCTTTTGTCCATGTGAAGGAATACGACATGGACAGGCCTGGAAGCTGATTACCAATGGATCAGTGATTTTACACAGAGCTGCCAGCGTTGCTATCCTTTAAATTTCTAGGTAGCAGAGCGAAAAAATGAATTTTACCAAAAAAAAAAAAAAACCCTGTCCAATGTCAGTGGATAAGAAGGCTAATTTTCCAGATGTGCGCCAGGCAACAGTAAGAGCACAATAAGACAAAAGCCTGGTGTGGCCACTACTTAATAATAAGCAGTTCTTCCATTTTTGTATGGTAAAAAGAGATGACAATTCCACTATCTTGTCTTCTCTTGGCTTAGACAAGATCGAGACTTGTGAATTCACGTCACCTAGATAAAGTCAGCATGAAGAAAAAGTACACACTACCAGGAGGAAATAAATGTCTTTCACATTCTACGTCCTTTCCTCTTCGGTGAATTGACTATTCTGCTAGGTGAATTTTATCTGCATTTGTTCTGACCGCTGTTGTACCTGGAAAAGCAGAGGTTTCCAGGTGTTTCACGTATCGCTGTAGAAAGGGGACAAAAATCATAAATGCTTAAATTGAGCACGAGACTGGCCTTTAGAGTTGCATTTTACTCATTTGGCTACTGTTTTTATCCAAAGTGACTCACATTTGTGTTGGAATAAGGGTCATGCTCAAGGGTCGTTGGCAGCTTGGCAGCTTGGTGGTGTTGGGATTTGTGACCGTCTGATCAGTAGCCCGGTGTCATAACCTTAGACAGCATCTGGTCTTTTGGAGGATTTAAGCAAATTTTCACACTGGGTCCCCCACAAAACACCCTGTAGTTGTCAACCTCAACCCCACTGTCCCATTACCACCATATTCATTCATTCATTTATTCAGTGATTTTTCTTCCATTTTTAAAGATCAGCCCAGACTTCTCTATCACCAACCACAGATTCTAGCTCCTTCTGGGAGCTCCCCAGACATTCCTATCCAATCTCTGAGATATAATTTCTACATCGAATACTGGGTCTACCCCGGGGTCTCTGTCCAGTGGGACACGCCTGATAATCTCTCCAGTGGGTCCTGGTTTTACTCCGAGGTCTCTGTCCAATGGGACATGCCTGAGAATCTCTCCACTGGGGCCTGGGTCTACCCCAGAGCCTCCATTTTCATCTTCCTCCTCTCAGTTTGAAGAAGCAGTGACTCTACTCCAAGGACCCTCCCAAATTGCAGAGCTCCTCCAAACCATTCCTTTGGTATCATTTACAATATTCGGGAGCTTGAGAGCCTAATGGCTTCCACTCTACCTTGGGTCATTGGAAATAACTGTACTGAACTCACTAGTGTCAATTTGCTCATTCTTCGTCCACACGATCTGACCATACAGCACTAGCTACACACATTTTGCTTGATGGATAGAGATTTTGAGCTGGACGACAGGGGTTGCTCAGAGTCTGAGAATGTGACATGCTTTTTTTTTTTTGCTGAGGTTTCCACAGTGCCAGATGTTTCCCCTAAGGTGGGGAGTTATGTTGGATGATTGTACAACTCTGGTGTGGCTTGATCTATTTTAAGGTCGATTCGAAAAGAAGTTAATTTGCAGCCTCCACTTTAGCTTGGAAGACCAAAATGACAAATATGTGCTTGGTCTGCTTGCCCTCTTGCTAATATTTAATGGTGTTTTCCCTGGAGTGTGCAGGAGCTGGAACTGAATTAAACTGTATTATAGTCAGTGTTGAAGAGAAGAGAAGTGAAAAGAAGAGAAGAGACAGTTGTTGTTCAACAGGTGCAAATCATTATGGGATTTGGAGTCCTCCCATCAGTGCTGTTTATGTGCGTCACCCAGATCAGATTAGAACTCTGAGATGACCATCGCTCACTCCAAATCCGGCTTCAACCTTGAAGAGTAGTGGCTGTTTATTTAATCAGGGCCTTTTTCTGTGGACTTTTTCACAGAGCAAGCTATTGATTAGTGATGTCACTGCCGTAGGCTTAAAAAACGACAGATAAATGGCAGCGAAAGACACAGGAAGCTCACCTTGCTTTCTAACACACACACACACAAATGTAGTGTGAAAGGGAAGGGAAGAGTCAGATGGTAAGGGATGGAGGTAGGAGTGTGTCTGTGTGTTTGTATGTGTGTGAGAGAGAGAGAGATCTGATGAGTCCTGTGAATGTCACTTTCATTCTCATTACAAGCCTTTCCCACAGGAAATGCAGGATCGCGTCGATTAATAAACAATCGATGCCTGCCAATTAAAAAACTGCTAAGAATAATTGAGGCCTCGCGCAACGGTGTGATTGTGCATGATTAAGCCATTAAACCTCTGCTCATAACATCTTAATCGGGTGAAATATGGCCATCATTAGACGTCGTAAATGAAATGCATTGCATCCTAAATGTTGGGAGTAAATTAAACAGGACGGGATCACAATTCATTTGATGTTACATTACTTTACGTTAGCGATAATGGTGCCCCGGTGACTTCACGTTGCCTGTCAGGAATGATTCAACTGTTAAACAAAAGAATGAAGACAGATTATATGACGAGGTGGCTTTGGGAGACAGAAGGGGACATCTTACAATCGGTGAGATCAGAGGACGCAATGACTGGTACAAACAACGGCGTGGAGTGAGACGTGCACGTGCATTGAGACACTGCGAGAATGGACTAGTCATGAATCTAAATTTCAACAGGACATTTTTCTTAGCAAACATTTAACTGCCGTGGCTTCTGATGGTAAAACAAAAAGATGCTACTGCCCCCTGTTGGCTGTTGCCGTGCTAAACACAGAAGAGAGAAAACCTATTTTCATCATTAGCATCATGACCTAAGAGTTTACATGACTATGGCTGCGTTCCAGTATTGTTCTCACTTGACCTAATTGACTTCCCCTCGCCGTTTCCCCTTTGGGGGATTCCCAGTTGCCGTCGTAAACCCTGTTCCAATACTTTATTAGCTCAAGTGAAGCTCATTATATGTGCCCTTAGAGGCTTGAGGTCCTGAGTCAACATCACTGTGACTTCAGGAGCAGAAATTTACCCAGAAGGCATTGCAACCTGATGAAATTCCTTCTTCAGTACAGGAAAATGTGCCTAATGAAGTTGTTTATAATGCAATTTCTTTATTGGATAGTTAGACAGAGATACTACATAGTTACATTTGACTACAAAAAAAAGTCTAACTGATATTATTCTGGGTTTAAAGGCAAGATCGTGGTCTAGATGTCATTCAAAAACCCTAATGCGGATGCTTCTACTCCAAAAAAAAAACGGAACCCTCGGAGGTGAGAACTACAAGCAGAATGAGGAGCCTAGAAAATCGACTTAAGCAGGTGCATAACCCGACTCTGAATACTCAGAACTTTCCCAACATCAGCAGTGCTTAGGGACAAATCTGCAGTAGCCAGGTGACACTGTCCACTGAAGCAGCAGTAAGTGTTTAAAATGTTTTTAGGAACTGGAGAGCTTTAGTTTAACAGGAAACTGCCAGAATATAAACTCTACTACATTACAGAAAATGTTGGATTGAATATCGCCTCCAATTCTACTTTATATCATGCATGCCAATTTACTAAGGCGTACTGACACATTAGTTTAAAAAAAATGCTCTTTCACAAAAACAACAAAGCAAAATGAATGCATAGTAATCACTATTTGTTCATTTGTTTTGCAGGTCTGTAGCTTCACAGTAGGCAAAACACTGAGTTTCAACAAGGCACTGATCTATAATTAATCATA
The DNA here is from genome assembly GCA_033441825.1 of Pangasius elongatus. Lineage (NCBI taxonomy): Eukaryota > Metazoa > Chordata > Actinopteri > Siluriformes > Pangasiidae > Pangasius > Pangasius elongatus. The sequence goes on from JAKKZN010000013.1 coordinate 18,337,623, forward strand.
CACAAACTTTCAGCGTATTTCTACTCCATTCTCGCACCGGTACCCGGGACTGAATAATGATGCGTTGTTCCCATCTAGTGGATAAAAGGAAAAACGCATCTCTTTTTTTATGAAGTTCTCACGACTCACTTATTATTATTCACCAGACACTTTCTCAAATATAATAGTCGGGATTAAACATGACCGCTCACACACCTGCGTTTGGATTAAATGGGATTTGTTTGAGATACGTTTTACCTGCTGTCAGACTCTAGCATTGTATGATGTGAGTTCAGTGTGTAAGTGGGGAAACCTGAAGAAGAGAAAAATAGGCAGAAGAGAAGAAGATGGTCAGAAACAAAAAGAAGAGAAGAGAATAGGATTTTGAGAAGAGAAAGGAAAAAAGAAGCTGAAGAGAAGAGAAGATGGCGAGAAGTAAAAGAAAAGCAAGAAGATGGACAGAAGACGAGAGAAAATTAGACGATTGAGGGAAAAGATGGTATGAAAAGAAAGAAAAGAAAAGAGGGAAAGCAAGGCGATGGAGAGGAGGGAAGAGAAAAGAGAGAAGATGAGAAGAAAAGGTGTGACGACGACGGTGAAAGGGGATGTAAAGAGAACAGAAGGTAAAAGAAGAGAAGAGAAGAGAAAACGGTGAGAAGAGAAGAAAAGGGATGGACAGAAAAGGAAATGAGAAGAGGATGAGTGAGACAGAAAAGAAAAGAGAAGAAAGAGGATGAAGTGAAGTAAAGATGATGGTGAGAAGAGCAGAGACGTGACGTTTTTGGTTCAGCAGCATTTCAGTCAGACTCTTTAGACCCTGAGATGTAGAAAAGTTCTTGTCTTGCCTTATCTGTGTGTGTGTGTGTGTGTGTGTGTGTGTGTGTGTGTGTGTGTGTATGACGTGGGTAATTATTTTCAGAGAGGGTGGCACTGCTGGATTGTTTGCATTGTTTCCTACGTGCCCAAGGTCACAGTACAGCCACGCGCCTCTCGGTCCCCATATGCCGCCCTGACGCGACTGGTATGACAGCTTTACTGCAGGGTCATTATTGCTTCAGCTTCTTCCCTCTGAGATGATGTTATACATTCTTGGCTTGCGTTCACGTTTATTCAATTGGCAGACAAAGCGACTGAAGCAGGACACAATCCAAGACTGTAACTGATCAGGCGAGGGTTAAGAGCCTCAACAGGGTCCAGCCGTGGCTGTGTGACAAGTGGGATTTAAACCTGCGACCTAGAGAGCGCAGAACATTAACCACTGATCGGAATAATTACTCAGATGGCAGATCTACTGGAACACATAATGAAATTGTTATTAATTAACAAATAAATAAATAGGATTGTTGATATTGTGAGGAGACGTTTAACATTTCTGGAAGGAGTCCAGTTCAGTAGGTTTTCCACTATGGGAAAGTCTTCAGGAGTTCACGCTTATCATTCGCCCCATAACAATAACAAGCAGCATTATTTGTTGTTTGTTTGTTTTTGTTTACTTTCAAGAGACAAAAAAAAGAAAGGCTAGTTAGCAAATGTTGTAGCTGCTAAAACGTAAGCGATAATAACTTGAACAAACTTGTCCCATGGACAATTACAATGCAATGTGTTATTCTTAAATGAATAAATGAATTAATTTAATTTTTTAAAAAGTCATTGATGGCAAACAAAGATAAAATATTAATGTGTAAATATGCGTAATGACATTATTCCGCTCTTACTTCTTTGTCTTTTTGAACTTTTTTGCCATTTTAATTTATTTTTCCGTCTTTTTTTTTTTTTAATTCATACAGTATAAAATGATTACCACTTTAGAAATGTAGATTTGACAACGCTCTGATTTATAGCGATGCTAAATATCTAAAACGTTGAATGTAATATACTTTTAGAAAGAAATTGACTTGGTCATTGGGTGGTACCTGGGTGGTACCTTCAAGGGAATCTCTTTTGGACCTTTACTGAGAGGTTCTGTAGGATGTAGGATATCTTTAAACCCTTTAAATTCAAGTGAAGCTACATAATGGGACCTTAAGGACCACTGCTGGATATATGGTTTGTACTGTTTACCTGATTTTCGTCATGTCTGCTTGAAGTTTTTCTCATTTTTCCAGGCCCTTGCTTAGAGATTCAGATAAGATCGCAGGTTGATGAGATGACAGCTCCTCTCTCGGACGCCGCCTTTTTAATATTCAAGGCCTTGTGGTGAAGCTTTGGCCCTGCGCTCGAGCCTCGCTGTCTTTCTGAAAGGTTTTTTTTTCCCCGAGAAGACTGAAGGAGTTCCTGCTGGGTGTGCTTGTAGCTTTATTCTCTGCCCTTTTGTCTTTGATGCTGAATGGATCCTCGGCCCCTGCTGAGGAGAAGCATCCCAATTACACGCTGCTGCGAGCGCTGCATTTATAGGCTGTTACGCTAACGCACATGGTGCTTTGAGTTTAGCTTACAATAAAGAAGAAAAATGTAATAAATTGACTTCATCGTATAATGTTTGTGTGTCCTCAGCTCGGTTTTACAAAACAACAAGATGGGCTACTTGGGGTCATTATTTCTTGTTTTATGTGTTTATTGAATCTTAGAGGCAGATTTCATTCCTTTCAATAAAACTACTACACATGATGGATGGCCAAATATCGATCCAAACGTAATAAATGAGATATTTTCCCGTTGCAGTCGACTGCTAGCCTCTCTGCTGCTGGACTGTAGCTGTAGTTCATTCTTATTTAATTACAAAAAATATACAATTGAGTGCAAAAGTTTGCAGCCAGCATGGGTTCTGTGGAAAAAAAAAAGACAAAAAGCATACCTTAAAAATATTTTAAAAATAGTTAGAAAATGAAACATGGTTGTATCCAATAGCTCCTTGGCCTTTTTGTTATTGTTGTTGTTGTTGTTGTCATCCTGTTTTTAAATCGCCTAACTAACCAGAGTTAAAAAGCCACAATCTTTTTCGCACACAACGGTCCAGTCTCTGTAACTTCTTATCTCTCAAACATGCTAACTTTTTAATCCCGGCCTCCTTTTCTGCTATTCGTCATTTGTTCCTCATGTCAATAACGAGCTCTTCCTGTAATTCGCGTTTAGCGTAGCTAGCTTAGCTAGCAAACAGTGAATGGAAAAGAAACTGATTCGTAAGATGGTCAACGATTTTCTAAAACGATTAAATTGACAATGTCCACTTTCTTTCTTGCTTGCTTTTGCTTGTTGATGTATTTGAAAAAAATTAAAATGCTAGTGAATTTGTAAGTTAGTAATAAAAAGAAGTTTGTGGCTAACTAGTTAGTATCTAGAGCTAGTTAACAGTAGCATGCTGACTCATCTAAGATGCACTATATGGCCAAAGGTTTTATGACCATCACACCCATTTGTGTTTGTTGAACCTCCCATTCCCCTTTGCTGTTATAATGAGCTCCAGTCTTCTGCGAAGTCTTTCCACTAGATGTTGGAGCGTGGCTGTGGGGATTTGTGTTCATTCAGCTACAAGAGCATTAGNCTTTGTGTACAGGCGCAGTGTCATGCTGGAACAGGTTTGAGCCTCTTAGTTCCAGTGAAGGGAAATTGTTATAATGCTACAGAATCCAAAGACACTCTATACAATCGTGTGCTTCCAACTTTGTGGCAACAGTTTGGGGAAGAAGCACATACGGCTGTGATGGTCAGGTGTCCACAAACCTTTAGCCATGTAGTGTGATTAAGGGTGATTTTATGAGAAAGTTGCAGCTTAATGCCCCTAAAGGTTCGTTTCTTCCTGCTCTGAGGTAAAGTTTCGAGTTGAGAAAGAAAAGGGAAAAAAATGAACGAGTTGCAGTGATGATGAATGCAGCATGAGCGCGAGCTCCTCACCAGGAACCGGAGACGTCACGTGGCTTCCGCGTGCGTTTGCGCTTTAATGATAGGGCAGTTCCACAGAGCAAATTGTCGGTGCAATAGTTTGATTAATTGCCAGCGCCTGGATGGATAGCTCTGACTCTAATGATCCTCTTAGCAGGAACCGTGTTTGACTTCACTTCCCCGAAATGGGCGACGCTACTAATTTCCTTAATTTGCGGGTAAAAATAAACGCCCCTGCATATGAACGTCGCGCGCCTGCATCGCTCGGGGTGAAACAGAATAATTGCATGGTCCAGACATGAAGCTCTGGCGTGTGTGTGTGTGTGTGTGTGTGTGTGTGATCTCCTCTCATATAGGCTCTTATTGTGTGAAAAGTGGAAATGTCCGATCAGCTCGACACTTTAATGAAACTCGAGGCCAGTGGTTAGATGGGGCTCATTCAGCCTCGCTTCACTGAGTCCTGCTCATAAAAGAACCCTTCCTCTCTGCTTTTACCCCCCTACACACACACACACACACACACAGGGCAGGGGCAGGACGGCTAAATTACTGTAAACACTGTATAAGCATATAAATGGTCCTGCAGCGCGCATGCGCACTGTCACTCACGCACAGAATCATTATTATAATTAAATTTACACAAATTTATATTTTTAGCTTATTTTTTTTACTGTTTTATTGTAGAAAGCATATTTATGTATAGTTTGTTATTTAAAAAAGTACAAGTATAAAACTAAAATAATTCTAAATTATATATATATATATATATATATATATATGTATGTGTGTGTATATATATATATATATAGTGTGTGTGTGTGTGTGTGTGTAATATTGCAGCATTAAAGCCTATATATAGCTACAACAAATGCAAGTAGGAAGTATAGTAATAATTATACATAATAAAAATATTAGTATTAATATGAGGCCTATGTGTTAAAGCCTATATGTTCACTCTAACAAAAGTTAGCTAGTGCAAGTTTATTATTTGTGATAATATTATAAACAATTTCATACACTTTTAATTTCTGTTGATTGCTACACTAAACTGTATCTTTCCTTGTCCCCTTGTGTCCCCTTGTGTCCCCTTGTGTCCTCTTGCCCTACCCTCAAGAGTACACCTTTTTCGATACCTTTAGCATGTATCTGTTGCTTAAGTGGACCACGCTAGTGACAACTGCAGAGTTTAGTACACTATTTTTCCAAGAGTGTAAATG
>JAKKZN010000013.1:18342737-18381049 GCA_033441825.1 Pangasius elongatus
TGATAGCGAATTTATTCATTTTTAGAACATTGTCTATTCTGGTCTGTAAGGCCCGTTCTATCTGAGTGGTCTTAGCATCTGAGAGATGACACATGCTCATAAAACCTATCATGACCGAGGTTTAAGCTGACCTCATTTGTCAGACAGCAAGGAGAGCGGAGTCAGATTAGAATGCTAATGAATATGGTCCGAGGTGTTGATTCGGTAATGTTCAGGGTCACGGGCTATAAAATATGGTCGCTTTTACCAAGGCAAAGGAAGGACGGAGAAGTGGAGAGAATTGTGCTTCTACATCCTCGAGGGTTATGAGAGATTCAAAAACAGCCACATAAATCAAGTGTTAATTAAAGCTGTCCGATTTTTTTTTAAATCTTGGAATATTTACGGTGCTCAGACTGCTTTTGCAGATATTTCTTTCTGAACAAGACGTGTTTTACCTGATTTTTTTTTTTTTTTTTAAACTGAGGTTTCAGGTGCTGTAAAAAGTGCAGTGCAGGAGCAGGATTTGAAAGCCAGCTCCAGTCTGCTGGCCCGTGCGTGGCCGTCTGCCTCAGTGGGCTTCAAACACCGGCACGGCGGGTGGCTGTTTCCAGATTGACCTTTGATACGCTCCTGCCATCTTCCACTCCCCCGGGTCTCAGGGCCACAGCAGATGGGGAGTGGGACTCTCTCTCCTCATTGCCTATTCGGCAGGGCTGCAGGCTGTTGCGCGCGCCAGTAGGGTGGCGAGGATTAAACATGCGTGGAGGAAAATGAATGGACGCAGAGCGTGCCCATTTATTCAGCTCCGTGTAAGGCTCATTAACCCGATGACGGGCTAGCAGGTCATGCTGATTTCCTTATTTAACTTTAATATTTACCACATACGCACGCTCACTCTCGCTTTCTCTCTACGACACACTTGCACACGCACCCACTTACAGACACATTATTAACACATAAACCCAGGAACTTGGTACCATTTTGAAGTTGTTAGGATATGCATTATATTCATTCAATTATCTCAGACTGAATTTTGCTGTATGTTCTACGTCGGAATATTTCGATGTAGAAAATGCATTCAAGTTTTACATTTAAATTCATTAAATTTTAATAAAGGAAGGGAAGGGTGCTGTGTAAATAATTACTTATTATATTATTAGGGTGTCAGACACGGAGCTGTAACTGAAACCATTGTTTTCAGCCCACGCTGCCGTCAACTTTTCGCCAAGACTCCAGAAAAAAAAAAGAAAAAAAAAAGTTTAACCGTAACCCATGACAGCATATGGGAGATGTGCAGCGAGCCTCAGACTGGGCGACGGGTGCCAGGGGACGCCAGGCAACCCGCCTCGCGCCCCTTTTCATCCCTCGCTCAGATGAGCAGCCTCTCGGGGCCCCTGGGGATCGACTGACTTACGATGATCTTCCCCACACCCCACCACCATCCATGCCAAAACACAAGGCTGCGAGTGTTACCGTGCTGATGGAACTCAGCCCTCGGGTGTGTGCTGAGCCAAAAGGCGAAAACGCTTACAGGCAGGAAATGCAGAGCTACACGTTAACGACCCTGAAGACCTGCCTCGGTCTAATCCGTCGTCGTGTTGCTCTGCACTGGCATTTATCATGTATTGTTTATGCACTCCCTTTGGGTTATCCATTTGTTTTTAAGGTAGCACTTGTACAAAATCCTTCAGGTTGTGAATATTTACAGTTTCAGCTCTTTAAGAGGATCTGCATGTTAATTTAGTTTATAAATAATATTTTAACTGTGATAATCTATAGTATATAAAGCAAACCGACATTTATTTATAGATGTTATAAATTAAATGGCATATATTCAGTAAATAAAATAAAACCATTTTCTTATAAAAAATTTGATAAAATAAGTTCAACTATTTTTAATGTGTTCATAAAATAATTATAATAATTTAATAATTAATTGAACACAACAAATATATTAAAGTAGTTATGTTAAAAATTTATACATTAAATAAAAATGATAATTATATCATTGTTATGGATATTTATTTGTGTATTTAATAGATTGATTTCTTAAATAATTAAACATATCGAAAAATGTAATTTTTCTATATACATACAGTATATTGTGTATAATATACAAATGAATTTATATGCATTTTAAGCATGAATTCATATTCACAGCAAAATTCCCAGTGTTGAATTAAGCCTGAGAATAAATTCACCTGAGGAAGAAATAGATACGGGATGAAATAATACTGGAATGAGATCTGCTTTCCACGGCAGCATGCCACAGCAGCCGACGATCTTGGCGCTTGTTATTATTTGAGTTGATCTTGTTGACCTGAGTGATTCATTGCTTGGGCTGGAGTTACGGGGTTCGACAGGTGTGCCTCACGAGCCGCCTTCCACCTGCTCGGTTTATGGCCTTAAACACTCCGCTGCTCCCTTTTACAGTTTATTTGAGAACTGACACAATCATACATCACGCTGCTGTAAGAAGTCAGCTCCTTCCCCAAAGGCGCTGACTGTTGATTCCAGTGTATAAGGATGTTTGCTCAACAGTCCCAAGTTCAGCACTGGTATAAATGTTTTGCACACACTGACTAGGATATGCAATTTGTTATTGCGATGTGGAATCTTGAAATTTAAACTGGTTTTGGAGAAAATAAGAAAGTTTTTCCTGTGGTGTGTTTTCACCAAAAGCATGAAATACTGATCGCATTAATCAGTCACGGACAGAAGAAAATAAACAGTGCATCGTGGTGACTCATCGTGGTGTAAAAATGTCACCTGTCCAAGTGGCTTACACACAGAGACCGAAATGCAGCATGAGGTGACTGTTGTTTTATGTAGCACCAAGGTTCTGGAGAAACGTTGCCTCATTTCACTGTGTACTGCATCAGCTATATAGAGTTGAAATGACAATAAAAGCCTCTTGACTCGAGAATCATCTTTATTTTATTTTATTTTTTTTTTGGTGGAATAATCTTTTCTCTCCAAAGAGAAGAATCACAACGCAATTAGTATTATAATGTAACACCCCCCCAAAAAAAAATCATCCATCACCAGAGAACAATTGCCTTCCTAAAGTGTCAAAACCACAAATCCTCCTTTCTTCTGTGGGCGTGAGAGGAACTTTTCCTATTGGCCCTGAAACACCCGACTGTAGCTCCGAGGGGAGGAGGGTCCACTCCGAATGGGTACTAAAGGAGCAATCAAGGCACCTGGATGAAGGCAGGAAGTGTCTCTACGTCTGATGGTAGATCAGTTTCTGAGTAGATGCAGCGTCCTTTAAGATCTTTCAGTCTTCAGTTGAGGTTTTTAAACTCATTTGTACTCATAGAAGAATTGCCTGGACTTCGAAAAGGCAGCTTGAGGAGGCGAGACAGGATCAAGGGCTTCTGCTTCACATGCAACGTTTCCAACAGAGTCATCATTGCTTTTTTTTTTTTTTTTTGCCTCTTTCGTTTAACTAATAGTAGAGGTGCTGGGATTTAAAAAGGTACCTGGAGAAGTGTTGAAGAGCATCAAGGATTTTTGCTCCATATTATTTTTTTTTTCCTTGCAGAATTGTTGGAATTAATAAACCTGACCCAGATCAAGGCCTCTGCACGTTTTATTTTCCTCCAAGTCTTATATTCTGACCATGATGGCCAATGCTGAACTTTTGACTTGGTCGGAAGCGCACGTGCCAAAGCGCCCACAGGACATCCCCCAGTCCGAGCGCGCGACGCTGACCCGCAGTGACCCGCGGGGCTGGATGAGCGCGCACGCGCATGCCCCCACCGCGGCCCGCTCCAGTCATTACGCGCGCGCCTCGCCGGACGTCACTCCGGACACCTCGCCGGACCCCGTCGCCGCCGTCGCCCCTAAAGAGCACTCTCTGGGCGCCGCGCACAGGCACCGGCGCGTCGCGGCGAACGCGCGCGAGCGCCGGCGCATGCACGGCCTGAACCGCGCGTTCGACCGCCTGCGCAGCGTCATCCCTTCGCTGGAGAACGACAAGAAGCTGTCCAAGTACGACACGCTGCAGATGGCGCAGATCTACATCGCCGAACTGTCCGAGCTGCTCGAGGGCGTTGCGGCGCGCGGCACCGGCGACGCATCTCGCGCGCGCCGGTGCTTTCAGACGCCGTGCGCCGGTTACGCCGTGGACGCGACGACGACGACGACGACGCCGCCATCCGCGGCTCCGGTGACCGAAGGACACGTGCTGATCCTGTCCGCGCCCTCGGCTCACTTTGATCCCGAAAAAATGGAGCTCGCGGCGGCCAACGGCAGCGACGGAGAGTCTTCACACTGCAGTGACGCCGAGGAAGGACATCCGGGAACTCAGTGAGCACCTGATGGGGCGGGAAAAAAAACTGCGTATATATGAGCAAATGACTGTGTAGTGATTATTAAATACCATGACATCGATATTTTCTTATGACACTAAAGTTCAGCTGTGAAGCCCCAGGCTGGGTGAAGAGAAAGCCTCTGACTGGCCGGAAGTAGCTAACACACACCTAATTGTAATTTCAGGCAATTTTATTTCAAACCTAAAACAGCATGTAACAGAATACTTTTTTATTCGCTGCCACAATTTATTTTTTTACTAACAAATTTCCAAGTAAAAAATTTTTACTATTCACAAACATTCTAGCTAACCCGGCTAACTCCAGTTTGTTGTTTTGGTTAATGTGAGCTATCTGTTTAGCTAATTTGGATAGCTAACTAACAACAGACACCAAGAGTTCAGTTCGCGTGTGTGTGTGTGTGTGTGTGTGTGTGTGTGTGTGTGTGTGTGTGTGTGTGTGTGTGTGGTTAAGCTTTCTTTAAGGAGAGTTTTCCGCCATTGGAAAGTCTTCCCAACACTAAGTGCAACTATAAATGGATATAAAATGTCACATGTATGACAGAAATGACAATTTCCTGTGCTATAAGAGTAGTCTCACACTTCCGACTTTCCAGTGAGCGGAGACTTCTGTCCAGTCTGAGGCTTTGCCCGGCCGAGGGCTTCGTCTGCAGGCCTGTTGCTGGACGGTGAGACTCCTAGCCGTGCCAGTCCTGTACTTAAACAAGCTTTTGTTCACAGATTTTACATTATATCATTAAAACAGGGCGTTATCAGTAATTGCACTATAAACACACTTCCCTTTACTTTTATTGTTCTCATTTTTACCGTCTCCTCTTCTGTTCAAACAACCACATCGATTGTTTTTGTTATCTGGGACGCTCAAGTGTTTATTCAGTGTAAACTAGTTTAAGCTTTTACAAAAGCAGCTCACCTTAACTTCACTTTTATTTTCTAGCTCACCCGTCCTCTCATTTCTGATTTTCTTTCTTTTTTCTTTCCATCTTTGCTTTCTAGGAGAAAGGCATGATTAGCCTACAATAGCCCATTTAAATAAAGAGTCTGTGTACAGGACGGACTGAACCGTGTGTGTCTTTAAAAAAAAAGAAAGGACAGAAAAGCCTACAGAAATATTTTTTTAGCATTAGAGTCAGCTTATTTATTCTACTAATATTAGTGTGTTGATGACTTCTTGACATGTACAATTGGAGACCAAAACAAAATGACATGCTTAAACACAGGCCTGCTGTATTTTTTTTTTTTTTTTTTTTTTTTAATATTTCTTGGTCAAATTATTTGGAAGATATTCTCTGATATACCAGTATTGTAAAGGCCAATAGCACAGCAATAATCTTCCACAAACAGTGTATTATTGCGGCCCTGAAAATAAACCTGCGATTGTGTGTGGGCTCGTAAAACTATTCTCTGTCTGTGTTTTAGTAGACATTAAAGGGGACCAAATAGATGCAGTAGATGTTAAAGTAGCCTGTTGGGGAAATGAATATGAACTCGAGATGGCCCACAGAATAACCTTTACAGGAAACTCTGCTTTTTTTTGTTGTTGTTGTTTTTTTTTTGGATTTCTGCACTTTATTACCTGAGCATTGTGATTTACATCCACACGTAACATAAATCCACTGCCAATGAACCACCTGCTATTATTTATGTAATGCAATTTTTTTCCAACTCAATCTGTTTAATAAAAACCATAATTTAAGAGGCAAAAAAGCATTTACTGTTTTAATGTATACACCATTTATGTTCTGTGTAACACACCCATCATGTTCACCGTAAATAACAATTTTCCTTACATATTTTCAATTTCACTGCAGTTACTGTATGCATAGTGCGAAGGAATGCACTGAATCTGATCGTGTTAAGCTCTCTCGGAGCTCGGCGTATCGGCCGATTCTTAGTACCGAACCCGTAACTATCCGTACCTTATTGAAGTACTTGTTAGACAAAGTCAATCTGTCAATCTTTTTCTCTGGAGGCTGTGGGCTGATGAGCACAGTTAGTATGGAACTATTCAAAATGTTGATTTTCTTTGATACGATATATTTAAAAAAATATATATAACTTATTGTACATTAAAATGTTCTTGGCTCAGTTGGATGTCTCCATAACAGACTGAACTATTAAGCACAAGTGCAACGCAGCAAGTTTGTTGGCTGGCTGAAGTAGTAAGCAGCAACCCAAGCGGATCTAGGGGTGCCAATACTTTAATATAGCAACACTTAAAAGGCATTTTGTCAAGCAGAGTGCGATAAATACATTCTGTAGCACTCACGAACCATTCGTTTCAATGAGAATGATGCACTGGTGCATGAATGCAGTCTGATTCTGACAAAGTCACGATAGCGTTCTACCAGTCATCAATCTGCACTTTTTCAAACTCCGTCATACATTTGGTATCAGAGAAATGGAATTGAGACCTGATAGAAAAAGCGTTTTTGCACGAAGGTTCTGCAACAGCTGGGAAATCAGGTCCACGTTGCTTCAGGCCCTTCGAACACACTAGGGTTGGGTTTCTGTTAATAGTGCTTAGTTCATTTCTGGATCTCATAGTAATCCGGTTCAGCCAAGAGATTTGGGCTCTCTTTGTATGTTTTGGGTGCAGGAGGTGGCGGGATCCTGGTCACGTCTTTGAAGAGAACATTGGATAGGATTTGTTTGAAGCTGACCGGGACTTCGGTGTGGCCAAATTCGGGAGACTGTCGGCTGCTTTTAAGATGCTCTTGGTTGGTATCTAAATCAGGTTTTCTTCTGGTATGGGGCAGAGGCCTGACTGTGCTGTACAACTGAGAACTGTCAGAACTGTCCTCCCTCGTCTGGGTTTTCTGATTCCAGTCACAGGACTCATAGTCAGGTTCCTTGTCACTAATGTCCAAATCTTTTGGCTTTGTCTCTGGCTCAGTCATGAGTTTGGGCACAGGCAAAGCTGGAGGTGTCGGTACATTTCTTGGTTTGGGCAGAGGCTTCACCTTGGCATACAGCGCTTCAGGAGATTCAGGTTGAGGGCTTCTGACGGGGGGCTTTGTGCCGGGAAGTGCAGGAAGAGCAAGGTTTCTTCGAGAGATGCCTGATTTTGGAGATGCCGGACTGGTTGTTGGCAGTGGCGGTGGGAGCGTATTCTCTTGAGGCAGAGCGGTAACTTTGGACAGCAGGTCTTGCACGCTTTGATGCATGATGGCCTCCTCGATAGCCTGGTAGATCTGTGGCCCCTGCTTGGAAAGGAAAATGAAGAGGCCCTCTCCTGTTTGGCAATGACGGCCTGCCTCGATGGTTATTCCTTCCTGTAACAGGGTTGACAAAAATGTATAAGTCCTTTGTTGAATCTGAGAACCTAGAACTTTAAGAAAATGCTGAGTGGTCAAACGTAGGTAAGGGTGGAGGAGCACAAGTCCTTGATTTAATTCTTCTTAATTGTTGGAACTTGTTAGAGGACATGTTTGAAATGATGCCCCATGCAGTGTGCAAAAGATCATTTTCTGCAGCATTTAACCTTGTACCTGTCCCATGAGGGACCCCAAATTAGTTTTATAGGTGCTGGCAGTTCTTCATTATTTGTCACCCAAGAACATTCTCCAGTTTCTTCCCCATTCATTTATTCTCCCATTCATTTATTTTCAGTTGTGTGTTTATTTGTGGGGGAGGGTGGATTGTTCTATGGGGTTAGCAGTGAGTGGGAGTAGGTGTTAGTGGTTTACAGATTGTTTTTGTTTTTTTCACAACTATGAAAGCCACATAGCCTTTACTATGAAAGAATCAGTAATATAAACCTAAAAAAAAGACTTATGGTTGCCAATTTGAACATGTTTAAATATGCATACCTTGACCAGGCCAAATCTGCGGAGAAAGCGATATGGCCAGCGGAACGCAACATGGCCCGTCTTCATGTTCAGCAGGCACAGGGACTCTTTCTCAGGGGACAGCAGGTACGATCCGAATATGCAGCAACGAATGGATGCCTCCGAGCTTGCCACCGTCACCTGGAACTGACCTGTATGCAGAATGAGAGACCATACTGATCTAACTCTGCAAACTCCTTTCCATACAGTCAGGTTTTCTTGGATAGAAAGATCAGCATGGGACAGCATGGCGAGTAGTACTCTCAGAGCTCCTGGGCCCCGCTTGAGTTACTGTCTCTGTGGAGCTTCCCATGTACATGTGGGTTTTCTTCCTGGTCCTCCAAAAACATGCCCTTTGGTGGAGTGTCTATGCTAAATTGCCCCTAGCATCTGAAATCTTACTAACCAAATGTCACTAGCTCATAGACACAAAATGACCAGATATGAGTTCAAGGTCTATTTGTGTCCCAGTAGATCTATAACTAATAATAAAATTTATCAAAATGATGTCTTGATGTGACCAATTCTTTTTACTGACTGGGCCAAAAGTACACAGAGTGCACAAACACTTGTGCATTTCCTGTTAGAACACATGCTTTTGCAAAACACTGATAACAATCATGACTTGAGGTCAGCCTCTACAAGGCCCAGACTTGTCATTTTACAAGAATCTCAGAATCCTCAGAGATGGCTGAGATGGCTGAAATGACAGTAGAATTCACTTAAATTCTTAAAAACTATGATGTGCACCAAGCAGGGAATGATAAAGCCGATAAAACAGTAAAAAAAAAACAAAAAACAAAAACAAGGATCTCCACTTCACCTGGACTCAAGGAGGAGTAGATGTCGTTTTCCGTCATGGGCGCATCATCACCACCACCATCTCCCTGCGCTCTCCTGGCCTCGCCACCTCCCTCGTTCCACTGAGAAAATAAACGGAGATGTTACGAAACGGTCAGCATATGCAATTCCTCTTTTTCACACCTCCTCTTTGAAGAGCAGCCAGAAAAGATCTTGTGCAAGCAACAGAGTGAGATGTGAAGACGAGGTGAGGTTTATCAGAACTTCCTCATTCTGCAGGATCAGTTATCACACAGGAACTAAACCCCAGTACAGATGATTATTCCCAGCAGAGCTCAGTGTGACATGAGCTATAAAATCTGCTGCTTTATCATCAGGGTTGTAGAAAATATACTTTGCAGCTTATTTATGCTTGTGTGGTCTTAGAGAGCTGAAAGACAAGAAGATCAGTTGATGTGGTATCATTTTATTTGACGGTGATTGGAGAGGCTTTGTGAATACCTGTTCTGATTCAGTTAAGCTTTTTTAATCACATACCAAAAATGCTTGAAATAAGTAAGGGTGAAGTCTGAATGTAGCACACTAGCCTGGAAAATTGAATGTAGTTTCTGTAAAGAATAACACTTTAAGGTGTGATGTAAAAGGAAAATAATAAGTGACGGCGTGGTGTGATACGGCCTGGACACATTCTAATCCTTTTAGAGGGTTATTGAATGTTGCGAAATCTATGAAGCATGTTAGTTCCTGTTATCACTTTTCTGCAGCTGTAAACACTCATTTTCGCACCAGCCTCTCTTTTTTCTTCTCTCCTGAAGTTAATAAGACAAAAAAAATGGAGCTTGGCATATTACAGAGGAAGTAGATGATGCAAACACCTATGTCCTGAATACTTTCCCGTGTGGGAAAACATAAAGTTCCAGCTAAATAGACATCTCACAAAAAAAAAAAACTTACGTGATTGTGGAAACAATAATGTAAGAGAAGGCATGCATTAATATGAGATTTGACTTGAATGCTGCTCTTATAGATAATTATTTCTATAACACTTTCTGATGAATGCGAATTAAGACTGTAACAGCACTGACGTATTACTTTATTTAACTATCATAGCTTGTGTCTTCTGCCTTTTATAGAAACAGTGACAGCCAAATGAATTTACTTCACGGTTACAGCTGACTTTTTAAANATCACTATCCAATAGGATGCGCCTAAATTGATCACGTGGTTTGTGGCGCGTTAATGGTCAGTTTAATTAGGTTTGTTGGAAGCTGTTTGTAGCAGTGCTGAAGAGAGCCGGCTTTTCAATTATAAATATAAATATGGCGCTGAGAGAGGGGAACGAGAAAGAAAAGGACAGAAGAAAGCTTCTACAGTTAGATATTTTTGGTATTTCTGGTATTGGTATTTCTCGTCTCCGTCCTCGACAGCTGGTAAGTGGTAAACTCTTATAACTCAGTTAGCATCGGCTAACTAACTGTCCAGTGATTTTAATACGTATGCTAATTTACCTGTCTCGTTGAAGCGCACTTAAATGTCATTATTTGTTTAACAGAATGACCCAGTGCTTGTTCACTGACAACAGTGAGCTCTTTGGAGAAAGACTGAAAAAACAGTTGGTTTCTTATAAAGTTACTCAGGAGTTTTCTTTGAAGCCGTTTTATTGTAACACATCTTCTCCTCGCGCAAACTTCAAGCTCTGTGATTGGCCATTTGAAGTGTCAGTCAAATAGCCTCTTCTGAAAGTAGGCGGTGCTTGCCAACAGCATGTGACATGTTTGGGAGCTTATGAACCTAAAGTTCATACAGTTTATGATATTAGATGTGAGCAAAAATCTATCACCAGCTCGATAATAAAAGTATTAGAGTTAGGCAGTGCATTGTATCACGAGGTCTCACTGATAAGATTGAGATGTGGTAACTATTACACACACACACACACACACTTTAAAGGCAGATAGACATTTGAGTTCTACATTTTTTCTAACGTTTTTCTTCTGAAGTGCTTTAAGTCTGAAATGGGCTACTGGGTTCATGCCATGTTTCCCTGGAGTACCAAACAGAAAAGCTGTAACTCTTACTTTAAAACCAGAAAACACTAAAGTGCTACCGTTTGTCCTTTCGTGTAATTTGTACTCTGATTGGTCAGTGTCTACTTTAAGTTACTTCTCCAAAGGCAACTGTACTTCACCTGCGCTTACTTAATTACTGCTAATGACTGCATACGTGTTACAGGTTTGTCTGAAAATTATCAGTGAGAGCAAATCTAGGAGGCGTTTCCTTCTGGGTCATCACATGACATGTTTGTCACTGATTGGCTGCATGAATTTACAGTCTGGGCTAGAAAGAATTCAGCCCCAGCATCACTTCTCCATTCTTCACACCATTCTATGTATTTTCTTACAACTGTTTTGTATGACGTTTATATTTTTGAAAGACTTAGCCCTGCGAGCTCATTTACACCAGCCTCCCCTGCCACCGTGTGGCCTCCTACAAGCGTTTTTAACTTTTTTAAAAAAAAGTACTGGCTTTATTACAACAAAACTGTGACCCTCAAATGACTTTCCAGTCACATTAACGTGATTGCACTCTTTAAGGAATTAACGCACACAGTTGATTTTTTTTTTAATGGTTGCACAATGGTTTTACCTCAGTGAATGAGTTTACCTGAAATGCCAGAGAGCAGATCGCAGATACCCAGTCGTCCTGCGTCGGCGCTGCCAGCGTGTAGATGCGCTGAGCTGTGTTGAGGTAAAAGGCGGTGCAGCCTGCCGGGCAGCTTTCACCCAGCGCCGGCGTCACACTGAGGCACTCTGCCAGCCGGATCACCCGCTTCTCAGCTTTCTTCAGAATGGCAAACTTTGCAGACATGCCTGCTCCTTCCCGCATGTCGTACATCTCAATGCGACCGATTCCCGCCTGGCTAGGCTTAAACACCATCACCCAGATCTTCCTCCAGATCTTCTATTCATCACACAGAGACACAGGGACGTGGAAAGGTATCGGCGTTATGCTTTGCGAATTTAGTCTTTCGTGTAGAATTTCTCATTTCGAGACTATAATAAAATAATTACACCACAGCACTGTGGAATTCTTGATTCTGATTGGTCAGAAGGAGTCTCCAGTGTCAGCGCTTCGTAATGGTTGAAAGGAGCGCCGTCACTTTTCAGACATCTTGAGCTTCGTGGTTTATCGGTAAAATGATAAGCGGCATTTTTTTATTACTCTCAGAAGAGATGACGATAAGGGAAGGACCGTTTATAGCTTCTAGAATGTAAGCAATAACAGGAACTAAGTTGAGTTGATGGGTGTTTCACAACTTTAAACGGTGTCATCCCACCCTGTGGTTGCTTATTTTCTATAACAGCAGGCCTCCCAGGTGTTTTATTCTTTACTTATTTAATTTTAATTAAATGTTGGTTTTTGCAAATAGAGTAAAATTGATGATGTGGCATTTTATTTCATGTCACTTGGTCGAAAAGATTCGCTATCATCAGGGCATTTGGAATGTGTTCCAGACCACAGATATTACTCAGTGTATAGGCAACATAACCAGCAAGAAACAGGATGTGGCCAGAGAGTGTACCATACCTATTTATATACATTTACATATACATGCTCGGGTCCTTTCCATGTGATTACAAGTTAGTGTGGAGATCTGCGGCGAGGGACACAAAGTCCTTTCTACTCTGATTGAACTCTGAGCGTTATCAAACGGCTTGTTTCCGTATTTCTGCACCGAGACCAGTTAGGTGCTGGAGGTAAGAAGCTGAGACACTGAGCTGCCTCGCTCTCATATGCATGATTCATAGCCCATAAACGCCATTGTGCATACGGAGCCACCTCGGGTGCCTAAACAGCTGCGGCTTTTCCTAATGCAGCATGTTAATATTATCCAGACACTCACAAGTTCCCATTAATTTGTTATGAATAATTTAGCGGCAGTTTAATGCTGGGGGATTCGGGTGGGGGAAAAACGTGTCTGTCTGTCTATCCTTCTGCGATAACCACATGAGTTGTCTGTACCGAAAGTGGACAAAAATATACATTGTATGAAAATAACACCTCAAAAATTTTGCCTGAGATGCCCTGGGTGATTTTTTACAACCAGGGACCGCAACAATGTACTTTTTCTTTTTTTTTCTTTTTTTTTAAACTAGGTTTCTTTGCTGGATTTTGTTCTTAAATGAGTAACAGAGTTGAGTTTTTAAGAATAAAATTAATAAATACATTAAATGTGGTGAACTAGTGCCTGTGATAATGGCATAAGGACATGAAGGACATGAAGGACTTTCTAATGATTTAATTGATATTATTTTTTTAAATTAATAATTTACTTGCCATCTATCATTTGCATAGCAGGTCTGTATTTTCAGAGTTACTTTGTCAGCATCACAATATCATTGAAAATAAGGGGGGAAAATTTATAATTTTTTTTCCTTCTTCTTCCCATTTTTAGGAAATTCAGATGATGCAGTTTCCTGTTATGGGGTGTTCCAGTTATTTCACAGGGATTAATGTGTCCAGGTAACTATTTTAGCTGAATTTTATGAAGCTGAAAGGTGTTTTTTTAATAACCTATAATGGACGACTCATAGTAAAGGATGTTTCAAGAATGAGATGATAAATGGATTCACATATGAATGCAAATAATATGATTTAAGGTATTATACTGATTACATTTCCAGGTCAAATGTAGTTATAGTGGGCAGGGATGGGGGAAAATACTGTTTTTAAACTGAAATTAAGTTATTTACCTCAAACAAGCTGTTGTGAAGGAAACATTCCTGTGCTTAAAATGTTTTTAGTAGCATTAATATGATAAAGTCAGCATTACATTTTTTATTATTTTGTGGTATTTGCAGTAATGAGCCACGATACGATGGTTGAAACAGCAGGTACACTGAAGTGATAATAATTACAAGTATTATGAACTTTTTTTTTTGTTGTTGTTTATCCTTAAGAGTCATACACCAACCAGTGTTAGAAGTGTTTAATCAAAGACTCACCTTTCCAAATTTGACTCCCTGTAAAAACAGCGAGCCTTCTTTCACTAATATATCCATCGCGCCGCTTCAGTGCAAATCCTTCAGCACTTGTTCTCGCGTTAAAGCTGAGGGGAACTGAAGAGCGTGTCAGCAACCAGCCACCAAAAAGATTCATGTGAATTTCCGCATGCACATTGCGTCACTCACCGCCAGGAGCATATATTAATCATGGCCGGTACATCTGGCTATGATGACAGGAAACATACAGAAATAATGGTTTGTAATGTGCCATTTATACATCGAGGTGTCAGTCTGTAAAATACATGTACCGTGTAATTACGCTTTCAGCACCTGCCATATAGGCCACTTTGTAGCCATCTGGCGCTGTATCTGTTGCTATGCACATGTTGCTAAGTGTCAGGTACCTTCTACCCCATCCCCAGTATTCTTCAAATTACTTTCTCCTCCATTGTAATGCGCTACAGGCTACAGATTACACACATAGAGGTAAGGTTTAAAACTGTGTTTTGGAGTAAAACACTTAAGGGATGTGTAAAAAAAAAAAAAAGGTAAAAATGATACGGTGGTGTGATGAAACAAAGAGTTTCCGAACCATACATGTCCTCAAAACAACTTAGTTCCTGTTATGACTTGCATTTTTTTTTTTTTTAACGTCTTGAAGTTGTCAAGATGTAGACCTACTTTGAATTGTAAATTGTAAACTCCTCTATCCCGTTACAAAGCGCTGACACTGGAGACTCCTTCCATACATGCTAAATAAACGTCTCATCACGGCAAAACAATTCAGCGATTACACACATCTTTATCAGTGCTGTGATATAAGTCAAGTGGGTTTATCATTTGTCATTTCAACCATATGCAGCTGGTGCTACATAAAACAACACAGAGCTGTGAGACTACACAGAGCTAAATAAGGCTACACGGGCCTACGCGGGACTACATGAGGTGCACGTGCGCAGGTGTGTGCAAACAGCGCAAGACAGTACGATAATTACCAAAACAGGACAATAGGCACAGTAACAGACAGCGCAGCACCGACCAGTACACACTTCCAGTGTGGAATAAAGTGCAAAAAGATATTACATTATAATAATAAATGCTGTAAATGCTAACAAAAACATCTTAGTTAGCAGCAAAAATAGTGGGCAGGTGGGCAATACAGAATTGTGTGTGTGTGTGTGTGTGTGTGTTGGTGTCAGTCCAGTCTCTGGGTAGCGAGGAGTCCTGACGGTTTGGGGGAAGAAGCTGGGACTAAGCTTGGACTACCTCCGACTCCAGCAGTCTACCGTTGTAATGCCTTGTAAAGTTTTATTGCCCCAGACTGCACAGATTGATACAGAATAATAGCAGTTAAATTATGAAAGCTTATTATCTGCTCATTCTCAAATTTATTAAACCGGTGTTAACTGTAAAATATAAATGTAGCGTGACTAAACTAATTAGAGTGATAACGGTTTTAGATCTCCAGTACTGTGCAAAAGTCTTAGGCAAATGCAAAGAAATGAGCAAAGATGCCTTTAATTTAAAAAATAATGCAATTAAATGTTTCTAAAAATTAAAAAAAATACTATAAAGAGAAGGAAATGAAACAAAGTCAGTGTTTGGTGTTAAAAAAACAAGAATAGTTTCAGGTACAGTGTGTGCAGGTTTATAAGGAAATGAGCTGTAAGTCTGGAGACGCTGACTGTCGACTCGCTTCTTATTTCTGCAGCGAAACCCAGCAGCCTTCATTCTGTGCTTTTTTTTTTTGCCTGAAAAGTCTCTTATGTAACCTGCTGCTTTCTTTACCGACATAAAAACATTTTTCTGTAACGTTTAATTTTGTGCTGGAAAACTAATGTTTGGAAATCTAAAATGTTTTTGTGCTGACTCGATAATGTAGAAATCATAAAGTAAAACTCTATAACAAAGTTTGTACTAAATAAATAGAGTGAATAAGACTTTTGCACAGCACTGTAGAGTTTTCCAATTAAAAAAAAATAGTTACAAACATTTAATAATAGCTACTTATTGATTTACAAACCTTTGACTCATTGTGTACCTAATAAACTGGCAACTCAGTATAGTGTGATGGATGAATGTAATGGAAAATGTATTGTAATATATAGTCCAGAAATAGGCTTAACCCTGACACATATCGGACATGTTTTGGAATTATTTTCGTCACACATACGTCTTAACTACACGTCTATTTTAATAGTGTTATTTCACACCGTACGGCGGGCAACTTGTAACTTGTGTGTGTGAAAAAGCGACCTTACACATCCTGTTGTATTTTTTTTTTGCATGCTTTTTTTCACTTGCGTACACTTGTGTAAATCACACACTTTTCACTTTACATTGTGAAGAAGAAAAAAAATCCTTCATTTAAAAAATGAGATTCTTTAGCAGTATGGTGACGTGGCCTGTAGCGCTTGAATGGTAATGATGCAATATTTTCATCAAGTGAACTTAACTCAGCAGTGGGAAGTCAGAACTCGGAATCGCACCTTTTTCGACCACCGTGCTTTGCTCCATGTATCCATGTTCATCTTTTGTTAGCAAAGTACTAGCCAGGTCATGGTGAGGAGCAGTGTACGTCAAAACCGTATAGTCTGTATAGTCAGTGTTAGAGGTTTAAGCAGCTGACATGTCTGTATAGTCAGTGATTGATCTGTAGCAAATAGAAATATAAACTCGTTTGAAAGTAAAGCAGTGCTACTTTGTTTACTGTTGATGCTGTGAGCAGCCATGTTGATTTGATGTCACTTGCTAAACTCAAGGTTGAGGAGACCTTTCTGACGTTCTTACCTAGAAATTTGGAGTCGAGTATGGATTTCCTTTGGTCTTTCCTACTCCAAGGTCGGGAAACCCAAGGTATGACCATGACACAGTTACAGCAGGTTCAACTTTGACTTTTCCTACTCCACTGTTTTATTAACACTGGTAGCTTCACTGTCTCACAGCTCCAGGGTCCTGAGTTCTGCATGTTCTCCTCGTGTCCACGTGGTAGCTTGTACTAAATTGCCTCCAGGTGTAAACGATTGTGCGTGTAGTCTTTCCTAATAAATAGTTAACCGGTGGTAGCTATATACACTTGTCTAATGTTAGCTATGTCACACACAGACGGATAGATTTGATGTCACATTACTGAACACGCAACGTTCTCCATTTACCTTAACAGAAAGCGAGGGTGCCATGTCAGTGCATCTTTCAAGCGGGAAAATTGAGCAGAGGTAAGAGCATGGGCCAAAGGATTACTAAAGGTGAGATGGTGGAAGGGGGCGGGGCTTCCAGCATGTCAGAACCTGTATGCTGTCTACTGTCAATCATCCCAGGTTCACATTAATTAATTGTTAAAGCTGCGGTTTATATTGGGCATAAAAAGAAGACAGTTGTGGTGTATTTTCG
Source organism: Pangasius elongatus (assembly GCA_033441825.1). NCBI lineage: Eukaryota > Metazoa > Chordata > Actinopteri > Siluriformes > Pangasiidae > Pangasius > Pangasius elongatus. The sequence goes on from JAKKZN010000013.1 coordinate 18,360,083, forward strand.
ATTGACTTGATCATAGCGGCATACTTCATCGTTAAAGAAGTACATAAGTAAAAACAATAGTGTGTTTTAAAAAAAAAAAAGAACCAGTTTAACACATTTCTCTTGTGAAATTAGCTACTACACAGAGGATTGAGAAATGCTTTCAGATTCACTTTAATGACATGACATTTTGCATACGAAGCAGGAAAACTACTTAAGTGATGTTACAATATCAAAACTATTACATTTGCACTTAATACTTTCCTCACTGAATACAGAAAAATAATAAATTAAACAACAGTTTTTAAAATAAAACTGTTACAGATTCATTGGGATGTATTTAAATCAAAATACAGAGGAGAAAAGATAAAAGACAAACACACTTCTCCCATTAAAAGACACGTTTCTTACCTTGTGTTGCTACTACACGCTCCTGTTTAATCACTTGCCATGATAATTACCTCAGTGAAAATATACTGTACGCTGTTCCAGAAGTCTGAGGCTTTACTCAGTTGTACTAACGCTGCTAATTTTTTTAATTATTATTTCACTAAGTCCATGGAGCTAATGCCACATGAGGAAGCTTCTGTTAAAGGACACTGAAGTACGTATCTGTGCACGTATAATCATGTTCTGTGGTTAGATTGCTGATAATCAGGTTTCTAGGAAAGGTTATGAACCAGTCATAACACAACTCAAGCGTTCATGCACAGGAAGAAGGCAGCTGTAGAGCGTGTGACAAGACAGACATTTAATATGCACGTTTTTCCAAGCCCAGTCATAGTCACGGCACAAAAATGTCCTGGGTCTTTCATGTTTTTTTTTTTTCTTCTCCCGACCAGCACCTTGCATCATTCCAGGACCACATCCAGGAAGGTGTCATCAGAGCCTTAGAAGTCCATGGAGCTGTTGGCCAGACAGTCCCTGCGGCTGATGTTGGTGACCTGCTTGGTCTGCATGGCCTCCAGCTTGGGACATTCGGTGATGCGATGACCCAAACCACCGCAGAACGCACAGCCTCTCTCTCCTGGGGAAAAAACAGAGGAGAAATCAATGGTGAGCTTCATACAGCATACTTAGGAGCAGTACCCAACTGAACTAAATTCCCTCCAGATTTACAAAAGTTTGGCTTATTTATACTGCACAATTTACCCTTAGTGACGCCCATAAAACTTAGATATCTGAAAACTAGCTCGTCGCCAATTATATGATTTGAGATTGATCGACATTCACATTAGGGAATCACCGCATATGAAGACTGACGCTTGGGCGTTACCGTTTTTCAGATTTTTCACGAATACGCCGTTTCTTGTGTAAATGCTCCTGCAGGCATTTGTTTCTGAATAAATTTGTTCATATTTGTTTCATTAGTTAGGCTTCTAAACCTCAGATCCTATAAAAGCTTAAACAATAGCGTTGAGATTAGCAGGGTGCACTAGGAATGTGAATGCTATATCTGAGAGCAGAGACTGAACAGTATGAAATGCTCACCTCCAATATCCAGCATGGCTTCGTCCCCTGTCTGGAGCACCTGCAGAACCGGTGGAACTTTCTGCTTGGCTTCGACCAGCAAAGCCTTCAGATCCATCAGCACCGATTCCTCTGCAATGGTGAGGGGACAAGATCAGAAGATTCACACACAGCATGGCAAACTCCATTCAGAGTTCCTCATCAAAGTTCCTCCCCTTATGTGGGTATATCCTAAATGTTTACTTCCAACACATTTCTTACACTAGTTTTTGATTATTTAGTACAAATGTAAGATATGCTACATCTCACAGTTTAATCCAGCGATGCTTGTTTGACTGATAGCTTTGCTTAAAGCTATAGAATAAGTAAACCTAAACGTAGAGGGATAACTTTTCGTTCTTACCGCATCCCTTGTTGATGAACGTGGTGGCTATTCCAGTTTTGCCCGATCGACCCGTTCTACCAATTCTGTGGACTATCAAACAGGCAGAGAAAAGAATTTATTGAAATAATGAGCATTCAAACATACAAAAAGAAAAAAAATCCAACAAGGTCACAGTACGTACAACAGACTGCTGCCTGAAAGTTGTCATTGTCATTTATTATACACACATCGTCCACCGTCCGAGTGTATAGTAAAGTAATAATGGCATTTTTTGCCCCACATTCTCACCATAGTTTTCGATCTCTTCAGGCATGTCATAGTTAATTACATGTTGAATGGCAGGGAAATCCAACCCCTTAGAGGCCACGTCAGTGGCCACCAAAACATCTTTCTTCCCTTCCTTGAAGGCCTCGATGGCTTTCGTTCTTTCTTCTTGGTCTGAAGAATGACAACAGGAAGATTAGAACTACAATCAGGAACCTCTTTAGCCATTAAAGTTGCAGTTTGTAATTTTTAAGTTTTTCTAAACTTAGAATCACGTTTGATCATGTAATAGTTCTTGATATTTCCGGCCCAGAAATGAGCTCCGCCCCCACTTAGAACGTCACGTTTCCTTACACGGCATATGTAGTTTTGAGCGATGGAGTGGGGTCAGCTAGAAGGAAGCTAAAGGCTTGTCAATGTGCATTTGCATTGTGCATACACCGTGTCTCAGCGTTAGCTCTGGCCTAAGACATTGTATAGTAAGGAATTAATTTAATTTAGTTTTTTTACTAAGATTAAAAAGTTCACATTGCTGTTATAAAATCACAGGTGACTGGGTTCAATATGAAAACAAGTAAAACTCAAATTCCACCAGCAGTGTGTTAGATGGTGATTTACCTTTGCCTCCGTGGATCGCCACTGCCTCCACACCTTTGAGCAGCAGATACTCGTGGATGGCGTCCACATCTGCTTTCTTCTCAGCAAATATTAGCACCTGAGAGGGAAAGGATTATTCAGAATAAGGTATGTGGCAAAGTTTGTCCTCTACTGGAGCACATCTACGGAATTTTATGAGAATTCTGTCAGACAGGGGATCATGCTGTCATCTTTAATTCAGATACGTGTATTATTACTGCAGTATAATATACACTCACCGTCCACTTTATTAGGAACACCTTACATTCATGCAGTTATCTAATCAGCCAATCACGTAGCAGCAGCGCAATGCAAAGAATAAAAAAAGAGAGAGCTTCAAGTAATGTTCACATCAAATGTCGGAATAGGGGGAAAAGGGTGATCTCTGTGATTTTGATGGTGGCATGGTGGCATGGACTGCTGTGTGTGAAAATCCCAGGAGCTCAGCAGTTTCTGAAATACTCAAAGCAGCCCATCTGCTAGCAACAACCACGCCATGGTTAAAGTCACAGAGATCACACTTTTTCTTCATTCTGATGTTTGATGTGAACATTAACTGAAGCTCTTGACCGGTATCTGCAAGATTTTATGCATTGTGCTGCCGCCACATGATTGGCTGACTGGGTAACTGCGTAAATGTGTTTCTAATAAAGTGGATGGTGAGAGTAATTTCTCATTCGGCACGACCAAGATAGGAGCTGCTTAACCAAAACCAGCTGTGATAATAGTCAGCATAATAGGTTAATGTTGTACTAATTAGTCCCATGCAAGCGTTTTTTTTTTTTTTTTTATATATATAAAATGTGTGATTAAGTTAGTGGTACATACGGGAGGTGCTGTCTTCTGTAAGCACTCCAGAAGGTACACCATTTTTGCTTCCTCTTTGACATACTCCACTTCCTGTGGAAGAATTATGCAACAAAGTAAGATGCAGTGTTGAAATGTGACTACAGCAATGCAACCACCCATTTTATGTGAAGTATAAGCTCTGAGTCTGGTTCTCCATCCTGTGTGACGCCGCAAAATTAAGTTTCCACTCCAAGTGCAGCGAAGACACTAACCCATGCAGAGTGGAGGCCAGTCATTATTGTAGCTCTGATGATACAGGATTGTGTTATTGTACACAAAGTGTTCACCTGAATGACATCCAAGCTGGCGGCTCCGGCGCGGCCCACGTTGATGGTGATGGGTTTGACCAGAGCGCTCTTGGCAAAGTTCTGGATCTTCTTGGGCATGGTGGCGCTGAACAGCAGCGTCTGTCTCTGACCCTAAGTCACAAATTAAAGGCCATTATTATACTTTCATACTTTTAGTAAAAGTCTACAAGTTCAGAGCAGGGTATAATACAGTAAAGGTAAAGTACACAAGGTTTCTAGCGAAACGAGATGATTCTTGAGAAAGTGCTTCTCTGTAAATGTGTACTTCCCTTGAGTTTTTCTATACATAGTTTAGTTATAAATAACTGAGAATATCAGGGTTTTTTTTTTTTTTTTTTAAATAAATCCTAATGCAGATACGCTGTGTCAAAAAAGTACCCTGTGTTTCAAAGACTTGTCAAGCAGCCACGTTAGTGAACTTGATATTCACATGAACCATAAAGGCGATAAATCAACCGAGACAACTATGACCCGAAAACACCACTGCAAAAATGACTTACAACACTAATCCCCGCCTTTCATACGCAAAGATTCTGACACAGGGTGTTGCGTTAGTAACTGTTTCTTAGAGAGAGAAGTGAGGGTGCAGTCGAATGAACCCATACATCACAGTTCACTGCCCCCCAATCCAACCCCCACCCATTCTGTAGCAGCCACAACAATAAAATAAAAACTTTTTGGGATTAAAATAATGCACTAGATTTTTTTTTTTGCACAAGGCTATACAGAACAGGAGAAGGCTTTTTGCACTAGCTTAGTTTTGGAGTCTGCATAGCTTTACAACTCAACTGTTACATGAAACAAGATAAAAATTTTTTTTTTAATATTTTGGTCAGTGACATGACTAAAATGCAGTTGTCATGGCAACCGGAAACAGTATAAATATTTTATACACACAGACAAAATTTAAGGGTACGTTTAGTGATTTTGGTGCAAGTTAAATTTCAAAAAACCAACAAAGCCACTGATTTCATTGCTTCCCCCGAAGCCACGCCTCCAAACCACACAAACGCGGCTAGATGAAGGAGAGTTTTCCAAATTACGGAAGTAGAGAAAGCCTCTTTAGCCTGGTTGGTTGGTTTTTGGTGAGCCACATCATTTATATGCTCCCGTTTACTTAAAGAGCTTAGACCGCCGAAGAGATGGGAGTTTCTCCTCTGGGCAGATATGTTATTGAGGAGAGCGTCTTCAAATATTACAAAAGAAACGTGTTTAGATTTTAAAAATGTCTGACCATACCTTTAAAGATTAAACAGACAAATGCTCACCTTAAAGTAAGAGAAGATAGTCCTGATATCCTCCTCAAAGCCCATATCGATCATCCTGTCGGCCTCGTCTAGAGCCAGGTATCGACAGATATCCAGACTCACCATCTTCTTATTGAGCAGATCCATCAGACGGCCTGGTGTGGCCACCATCATGTGCACGCCGCTGCAAAACACAACATTACACTCGGATTAGGACGCGTTAACTCGTCTGATCGGATGCGCGCATTCATTATGCTGTGATTTATTTATCTTCAGAGAACAGCTGTAGTTTATTCGGCCGAGCCAGACCACATTAAGTGTTTCTCAGGACACACACTTACTGCTTGACCACCTCCATCTGCTCTTTGACGGACATGCCCCCGATGCAGAGGGCAGTGCGCAGCTGAGGCGCGCTCTCGTCCTCCAGGAGCTTGCAGTAGTACTCGATGATGCCGTGCGTCTGCCTCGCCAGCTCCCTCTGCAGGAGAAGAAAGGCACAGCAACAGTCAAGTACAAAAATACATCCCAGTGCAGTCTTTAATCCTGTTATATCCCACAACGTTGCTGTTAAATTGTGTATGCGGGTATAAAATGGCCGTGCATGTGTGCGTACAGAAGGGCAGATGATGAGTCCGTACGGTCCCTCTCTCTTGCAGAAGGGAAGGCGTTTTTCCTGCTCCAGACAGAACATGATGATGGGCAGAGTGAACACCAGCGTCTTCCCTGAGCCCGTGAACGCAATGCCAATCATATCTCTGCCGGAAAGACTACACACAGACAGGAATTAAGCATTAATAATGAGAACCAAAGCGCACAGAGCACGTACGCTTCCCTGTACTGAATCAGAGCGTCTCTACATTGTTAGTATTGGGATCTTACATAGTCGGGATTCCCTGGATCTGGATGGGTGTTGGATGCACAATTCCTTTCTTCTTAAGACCTTTCAGAATTGCTGCAAAATAGGTTTTAATGTCAGTGGTGAATATTCAGTTTAACATATATATAATATGCAAGATTTCTGTAAATATGACTGTAAGATGTGTTTTCCTGTAGTATTTTAATTAATCACATATAATAGCAGTATTGTAAATATTAATTAAAGCTAGCTAATTAGCCATTCACGTTTACTTTTTACTGTACTCATGGTACAGTCAAGTACTAATTCAAACTCATTTATGTCAACTGTTTGCAAAGTATTTGATTTTTTTATATTTAGCATTTAAGATACATTAAAACCTTTTCATGTTAGCTTTTATCCAGCCTATTATTTGCCTTATATAATTATTATAATTAATTTAATAATTTTGTTTTTATTTTTATTTGTATGCAATTTAAAAAATTATTATTTTCTACTGTCACTGCTATAATTTATTGAATTATTTGTCTTTTTACTATTTTATGTTTGTTTTTATTATTTCCATTTGTTTTTTTACTTCACAACTTCACAAAGGTTCTTTGAGTTGATTTTTTTTAATTTATGAAAGTGCTGTATAAATAAATAAATAAAGTTTCTTTATTATTATTACTATTACACAAAGTGCAATAAAATCTATTTTGTATCTAGACTCTGCTGTTAGGTTGGTATTATAACTTTAGAATATTATTTAAAATTTTAAATGTGACCTGCACAATAAAGTGACCACTTAAAAAAAATTTACAGCTGCATGTATCTTATATACACAGTGGCAAATGCATACTTTGCAGAAGTTTTCCCTGAGGTTTTGCGTTACCTTGAGGAAACTTCATCTCTCTGAAGCTCTTAATGGGCGGAGGGATACCGTCGCCCTCCACCAGGATGTGGTACTTCTTCCTCACCCGCTCGTGCCTCACTACAGGCATGTTCAATATGTAGCGAGGAGCTTTCCAGCTTAACGGAGCAAGAAAAAGAATCAATGCTTTACTCTATACAACATATAATCATACAGACACAGAAAGTAACGCTCCGAGTCATTCAAAAATGCTGCCGTCACTAATAACAACCTAAAGCCGGCAAGCGTGTGCAAGCAGCCGTGATTCATTATTAGACATGTTACATCCTTACTCATAAACATGCAACTGACTGGAATGTGATGAGGACATCTTACCTAGTCTTAATGGAGTCTTCATACGTGATACCTTTGGCCATCTCCTTGACAGACATTAAAGCTGAAGGGGACAAAGACACACAGAAAATTCAGATATGATGCATATATTTTATATACATTTGCTCAAACACATGGTATGTTGGCCAAGTACAAAAAAGTGCTTTTGACCTTTCATGATTCTACTTAAAAATACTTCATTTTTAAACTACCATTGCTTGGCATTAAAGTCACCTAAGACTTGTTTAAAGTTCCTTTTTTTAAAGTGATAAATCACCATCTACACTCATGCCCCACCCCTCACCATAGCTCAACGAACTCCAATGAGTACAAGCCAATTAACACTAATAAGATATTATCAACTCATTTTAACTTCGAAGAAATTAATTACGTAAAAGACCGAAGTGTCATTTTACTTTTTCCCCCCTCCCCCAGGTCTTGCCGATTCCCACCCACTGGCAGGCTCTCCCCTATCAGGCTCATGCTGCATCACATGATGAGCTCACAGATGCCCACGATTGGTTCATGCCACTGTGACAGAGAGAGAGAGAGAGTTGCCTCCCACCCATAGAGCACGACCTATTAACTCTTTACACTCCAGGCTATGGATGGGTGCGACATTCGAACTCCTGATCTCCACATGACATTGTGAGCCCTTTTCCTCTGCACCACACAGGAGCCCCCAATTTACATATTTTTCTTGCATGTTCACTTAATCTCCTGCAATCTCCCAAATGCTTTACAACATTTATATTGACTTTAAGTGACAGTACTCACCTCGGCCCTCAGCCACACTCTCCAGAATCTTCTCCTCCTCCTTCAGCTGCTTTTCCTTTGCCGACTCCTTCCGGGCTGCAAAAAAAACGAACCCGTTCATAACACTAAAGCAGGCAGTCAAAAATCTAATCCCTCTATTAGAAGAGAAAAACGTCTTACTAACAAACAGCACAGAACTCAATTTCTAAGAGCCAGGAATCAAGACGACGTCTTAAATCCATCCCATAAATGCTTTTTTTTTTTTTTTGACAATGAGCAGCCACAGACGGGTCAAGAGTCTACGCTACCCTCTGCTTTCTCCTTCAGGTGCTGGTGCTGGTCAAGCAGGCTGACGTTGGAGCGTGGCCCGAGACCCTCGTCCTCATCCTTCTGTTCTCCTCCGCTGTCTTTCTGGTCCTCCTCCGTCAAACCCTTCCCTCGCAAACGCATCATCTTCTGCAGCTGAGGGTCCAAATGCACATCACAACGCGTCACATTCGACACCAAACTTGTCTATCATTCATGCATTGAATATCCGTAGAATCAGAATGCGTGATCAAATGGAGGCAAAAATAACATTCGGTACGTACCATATGTTGTTTTCTAACCTTAACAGGAACATATGGCACGTAGTCGTCATCGTCTGAAGGCTCTGAAGCAGACTTCTCCTCTGTGTAGTTTCGCTGGAAATTTACATATTATGACCACTTAATATTCAAAAAATGTGACACAGAGAAGCTGAGAACTCACCTTTAACTTAGGCAGTGGTTCATAAACTTTCTGTACTATGTAACCATGGATAATTAATAATCCATCTGTCACTGTCTTCAGGCATTTTCATTTTATGAAAGCATTTTCCATAAGTATATTTTCATTTAATTTGTACTAATTAACACTCATGCACCAAATTTAAAGCTAAAGCTGTTTTTTTGGCCTGAAGGCTCTTCTCCATGACTTTATTCTAGCATTTTTAGCTTAAAACACTAAAAGCGGTGTGCAAATGCGAACATTCTCTACACAGAAATGAAACAGTCTGAGGTAAACCTGACCAAACATCACCCAGTGAATTAGTCTGAACAAGCAGTCACATGACTATGCAGTATAAATACTAAATGTTAATTCTCACATACTGTGTATCATACTACTAATAGAAATAGTATGAAGTATACAATCTAAATTTCAAGCTAGATAAGTTTGTAAGTATACTCCTGTGTGTAAACCGATGACTACAGGGTGTCCAAAAAGTGTCCACACACACGGGAAATTCACACTTTTTTTTAGCAAAAAGTCTTCCAATGTCTTGTACATACGCTGTACACTTTATATTATAATGTATATATTTTCAGATAGTCTTTAAGAATGCCTTTGACAAAAGAAGAACGTATTGAAATCATTCTCATGGCTGGATCGGGAAGCTGTCGCTAGGTTGTGATGGACTTTAACAGGAAACATGCGAGCACATCACACACACACACACAACACTGTTGCCAAACTTCTTAACAAATTCACATGTCTGGAAGTGTTGCAGACCAACCGAGAAGTGGACGTCCACCAACATCCACTGCTGAAGACACAACCGACGTGGTGCTGGCAAACACAGTCCCCTTGTGTATGGAGACTTTTGGGACACCCTGCATTTGTATAAATAAAACCCCTTCTGAAATTTATTAAGGAAGCGGCTGTGCCTGATTCAGTGATAATATGCACAATTTTACTTTTTACTCACAAAATAAAGCAGCCTGAGGTAAATCTGAGGGAACCTGGGCCTTGGACCTTGCAGTATAAACACTAAATGATAATTCTCACATACTACATACTACTCTACCAATATAGTATACAAGTTGTGGTGCAACGGATCACTAAACTCACGGTACGGATCATGTTACGGATTTTCATTTATTTCTGAAAGCTTCTTTTAAGTACTTCTATACCACAGCAAAAACTACTAGCTTAACTAATAATGTCAGTACTAAAACAAGAACAATTACACGATTACAGACATAGATGAATAACAAAGTTACAAATAAAGTCAGTAACAGTAGTATTCAGGGGCAGAAATGTAATAATTAAGTGTAATTTTTTTTTTATTGCCTGAAAACTCGTCTCCATTACTTTACTGCACAATTTTTTAGATACTTTTTTTAACTTAAAATTGGTGTTAAAAGTCCACACAAGCATGAAGTAGTCTGAGGTAAATCTGAGAGAACTGCCGGATTTAACGGACAAGCAGTCACGTGACTTTGCGTGGCGCGTACAAGTACGCATGTGCGGGGAAAGATTCGAATCTTTTCAGTGTCGTGAATCGAATCTTTTCTAATCGTGAATCACTTAAATGAATCATTTGCACAACTCTAAACCAGTAAATAGACGTTTAATACCGTTTTGTTCATTTATAAACAATTAAATGATGTACAAAAACGTCAGATAGATGTAATGTTAGCGAGATAAACTGAATTGAACTGCTGAATAACTGAATAGCTCGGTAGTTATTTTTATTCAATTAAATTACCTTATCCTGAATATGTATAATGATACACTGAGACCACTATCACCCAGCACATATAATTAAAATATATACTTCGTTTTAAAATCAAGATTTTACGCTTCATACATTAAATAGAGCATTTATTAATTGCATCAAAGAGCTATAAGCTTGTTAATCACTAACGAACCAGTTAGCGCGAGCGCTCATACCTAGCTAATGTTTGCTAGTTTTAAACTCTGTTTCAGAAATATTTATTAATAATAATTCCACAATTAAACTAACTTACCTTTCTCGGTTTGGCTTCTGTATCCATGGCGCGTAGATATTTACTTCTCTTTAACTGTCTATCTGAGAAAATATTTCGTGTTAATGTGCAGGCCAAATGGGTGTTTGGCTAGTGTGCTAGATGCTGTTTACAGAGTTATTTTTTTTCCTACCCATTTTTGAGTTACCACTCATCCAGCGTGCGGATTGGCTAGTACGCCATACAAGCAGTGCGCTGATTGGACACTGCACGCAACCACGCCTCTGCCAGAACAACTAGCCAATCGCGGTCATGATGCAGGGTTTGGCACAATACGGGTATAAAGAAAACGGGAAAGTACGCACGCGTTTCGTTTGTACGGCATCCCAGAGAGGCCAAACTGCGAAAGCGATTATGGAACGCAAACACAAATTTCACGTGTAGAAATTACAAATTAAATATGAGGGAGGAAAATGAAACTTTGTCGTTTATAAGTCAAATATATCATACATCAGTAGAAACTTAAGAAGATGAGGGTTATGTAAGACTGTGTTTAATATATAAACCATAGCAATAATGCTTTTATTAAGAATTATTGGCACCCTTCATGAAAATAAGTAAAAATAAATATTATAACGCATGCAATTAGTGATATTTGGTGGGTGAACACATGATGACGCTGTATACATTCAACACATAATCATTAAGTTGATTTAAAACCAATATGTTTTAAGTTTTGCTTTGCGAACACTGGTTTATAAATTATTAGCACCCCTAATATTAACGTTCAGTGAAACCTCAGCTGAAAACTATTACATCACTGAGGCTCATTTAGTAATGGCTGAAGAAAGCCTTTAGAGCAGAAGGTCTTCAATCTTATCCACAAAGGGCCTGTAGCAGTAGGCTTTCTTCCCACCCAAGCAGGAGCCACAGATTTCACCTGTTTAACCAGTTCACCTTGGTCTCCAACTTTAGCTGTACTGAAAGCAGCCACAGCGGCCCTTTGTGGAGAAGATTGAAGACCCCTGCTTTAGAGGATCTTGGATCACATATCAAACTCCTTTACATTGTTCGTTTTATGCACGTGGACTGTCCTTTTTAATTTAAGCCACAAATTTTCAATAAGGTTAAAATCGGGAGAATGAGGTAGACATTTGAAAACCCAGATTTTCTGTCCTGCAATCATGTGTGTGTTGAAATGGATTTTTTTGGGTCATATTCTTTTGCATTTCCATGTACATAGTCACCTGTTTCACCAAATATGCTTATGGCCAAACATGCTACATTTTCTGTGTTGCTCTTAGGAAGGATTTCTTTCATGCAACCTTTCCAAACAGCTTGATTTTGAAACCCCAAGAGGCAAAGAACCCATGCAGGTATGACATTTGGGAGTGTTTTGTTTCCATTTCCTAACTTCTGTCTTCTGCGTCAAAAGCTGTTTGGTTGTTGTCATGGTGATGGATGACAGGGACTTTATGTGTGTGCAGCCGTATACTGGATCTGGATAAAAGTCAACCACAGTGTTTCTGAAAACTGAAATTTGTTTTGTTTTGTTTTGTTGATGAAAATTTTGTTTGCAATTATATAAAATAGAAACATATTGTGTGGCATAACTTCTCCTACTGTTTGAAAATTTTATACAATTATTTTTGCCTGTTCTCTTAAAGGGTGCCAATAATTCTGGAGTTGACTGTCTTATTACATCCAATGACTTCCTCTATGGTACACCATTTTAATGTAAAAATTCCTTATGAATTTTGATAGAAATCAAACACGACACTTGTTTCTTTTTTTCAAAACTGTCATGTTTTAATCTTTCTGAATGAAAGATTTTCACAGTATCAAAAGTGAATAATTAAAAAAAAACAAAAAAAAACAAAAACAAAAACAAAAAAAAGCCAACATACACTTGGCCTTTAATGGTATAGTATAAATCTACATTCCAAACGTTTAAAATAATGTCTCCTAGTTCAATATAACCTGGATAGCGTCAGAGATGTAGGATAGGAAAACGACAGCTCAGACTTAAAAACCCATCGTGTTTTTCGTCTCGACCCTTCAAAGCGAAGCGAAGATAAGAGATGGCGCGTCATCGATCTTATTCCCAGGTCCCGACACAATCGATCATTTAAGATTTGTCTACTCAAGGTGTGAAGGTGGCGGACACGTACACGTGCAGAGCGATAATCAGGCTTAACGTCATGAGTGTTGTACCATGGCGCTGAAGATCAGAAAAGTAAAAAGAAAAAATGATAATAACAACAGGTCCTCGATACCAAACGTGACATTGAAAAACACTGGGACAGGAAGTTTTAGGTTTTTTTTTTTGTTTTGTTTTTTTTATTTCCCATCTGAACTCGGTCTACGCCAAACTACGACAAGCAGCGACTACAGAGAGAGGGAGGCTGAACGAGCGGCACGCAGCCCGACAGCCGTATAACTACAGGGGAGGATTCTCAGGAGCACAGAGACAAGACTGAAATCGGAGAACTCTTCTAACGGCCCGTGCTCATCTGGAACCCAACTGTCAGTTTGGAGCGGCATGCGAGGGAAGTCTTGTCCGTCTGTTCCCTTTTCTTTGAGGATTTCACGTGATGAAAGTGTCAGACACGGGTATTAGATACACCATCACTGTGTATATATATATATATTAGTGTTGTTTTTTTGGTTTCGTTTTGTTTTTTTATCTTTTAAATTTGTCCAACTTCAGAAATTATACTCATAATAAGGGCAAATATGTTTCACATGGTCCCACACTGTAACCTTTCTTAAGTACTTCACGTCCCCGGGCTTGTATTTATCACACGTCTCGGAGCGACTACTCACAGACAGAAAAAAACAATAATTAAACAGCCTTTTATGACGGTGGATGAGATGCATTTGTTTCCCCCGGATGTGCATCAAGCAGCAGTAAGAACACAAAAATCTGGTGCGAGTTCTACTTCATAATAAGCTGCACCTCTTACAGTTTTCATTTTCCAACCCAAAAAAAAAAGGACAGCCCCGCCTACTCGATTTCTATTGGCTCACAAGAATTTAGGTAGTAGATAACGTCGGTATTGAGGGAAGAAGCCGCAAAAACACGCATTTCTCACCCTGGATCATTTCCCCTACCTTGATTGTTATTCATTGTTGGTAGTTTTCAGGTGTATCTCCACACGAAGGAGATCAAAAATCATAAACGTCTAAACCGTAAATGTTGGCACCTCGGATATTGATCTACAATCAGGTGGAGTCTCTGAGAAGTTGTTGTGAGAGATGTGACATAGCTATTATATAGCACAAATTACAGATTTCATCGTAATTCAACGTGACCGACTTAAAAATAAACTGTTTCAACGTGACAGATTTCATCGTCATTTAAGGAACGTGAGCGACTTATAAATAAACTACTGCGAGTAGTGGACAGGATAAAACGACGTCTGTTGGGCAAAATATAACGTACGTATTACGTAATGCTCCTAGTGAGACGTTTGATACAGACAAGTCCAGAACATTTCCCTCCACACGTGTCTGCGATTAGTTCTAGTTCTGTCCTCACTATTAAAACCCAATGTCATTTCTGTAATGTTGTCAGTATCTGCAGTATTTGTCAATGAGCACATGTCAGAATAAAAAGTACCTTTTGGGGGAAAAAAAAAAGAAGAAAGAAATAAATAGACATTGTGGGTTGACGGGCCGAGGTGTGGCATGGTTTGGGGTTTAAAACCTTTTTTTTTTATTGTAAAATCATTATTTACACACTACAAAATGAAGCAATGAGGTTTCCTGCGAGTGATCCCGCTCTACTAAGAGATACAGTAAAAACTCTCCGGTGGACGATTACAGACTGCGTGATGAGGTCCCGTGGCGTACTGAGAGAGGGGCAGAGACAGGCGGCGACCTCCGTCCAATCAAATCAGAAGTACAGTGGCTACAGACTAGAGTGACCAATCAGGTGGCCAAGAGAGTCGAGTCCTATTGGGAAGTTGGGGGTTCTCCGGTTACCATCATCCAGGCGTGTGTGTGTGTGTGTGTGTGTGTGTGTGTGTTTGTGTGTGAGTGCGTGCTGTGTTACTGCGCTGCGTTCGACGGCATCTTTTTCAGGCTGAAGTTGGACCAGTTCACGGCCACCTTCTGTCGCGTCTGTTTTGCTGAATCGAGACAAAACCTGGAGGGAAACATGACGACACAAAGATGAGTACAGGTACGTCAGCAGATCGGTGTCAGGAGTGCGCAAATCAGTAGCTCCTGGACGAGCAGATTTCGTGTTCCACCGCTCGCTGCACTACACACACTGGTACAGGACCTGAACTGCTTCTACTAGGCGGATTAACTAGAACCAGGAACGCACAGACAAGGCGCTAAGCCAGCTAGCTCGCCATTCCTTATTACGTTACGTCAGCTGGCACTTTTTAGTCGAGCCTGTTAGGTTTCTGGGCAACGCGCTAGATCTTTTCCGTGCTGCTTCTGCGAATTTGCGATTTGTTCACTCCTGAGTGGAAAAAAATATGCTTATTCGTAGATGAAGTTTCACCTCTTGAAGTATTCGACCTCGCGATCAATCTCGTCCATCTCCGTCGGATCCAGATCTTTAGGGAGGAACACGTCGTCTATTGCGGCACAAAGGGGGAAGAAAAAAAGAAAAAAAGTATTATTGTTTAGATACTGCCAAAAGTAGACACAACTATAGTGAGTTCCTCAGCTAGCGAGCAAACCAAGGGTTCTCAGATCCGATAAATAATTAAATAAATCAATAAATAAGAAGCAAAGAGTGCTACAGCTAGGAAATCTCAATAAATAAATTAAATAAATAATCAGAAGGATCTCATGTGTTGCGAATATGCAATCCTGTGGTTATTGCTGTTCTGAAATGTTACACAGCACTGAGCCAAAAAATCTTTTTATCTTCTGCTCCTTCAATCTGAAACAGCACGCAGACGAGGCAAGGACTTCAGGATCTGATCAGAACCCAGCACGCCTCCGACATCAGCCCTAGAAAAGGGCACTCGAGGACACCGTCTATCCATTAATAATCTATCCATCTTTTTCTGGAATGAAATTCTGAGGAAACTACAGTTTAGTAGGCTCTGGATGTAAACGCTCTTAGAGAATTTAAGGCTATAAAGGACAGAATGAAATCTTTATTGACACTGTAGCTTAATCAAAAGGCAGAGACAGAAACCCTCACCGGAAAAGAAGAAAAATGTGATTACCAATAGCACTGCTGGACTTTTCCGTCTTGCTCTTGTTCTTCTTATTCTTTCCTTTGGACTGTTGTTGCTGCTGCGAGTTCTGAGAGTTGACTACGTTGTTTGAGCTGCTTTTCCCGTCTGCTTCGTGCTCTGATTTGTTGCTTCGCGTATCGGCGTCGTTCTTCCCCCTCTGCGTGTTGGAACCCGGGTGATGGTTACCGTTCGAGGCTGCGCTGCCGTTGTGCTTGGACGCTTGCTTGCTTTCCTCTACCTTTTTGCTCCCTGTTTTCTGACTCTCCCCGTGCTGCTGGGCTCCTCTGCACCCTCCCCTGCCTCCTTTCTCTGTCTCGTTGCTTTTCTCCTGATTTCCAGATGTCGCTTTAGCTGGTTTGGAGTTAGCCTGCTGCTCCTGGGACGCCTGCTCCTGCTGCTGCCGCTGGTTTTTCTTGCCCTTCTTTGTTTTGGCGGCGTTGCCCGTGGTGTTCTTGGTCTCGTCTTTGGATTTGGGTGCGTCGTTAGGAGCAGGAGCGGTGTTGACGGTGGTATTATTGATGTTGGTGGGGGTGGGGGTGGGGGCGGTGGTGGGAGGGGGGCTGCTGTTGTTATTCTCGCTAGTAAGGCCTTGGAGAATCTTCACGCTCTTTTTAAAGTTTTTAAACGAGAGCGGCGCGAGGTCCAGGTCGATCTGCTGCGGCTCAGTCGCTGAACCGTTGAGGTGAGGCAGCAGGCGCTGGCCCTCTAGCGAGGCGGCTTTTTTGGGGAAGTCGCTGACGTCGAGGTTGAGGTCGTACATGCTGAACGAGGCGCGAATGGAGTCCTTGATGGTGTTCTTGATCTCCTCCAGGCGAGACGTTAGGAAGCTGTTGACGCGCTCCAGCTCCAGCTGAGGCCACTCGAGTAGCCTGCCAGCCTCACCGTCTGGAGCACGCTCCTCCTCCTCCACTTCCTCCATCGCCTCTGGCTGAGGAGAAGAGGACAAACGCTGCTCGCCGCATGCTTGTAGCGCACGCTCCTTCTCCTGGACAGAACGTAGGCATGTAAAAAGGAAAGATTAATATTCTATACTAAAATTGGTATTGTATAAAAACTTGGTGTGTATTCAAGTTTAATAGGCTTCTTCTGTACTGTTCCCGTTGTTTGTCAAGATATTCTGTGCCTCACTGATGACTCAAATGTCTTCAAGAAGCCGTACCTTCTTCTTCTGTTTGTGCCGAGCACGTTTGGCCGCCTTGGCGCTGTTGACCCTTTTAGGCTCTGTGGAGTTGATGAAGTGGAGGAGCTCGTCGACGTCCCGGTGATCTATGGCGCTCGTTATAGCTGGGTCCAGGTCCTGCCTCTGAGGCAGCTCCTCTTTACGACGAGTCAGCCTCGAGCGGAGCTTCTCTCGGATCTCCGCGTAGTTCCGGCTCGTGGGAGCCGCAGGGGGCTGCAGGACGAAATGTCAGTGATTTTTTATTTTAACAGGTAATAACTCGGCATCGGCTAAACAATTTGCCCTAACAGCACTTCTCGAGCAGTCTAACAGGCTTAAACCATAGGATTATAGTGTTTTACCTTTAGGTATTCTAATCTTTTAATATGAAAAACAGTATTAATATTATTACTTTTTGCAACATTTTATTTGTGAATTACAAGTCCAAGAGGCTGGATGCTTAAAGGCTACCAACCCTTGACAAATCTAACCCTGGCCTGACTCTAGCTGAATGTTGCTGAAGTGCCACTAAAGTTCAGCCGAGTGCAGCTTTGTTACCGCGTTATGTCCGAAGAACTCGCAGTAGCAGCAGTCGCAGTATTTGCCGTCACGCTGGTTCGTGGAAGAGGAGGCACAGGAGCTGCGCTCGGAGCCGCTGTCCTCGTCCTCCACTTCGTCCCCCTCGCACGCTGCCTGCTGGCACAACGACGACCCGTTCACCAGCTTGTGCCCTTTACACGCCTGGTCCCTGAAAACACGACACACACACACACGACCCAGCCATCGTCACTTAACACGCCAAACACGGAAAATTCTAAATGAAATGGAAGAAAAAAAAAACATTACTTTTGGAACAATTTGTAGTCAAAATATAAATATTTCACAAATGTACTGAACTGCTACAGAAATGAAATCTTGTGAGGTCAAAGAATTATTTAAACCGCAAGTATTAAGAGCAAACATTTACGGCAACATTTCCCAAATCTCTCTGCCACTGTGGGCATACCTGCACGTGCTGGCTGTTAGATGAGCTGCGTTAGTGGAGGCTGCGCTGGCGCCGTTGGTGTTGTGTCCGTTACACGGGTGATTGCAGCCCATCATGGAGGAGCTCAGTTTGGCGTTTTTGCAGGTGCTGGGTTTTTCCTGCCCGCCCGAGTGCTTGGCGCTGAGGTTTGGTGCTAGCGGAGTGAACGGAGCGTGCTGATTGGATGTGGGTTTGGTGGAGGGGGGCAGCAGAGATGAATTCTGGGAAGAAGACAGACCCGTCGGGCTGTTGGGAGGAACGGACAGATCCGCCGACGGCTGGTGCTGCTCGTTCGGGTGAAACGCTTCACCTGAGGAAAGAAGCAGAATGTGATGATCACTGCAGTTTATATTTATATAATTAAATTTAGTCTAGTGTGTCTGTGTGTGTGTGTGTGCGTACCTGGAGGAGTTGGTCTCCTACACATGGTTTTGAAGTGCTTGGCCGAGGTCTTGCAGAGCTCAGCGGAGGTAGAGAGTGGCGTAGCGGTGGATGTGGCACTGGGGGACGCTGGGTGACTATAGGGACACACTTTGGTCCCGGTTGCCTCGTGAGACGATCGTTTATCGTGACATGTTGGTCCTGCCGTTCCACCTGCTACAACCACAAGCAGCCACAGGGGAAAGACAGTGAGCGATAATACCGCAGATCTAGACGAAGCTCCACTATGCAGCTTTAAGACATTGAAATTCAACGACAATAGGCTTGAATAAAATATTATAAACCGCAGGAGAAGGCCATGGAATATAGTAAATGATACTGTAAGTGCGCTGGATAAACGTGAGATTAGGTTGAAAAACCACAAGAGTATTCTGTTCGGAGGAAAAAATGAATAATAGATAATCCTTTATTAGACTGGAATGGACGAGGACAGACCTGAATAAAAATAGACCAGAGCGGGCCGGAGTAGAATAGCACAGATGAGGTATCAATTTATTATTTAAAGAATAACCTAATTATAACCTTGTTAGACCTGTTATGACTAAGAATAGCACAGCGCTGCTGAATGGTTGACTGATTGATCAGACGGTGTTGAACTTTCTAGAACAGCAGCTCTGAGAGAAATGCTGTCTCTAAAGCACATCATATGTCGAACAAAAAGCGAATCATTTATACTATTACTGTAACGTATTTATCACTTCTTTAGTAATAATTCCTCACAGAGACTTCATGTTGTGAGTAGGGAAGAACACACTTGGGGGGGTGTGCTGTTTCAGGAAAATAAACAACAGCAGGATGGTGTGATGTAGCGGAGTTCCTGTTACCACACCAGAGCTAAATATTTTCCTGTAAGTGCATGTCATGATGTGTTTTATTCCTCTTATGCCACACCAAATTGCCAACGAGTGTACAGATTTTTAATTATTAAAGAATGATGTCATACTTTGATCCACTATCAGAGCTGCTGTTGTGGATAATTATTTAACTCCTTCTGACCATTCGGATTGGAGAATTCAACAACGCTGTATACACTGGACTCTATAAAGCATAATAGGGAGGTCACACCTTGCTGAGAGTGAGTGGCAGTGCCGTGGTTGCAGTGAGCTCCCGTGTTCGTGTGTGTTGAGTTCCAAAGGCCCGAGAGCTTCCGGGCCGACAGGAAGGAGCTGGGATCCCAGTCCACCGAGTTTTGCTCTGGGTAACCGTTCCCACAATTCTGCGACTTACACGAGGACGAGTGGGATAGCGGCGCCTGCAAAACACACACACAGACACACACACACGGAAATGTCAGTCACCTGCAGGTACAATGGCTCGAATCTTCTGAACACGCAGAAAGACAGTGGGTGTGAGCACGCCGCGCTGACGCATGAGAACGGCTTCATAAATCAAAGGCTGGCACAGCGGAACAGCGTGCACATAAAAACTGGAAATGGGAGGCGGAAGTTTAGCCTTTTCCACTGAACGGCTGTGGAGTGTAAATAATCAGTGCGCTTTCAGGAAGCCATTGTTTGGGTAAGATCGCCTAGCAAGAGTCACGTCCGTTATCAAGCCCTTTTACACCACTGAGCACGCTGATAGGATTGCGGCACGGATTTTCCTCAAACCCCTGTATCAGAGCTGCAGCTTATACATATACAACACACCGTAACATGGATAATATTCATATTCATCTCATTGCGTTGTATGTTGTTATGTGCTTATTTCGAGCATCTTCGAAGAAGTCATTTGTACAGTGCATTTCATAACCGCAAATACAGTTTATTAAGCCAGCAAGACGTTCGGTGCTTTGCTGCTTCTTTTGTCTTGCATGCCTGTCCGGCTTTCCTTCAGAACTGACTAAAATACTAGTAAATGGCTAGTTAGACTAGTTTTTTTTAAAATCCCTTAACTTTTTTTTACACATCTCTGAATTCCTGATAAATGATGTATAAAGGTTATGTCTCCATATTGTGCACGGTGGTGAAAACAGCTTTCTGTTTTAATACACCAAAGATCTGGAACACATTATCAAGAACAAATCCATCAGGCTCCATCTGTCACTGATCTAAAAAAGAAACGGCTAAAACGGAGTTTTCACTCTGGGTGGGTGATGTGACAAAAACTATCGTAGCATAATACCATCACGAGACGGCTTTTTTCAATACTCACCATAGAGTTGAGCCGGATTAAAAACGAACCTGTGTGTATGTGTGTGTGTGTGTGTGTGTGTGTGTGTGTGTGTGTGTGTGTTTCAGGGTTTGTCTGTACAAAGTTTACAATTTATAGGGATAGTCAGAGGGAGAAGGGAGAAGTATAGGGATGGGCAGAGGGAGTTGCACTGTGTGTTCGTAGACTTGGAGAAAGCGTATGACGGGGTGCCAAGAGAAGAGCTGTGGTACTGTATGAGGAAGTCAGGAGTAGCAGAGAAGTATGTCAGAGTGGTGCAGGAC
>JAKKZN010000013.1:18405808-18419043 GCA_033441825.1 Pangasius elongatus
GATGAGAGTTTAACCAGCGCAAACATTTCACGTGCGTTTTCCTCTGCAGCGATTCAGCCCGTGCCAAAGTGTGCATTTAAAACAAACAGCTGTTCACTCAGTGACCTGCTGCAGGGTCAGAGGTCACGCCTCCCCCCCCCGGGCCTGTGTTTAATTTTCTGTTCTGTGCTTTGCTGTGTTAAGTAGAAACATGTACTATACGAAAAAAAAAAAAACAACTTAAAATATTTTACAGCTTGCTTTTTCACCAAATTATTAACTTTCTCCATACCTACTTATTTTATTTGGTCCCATACCTTTTACATTTTTACATATTTATATTTTTTACAATTATTTTGATTACTATTACTGTTATTTCTACTATTTATTTTTCTTTTGACTTCATTACTATCATCATTGCTTTTTTCTCTGCTATATTTGCAACCAAGTACCCGTTTTGTATTTTTTAAATTATATAATTTAACCATGCTATGAAACACACCTTTATCCTCATGCATTCAAAGTTTAGATACGAACCGACGGATTTAATCATTTCAAAGTACACCGAATAGTGATTCAGTAGGGAAGAGTGTGATTCCTATGAACAGCCTTTTATTTCTGACCGGTGTTTGCGTCCTGCTCTCTGCCTCCTCCCGCAGGTGACTTTGTGATCCTGCTGAACTCGGGGATGAGCATCAGCCAGGCCATACTGTTTAACCTGCTCTCAGCCATGTCGTGTTACTTGGGCTTGGTGTTGGGAGTCCTGGTGGGCAGCACATTCGCACCCAATGTCATATTTGCCCTGGCGGGAGGGATGTTTCTCTACATCGCCCTCGCTGATATGGTGAGACGCACATTTACGTCCTGTCTCACTGACGGACCAGACCATCTTTATACATAGCAATACCTTTCTATAACAATACTGTTCTAATCTCCATTTTAGATCCTTGTGATGACGTTGAGAAATTGCACACATTTTTCTGGTTTGTGTTTGTGTATGTGCACCAATTCCAGTCACTGAACGTTTATAAGTTTATACGTAGCATGGCATGTCGAGCATTGGGTGTATCTGATACTTCACACATCCACAACAGCTTATGATCTCCTTATCCTTATTGTTTCCTCCACTTCCATCCAAACAGGATGCAGTAATTCTCCTGAGATAAGATATTACAATCAGCCTCATTTCCATGCTCAGGGGAACAGTGACAGTCAGCTGGCTCGTGCTCCAAATAAAATAACCGCACGTATAGCTCGTTCTTATCTGAAGGGTTTATTGTTCTGACCGGATCTTTGGATTCTTACAGCTCTGTACACCAGTGCCTAAAGTGTGCTGTTCCTGAATCAGTGCTGATCCTGAATTTTTGTCCGTATTGTCGTATTCCTTGGGATGTGAGTGACACAATCTGTTCTCAGATCAGTACCGAGACATATGGCACATCCCTGCCGTTTATCTCTGATATACGATACTGAACTCAGCATTATTAGCTTTGCTCTTTGTCCATAACCTTGTCCATAACAAAGCTCAGATCAGCACTCAGGCGTTTAATATTTCACTTTCTCTCTCAGTTCCCTGAGATGAATGCCATCGCTAAGGAGCAGCAGCAGAACATCAAGACAGACGTGGTGTTCTTCCTCATCCAGAACGCCGGGCTCCTCACCGGGTTCTCCATCATCCTCCTCATCACCATATTCGCTGGAGATATTAACCTGGGCTGAGCCTTCGACTCCACAACACTGTGTGCCTTAGTCCTTAACAAAAAGAACACAAAAGCAATACTGATTGTAACGATACACTAGAACTGATCATCAACTAACACTCTTGTACAGCGAATAGATTCCTCAGCATGAGCATATTTTTTAATGACCAAAATGCAAAGTCTAACGATTATTCACTTCTTTTTTGTATATTGTTTTAATCAATAGTAAAATGTGTTGTCTAATCAAGTTTTTGGATATATAACGCTTTCTTATTTGAACCATTTCACATCTGAAAACAATGCATGTGTAATTTCTTACCAAGAATTAAGTAACAATAGTCAAGTAAATAACATAATACTAATTATTTTGGTAGTATTCATGAAGGCCACATAGGATAAATGTGGTCGTAGCTGGTTTACAGATCTGCACTTCATAAGCTGGGCATAATATCAGTAAACCGAGTATTCCATAAAGGATCGAATCTTTATAATACGGGTCTATAGATTCTACCACATCCTTATTTTATACTTAATTTATTTATAAAGCACTATTTAAAAACAGTGTGCAGTAAACTGGGAAAAATGTCAGTAAGTACCAGCAGCCAATCAGGGCAGATCAGTCAACATCAGCAACCAATGAGAGGGATCAGTAGATACTAGCAGAAAGTCATTGGTCAATGCCAGCACTTGCAGCCAGTGATGGGGATCAGTCCATGCTGGCAACCATTCCAGGGGATCAGCAGCCAATGAGTTGGACCAGTCAATACCAACAACCAGTTGGGGGGGGATCAGTAAATACCAGAGTCCAATGAGGTGGATCAGTCAATGCCAATAGCCAATGAGGTGGATCAGTCAATGCCAATAGCCAATGAGGAGGATTAGTCAATGCCAATAGCCAATGAGGTGGATCAGTCAATGCCAATAGCCAATGAGGAGGATCAGTCAATGCCAATAGCCAATGAGGNGCCAAAACAGTTAACCAGTCAGGTTATCAGGATTTCAAAACCAGCAGCCGAGACGAGGATTTTCCAAACAGGCGATTGGCAGATACTGCCAGCCAATCAGGGAAAATTGGTCAGTACCTGTATCCAATCAGAGAAATGTGTAAAAATCAGCAGACAACGAGGGGGAACGGGCCAATATCCAGTGCCAATAAGGAAAAGGGTTATACTGTTAGGCAATAGGAAAATAAACATGAATTTAAACAATGAGGTTAAAGCATTCCACAAAAAAAGGTACAAAAAATAAGACAAAATCAGCCAGTGTTGTAACAAAAAAGTCCAAATTTATATTTTCTTTCTGTATTCTTGTGTTACACATCTGATGAATCTATCTATACATTTAGAATTATTTAACATTCATTTGACACAGAATATTGTACAACAATACGGTCAGTGCAATATTCCTGGCAGTTAAACTTAACATTTGTCTTCAAAAAATATACATCTACTACAGATCTTAGAACATTAACCTTAGCTTTCATATCAGTACAAAAAAACGTTTGATCACATGAGATGGTACGAGAGTAAGTACGTAACTGAACGAGTGTAGTCATGTGGAGGCACGTAAGCTCTAGAAACGATCGAAAACAGCACGATTCTTCAACGACATCCAACATCCTGAGGCAGCAGAACAGCTTGAACAGAGAGAATAACACACTGCTCTTCCACTCCTTTAAAACATCTGGCCTTTTTAAACTGATCTTAGACCAGGTTTACGGTTTCTTTTAAAATGATGAAGGTTAATATGTACTGTATAGGATTTTGAGCATTTCTAAGCGCAAGTCCTCTTTTATTAAATATAAACCTTTTTTTTTTTCCTTTTAAATTACAAACCCACATTTATCACAGTCCTTGAAAATCGGATTTTTATACGGGAGCACTTCTGCTATCGGTCTTTATAACTTGTATGACCTTCAGAATGTTTTATAGCTGTACAGAGTGCCAGGATACGCAATTTACAGCTGCAATACCTAAGTGCTTGGAACACAGCAATGCCCGAGTTTATAGCTTTAATTTTATATTAGCTTCGAAACCGTTTAGACCTGACGATACGTATTTCTGGAAAGGTCACACGGTTCGTGGCTATAACGCTGACCCACATAAACATTTCCAGGCCACCTTTGACATACATTAATGAGAAATGTTCAAAATCTTAGGTAATATACCAACATCAGTGTAAAAAGGTCAAAGAAATGGACACACACAGTACATCGATACCGCAGAGTTTCATAAAGCACTTAGATGAGGCACTACAGGGGGAATTAATTATATGCACATACATTATAATTCAATAATTAACAAGAGTTAAATATGACCATTCAGGACATTTCTACAAGGAACACCATGTTTTTTTTTGGATTGCCTAAGAGCACTCTGGACAAAGAGGAAGAGCAGCACATACACAACGCTACAAAGCATCTATCAGCGGACAAATCGACCACCACGATACAGTACAGGACTGGTGTTTTTGTCTTCAAACACTGACACCATGTAATGCTGATTGTAGGCAGGGATGCGACGACCTGATGCTGAGAATCGACCTGACTTTGGCGTGAAATGGTAGATCGGTATGCGAACAGATCTGATATTTTCCAACCAGTCCACTGATGTATTTTTCGGCGTTTCGTGATTTATTTATTTATTAAACTGATACATTCAACATTATGTATTTTGGAGATTGGAAACCATTTTCAAGCGGAGAGAAAAAGGACAGGGATCGCAAAATAAACACATCTCAAGATTGTCACAATAATCGAGTGTGTAAAATACACAAGGTTTAGAGGTCAACAGCAAGAGATGATGACATCACATCCCCTAACACTGTGACCGGATTCGTTTCATTAGTCATTATGTTAAAGTTAAAGAAATATATATCTAAGTCCTAATCACGATCGTTAATTAAGACTGAACCAGTAGTGTATAATAGTCATTTCTGAGCGGTTTAGACCACATTCAGTCTCTGACGATTAGCTAATCCCAGAATATAAGCACATATGGTCCGTGTTTAAACGAGTGCAATATGGTTTTGCGTCTTCTTTATACGTTTCATGATTTATTTGAAGATTTGATGATTTATAATTGTTATACACGCAATTAGCAATTTCCCATTATCCTTACCCGACACTATCTTTCTAACGACTATAACGTTCAAGTAAGGTCGGTATTATTTAAGCACCAGCTGACACTCAGACCTCTGGAATTGGAATTGGAATTGTATGGGGGGGAAAACGTAGGAATGTACGTTCCAAACAAAAAAGGTAAGAAGGAAGGTTCTGTAAATACGTCTGTGCAAAGCTTCAGCCTATCATCACTCGGTATTGATCAGTCCTTTGGCATTCAGACAATTCCCAGTCCCACTATATATATATAAAAAAAAAAAAAATGGCACAGCATCTCAGATACTGATGCAAGGCGAAAGTGGCAGAATCAAGAGCAGAAAGCACAGAGGTAGATGCAGAGCAAACACTGCTTTAGGAAAGCGGTAGTAGTGGTAGTCTGCTTGTTCTTGTATGTATGTACGTATGTATGTATGTATGTATGTACACTGCTACGACAGTTTAATGGAATATTGTGACTACCTCGTCACTGTACATCAAGTATATGTATACAGTACAAGTATGAATGAATATATTCAATATATAAAACATACGATATATACACTGAATATATCCAGTATATTATTACAGAATAAAGCATTGTGCTTACACCTAGATATTTACTGTACAACTTTACAGTAGGGCACGTTTACAATTTTGCAAACATTTGTCTAGAATATTAGAACCTGTAGAAGTTACTCTAGTACAAGAGTTCGTCTATACACGCACTGACAAACGATTCATGCTCCTAAGAGCTGCACTGCCGTTTCCAGGCTAGATTTCCGAAGTGAACTGAACTGTGCTCGTGTACTGATATTCGTCGGTTAGTCGAGCCTTCGCGTACATTTAGATCTAGATAGAATCAGCTGGTGTTATAAAACGTTACGAAAGAAAATAAACATCTGACTTCGGGTCGGTGTGAAACAGCTTCAGCCAACGAGATGGAAGTTAGATACAAATCCGAACAGCCGTAGAAATGCTGAATGAAACCTAAACCGCATTTACAGCTCTCAAGACGGTCAAGTGGTAACCACAAGTCAGCCTAATTATTTATAGCAAATATACTGAAAAAAAAAAAAAAATCTGGAACATGCTCAGATTTTTTCCACAGGAGAAAAGGAATACAGCACGAATTCATCATTTCTTGGAATGTGAAGTGTGTCGTGATCAGTCAGCGGATACTACACTCGCTGAGTGTCTAAGATGATTGTCTGACTGCTGAGACGTTTCTATGATTGACACTTGTGTGCAAACAGCAGGCGCAGTGTGAGAGTATGTGTGTGTGTGTGTCTGTGTGTGTGTGTGTGGTGAAGAAAGCTACAAGGGCTTGCTACGGCACATACAATTCATGGCATTGACATTAATGCAAAAAAAAAAGTTGCTTACTGGCAGTCATTTGGCTTGCTCCAATATAGTTTTCACATGCTACAATAAATAATATAATAGGTTTAGCATTTTTTGGTGATTATGGTCAACCATTTCCCAGAGAAGAAAAGATTATGATTATGAATTTCTTGGTTAAAAAAAAATGCATGCCTGTTAATCACTAAGCTGTTACATAAAGCCTGGGAATGAGACTAGCGCTAAACATCCACGGGCCACTAATGCAGTTCATTCGGCCTGTGAATTCAGAACCTTACACAGCTTTTTATCTGTATTTTTCCTCAGCAAATTATGCGACTTTCATTAGTTAGCTAATCCTTAACTACTTCAGTGCAAATAGGAGATTCACTGGTCTCATACGGTGACAGTTTAAAATCCAATTTTAATGAGAAATGGAATAAATAAACGATACTACTTACTTTAGCTCCATGAGGCCGGTCTATTTGTCTGGTCTAATGTTAATCTTATCATAAACAGCCAATTTTACTGGTAAATCCACTTAACCTGGTAACAACAGCTACGCAGCCATTTAATGGCATGCGGCATGATCATAATCTTTTCTGTCTTTCTAAGGAATTTGAGCAAACACAACTCGTATAAATAGTTGCCACTGTGTAGAACAGAACGAATGACGGTTCAAGCTGCAGACAGGAACTCGATCAATATGAAAGCACTAAAGTTAGGAATTTCATTTATAGAGATTCTGTTTCAAAAATTAAACCCTTCAAAAGCCTATTTACAGCAACTAGTCTGTTTTACTGAAAGGAAGAGAGACTATGAAGTATTAAGAGAGCTTCATTTCCTTTCTATTTGTTTCTTTTGTCTTCTCTAATCCAGTGAATTAGACTGTTACCCCACCAAGGAGGTGGACGCAGACTTGTTAGTGAATGCACGGCATTGTGCAAACGTCTGAAACAGAGTGTGTGTGTGTGTGTGTGTGGGTGGGTGTGTGTGTGTGCGCATGTAGGTGGGCTTTTCTGTCAGTTCGCCCCCTCTCCTGGTGCTGGGCTGTCAGCTCTTCCTTCCTTCAGACTGCCAGACTGCTTCTTCTGCTTGGTCTTTGATTTCCTCAGCATGCGCACCTAAAAAAAAAAAAAGAAGAACCTCCGTTTCTGCACATTTCACAACTACTGCTCAGTATCAATCTTGCTCCAAAAATAGTGCACTACTACGAATAAAAAATAATGAATATTTAAATATACGTCAGTACTAATTCAGCTGTAGTACCTTGGGTCCTGCTGCGGAGATGATGATCTGTCCAGGGGCCTGGATCCACGGCTCACCGTCCACCTGCACTGGGATGGGCTTCGTCACGGTGATGCGGATGTAGCTGCCCTGAGCGAGCCGCATCCCAGAGCGTAGCCCGCTTTGGACCTGACCCTGAAGGACAGAAACACACACATTCGACATTCTTAAACGCAGTCACTCCTGTTCAGTCTGCCTGGTTTAGATGGTTAGCTCCACTACTGCGAGATAGCTCCACTACCGTGAGATAGCTCCACTACTGCGAGATAGCTCCACTACTCCTCCATTTCTGTCAGCATCTAAAGTTGTCGAGTGTGTGCTTGTCGGGAGCACAATGGGTTTTTTCAGACACGGGCCTACGTACAAAAGTTTTTCTGGGTTGAATACAGGGTCAGAAATACACACAGTAGTGTCTTGTGGTCAAGCCAATGGAAATGAATAAGAGGCTAATCATGTAATTATGATAAGAAAGAAAGAGCGAGAGAGAGAGTGTGTGAGAGAGACTCACCATGTGCACCACCCCAGTTACTCCCACTACCTCCAGCATGCCGTCATCTATCCTGGGTTTGTCAAAGCGTGCATCACTGTCCGAGCCCCACAGATCAGCACCAGAGCCCCAGCTAGACACACACACACACACACACACACACACACACACACACACACACACACACACAGTAGGCATGTCAGACAGTAAGAGACACAAGCAAATAATACAACAGTACTAATACTAGATAATTACCACACACACACACACACACATATATTGTTTGACATATTAATCTAAAGATATGTATATAGGACGTGTGTGTTTTGTGCTTGAGTATTTACACACATACGTGTATGTAGTCACCTGGGAATGTTGAGGAAGATGAGGCCCTCTATACTGGGCAGTTCAATGTCCTGCTTGTCCACCTGCAGTTTCAGGTCTTTGTGAAGGTTTCGTGTGTGACTCAGTTTCTGCAGGCCGACTTTCACATAAACGCCCTTATTATGAAACCTGGAAAACAGCAGACGTGGCCGAATGAGCGAGACGGCTATATGAACACCGTGCACGTAAATAAATAAATAAATATACATATACACACACAGCAAAGCATTGTGAAGCACTAGAGGGCGCTAATCGCTTAAAGTGTACTGAGAGAAGCTCAGTAGGAAGCAGTTTTGTATTTAAGCGGCTGTTTTACATTAGAAAGCTCTAAGTGTTTATTTTGAGAAGCCTTAATATGCGCCCTTTGCTTGAGTGGCTTTTATACACCTAGCGTTTGTTTTGAGAGGGTAATAAATAAATTGCGATAACAGGCTCAGGTGTGTGGAGTGGCTCTCTAGTGCAGAAGTGCTTTATAATAATCAGCACTGTGTTATAAGGTGATAGTGGGATTTATTTACAGAGCGTAATGCTGAGTATCTGGCAGTGTGATGACACGTGACGTATAAGAAATATAGTATTTATAGTACTGAGGTGTGTAGTATTGAAGTGTTTTTTCCCGTTTCTGTCTTCTTCTCTGGTGTTTTTTGGAGAGCGTTATACGCCAGACAGCTGTCACTCCGGCCTGATGTGTTTGCCCTAAGGGTGATTTTTTTTTTTTTTTTTACACCAGCAAGTTGTAAATATACTAAGCTGGGATGACAAACAAAGATAATGACAGTAAGCTCTGATAAGAAACGAGGTATTTGTGTTTAAACAAGCACTTCACTGTCATCACAGCATTTCAGAACAAGACCCTCAGGGTGGTTCAGAGGAGCTAGCATTAAGCGTGCGTTCATGCTAGCTAACAACACAACCATACACCTCCATTCATTTCCGACAGGAGTGCAGCGCTTAGAGCTATGACTGCCAATTTATCTGTGTGTGTGTGTGTGTGTGTGTGTGTGTATAATTACGACATAATAAAGCGAATCCACATCTCTCTGACCTATTACACAATTCATTTTCATTTAACAGCCTCCCCACCCCACCCAACCCCACCTTGTAAAGGACTACGGTTAAAAAGCAACAGAAATAAAAACAAAATTGACATAATGGAAATAAACAGAGGGCGTCATCATCATCATCATCATCATCATCCTCATCCTCTGCTGTGAATACAGAGTAATGACCTGCTGTTGAATTTTCCTGGCTCTTCTTCCCGAGCGTGATGGAAGTCCAAGCTGAGTTCCGCATCGATCCCTAAGCCAAAGTAATTATTCATCTGGACTATCTACAACACACACAAACACAGACACACACACACACAGCATCAGACAAATGTGCTAGCAGGCATATTTTTCCGTGAGGTGTGTTTAATCATCAGGGTTTGAGCTGTAATATGGCACCTTCGGAGGCTCCAGGAAGCCGTTTTGCTTTCCGTCCTCCGTCATTTCCTGAGCGTCAAACAGGATGGTCCAGCGGTCCATCTCCACCTCTTCTGCCTCATCCACCGAGACCAGGATGTTGTAGGGGTCCTCGCCGCTGTAGCCCGCCCCCCATCGCAGGACACGCGCCAGGTCATTACCTAAACACACACACACACACACACACATATATAACATCACATCCTGAATTTTCAAACACAATAAATTCACATTTAAATGTATAGGATCAGACTGTAAATAATAATAACAATAATATGTGCACTTGGATGGGTTAAATGCAGAGCACAAATTCTGAGTATAGGTCCCCGTACTTGGCCATACATCACTTCACTTTCACTTTATTTATTTTTCTGCCTATGCTGTGTGTATAGACAGTGTGTACCTGTTCCCAGAGGGACGATGCTAATGGCAGGCTCAGGACAGGCTAGTTTGTGTCTGATGGTCTCCAGCACACCCAGCACCCATCCCACCGTCCCGTCTCCTCCACACACCAGCATGCGGAAGTGGGGAACCTCGCGAAATGTGTGCAGTCTGATCACAAATAACAGATAACGAAACAACCAAGAAATTACCAACACAGGAGGAGGAACTTCAGATAAATCCAAACCCAAGAAAGGTAATGTTTAAAGTTGAAGTGGTTTTGGAGCTGCATGCACTCCTCACCAGTTTCTTTCTTCTTACATACGTCCCACTCAGAAATAAATCAAATTATATTTTAAAAAAAACAAAAAAAAAAACACGAACTGCTCCTTTCAGAGTTCACACAGATGTTCTCACCCAGGCAGTGGCCCTCCGCTGGTCAGCTCGAACACCTGATGAGGGTTGAGAAGTTTCCGGAAGCCGTAAAGGATCTCTCTGCCTTTCAGGCTTCCACTTTTACGGTTAACAAACACCAGCAAAGGGTACGAGCCTCTGGCTAGGTTGCTCTTCTGTGGGAACACACACACACACACACATGTAAGAACTGTAAAAAAATAATAGCAAGGAAAACCTTCTCTTGTTCAAGAGCCCAGTGGATGCTCGCTCCCAGTTGTCCACTAGAGGTCGCTGGTGTATACCACTCACACTGCAGGAGTGTGGCATTAATCGCACAGGACATGTATTAATACTGAACACAAAATAGTGCAGTGAACACGAGCCCAGTGGAAATGGACTTTTTCGATAAATAATACACTGAGAGAGAGAGAGAGAGAGAGGGGCGTACCATGATCTCAGGTATGACGAGACAAGTGAGCTGCTTGCCGCTGATGCTGGTGTCTTTGGCCAGCATGTAGATGCGTTCAGCTTCGGAGAAACATGTGATCTGCAAAGCCACCGAGCCTGCACAACACACACACACACACACACACACACACACACACACACACACTGTTCATTTCGGGCTGTACACAGTCCACAGAATATAACACTACACAGTCATGTCTTGTTGGAATGGTCTCAGTCATCCGAGGATAAGAGATCATTTCAGGTTATTCAATTCAATAATGTTTGATGGAGCAGGGGTGATAGAGGGTAGCTGCCAAGCTCCTTGTGCTTCCTTGTGTGTGTGTGTGTGTGTGTGTGAGTGTGAGAAAGAGAGAAAGAGAGAGAGAGAGAGAGAGTGTATAACAAAAATCTCATTTATAGATGTGTGTGTAGGACAGGCTTTAGCAGTCAGAGCACACACACAAACTCCATCATCAGTAGGATTCAATGGAGTCGAGAAGTCTGATCTCAAACAATAGCAGCATTTTGTGGCAGTGTCAAAGGACAGAGGCATTTCTCACACTCAGTGACACACACACACACACAGAGAGAGAGAGAGAGAGAGAGAGAGAGAGAGAGATTAGTCTCTCTTCCCCCATGGCCAGAGATTGGATGTGAGCCAGGTTGCCATAGAAATGTTGCTACGGTGACAAGTTCCTCACCTTGTTCTGAGTAGATGTTAGTGACGGTGACCAAGTGACCTGCAGAGCGAGAGAGAGAGAGAAAGACAGATTGAGATTTCTCTTTTCTTTTTGTTCTCTCTCAGTGCTAACGTCGCATGAATGCAAATTCCCAGGAGGATTTAACAAACGCAAAACCCTTAAGGAAGCAATCCATGCTGGGAGATCAGGCGTGCACATTAGCGATGTGTCCATGTTTTTTTTTTTTTTCAGAACGAGTATGAGTACATGATTTTTGGTACTCGTCCACGCCGAATTGAGCAACCTACTTAGCATTAATCAATCACGGATGTCGCTGAACATTGTATTTAGCTCTTCGGCTGGTTGTGTTTCCCAGGTTTACTCAGTGGCCATTAAAAGCAAACACGTGTGTGTTCATGCACTTAGGCTCCACTTTAAATGAAGTGTATTCGCTACCTAGATATGAGTATGAGTAATTAAGTACGGTACTGGAATCATACCCGATAGCAATATCTAACATACGACACAAACACTGTACTGTGATTAGTCTCTTATATGATGCAAGTGTGAGATACATGGCAAGATATTAAAACTGGTCAAGCACACGTGAACATAATTAAGCACGTTAAGTAAAAAAGGTTCAGAGGGTACAGCAGTGTGTGGGAGAGTGAGACTGACTCTTGATGGCGAGGTGTTCCTGAAGCAGCTCCGTGTACTCCTCCGTGCTGAGCTGCGGCGGAAGTCCTCCGATCAGCAGGTCCACCTGGACCACCCGGTTCCGGTTCTCCGCAATGTAAAAGCGCGTCTGGTTCATCTGCCTCAGAGACGTCTGAAACGCACGCGCAGACTCGTTCAGGACCCGAGAAAAAGAGCGGCTTGAGAAGAAATCATCTTTTTGCTTAATCTGACAAAGAAGAAGATTAGTGTACCTTCCTGATCTCCTGCAGCTTGTCCAGTAACAGCTCCTGACCACCAAGAACCTGCTTCTGCACTGCAGGACGAGCGCAAATACGACATGTTTACACACGATCTGAGATCATACACACAGTGAGCTTTGACAACAGCACAACTCCTTCACGTCTAATCTTGGGCATGGGCACCTAAGGACGTGTTCATAAACGTGTCCGTAAATGTCATCCCACAGTTTCACGCAGCCTTCAGTAAGAATGCACTCATCAGACGTCTCAGTGATGGGTGAGAACGGCGAGCGAGAATACGCCGCGTCCTATACGGCAGTTTAATCACGGCACGGCAGGGGATAAAGGAGATGCTGGATCTTACCTTGTTTGCTGCTCATGAAAATC
The DNA here is from genome assembly GCA_033441825.1 of Pangasius elongatus. Lineage (NCBI taxonomy): Eukaryota > Metazoa > Chordata > Actinopteri > Siluriformes > Pangasiidae > Pangasius > Pangasius elongatus. The sequence goes on from JAKKZN010000013.1 coordinate 18,418,758, forward strand.
TCCACCAGGTTAAAATCCGCCGGGTTTTCATTCTGAAAAACAAATATGTTTTAAGCCGTGAAGTGTTTCCTCATGACGGTCAGAAAGATAACGCTATGCGAAATACATGTCACAAGAGGATGCGACGCGATGTGGTTGTTCTATTTATCTGTATTTGATCTAGAAGTTAGGTTACAGGACATACGTTCCTCGTTTCCAACCACAAGCCGTATCTAAAGCGTACCACCGGCACGGTGACGATATACAGCGCTATAGACGAGATGCAAACATGTAGTAGAGTACGATG